>CM076578.1:1571817243-1572331677 GCA_034641835.2 Pinus albicaulis | reverse complement strand
TACTCCGGCGGTAACTAAAAACAAAGATCCATTTGAAAAAAAATTCCTCTAGATTAATTGCATTTCAAAATTATTATAATAAATTAGAGAGTACATGCCCCTACCTTGAAATCCAAACGTTTGATGTAGCCTTTTGTCCCGTCACTCCAAAGTGGTTTCTCCAAAAAGTAGAACCTGCAATCAAAGACAAGACAAAGGATCAAAGCATCAGCAACATATAATAATCAGAAAATGCTAATCCAACTCAGTGATCAAGGAGTCTAAGTATTGACATTATTTCAATAAGCATAGAAACAAAGCAATGAGAAAAGGAGATCCATATGTATTACCTTGAATAAAAAGAGTAATCTTACAACCTGATGCCTTGATGTCATACAGATTTCTCCTAGGGTCCTGAACAATCGTTCTCCTTCTGTCTGATAAGCCTTCCTCTCTGAATACCATCATTGAGTTATAGACACAAGGCTGTGATCATTCTCATGCCAACAACAACTTACTAGTGTAGAAAGTATGCACTCTTATGAACTCTCTTCAACTTGGAAACTATATATATTAGTCTCTAATTACATTGGTATCTACCCTTCAACTTGAAACTTGAGCTCAATTTATAGGGAAATGGAGGTATTTTCAGTTCCATGAAGAGGGGGATGGATTCCTCTCATGAAGGGATTTGATTTTTTTTCTTTTATTTACTTTTCACGGGGGTGCACAGGTAATAGTGGCAAAAAGTGCGGGAGTTTCTGCAGTTTATGGACAGAACAGCAGCGAATGCGCAGGGAAAGGCTAGAAAAACCGCGCAGGTAGACTTTTAAGGGTTTTACAGATCTTTTCTCCAATTCCAGGACTTGATTCAGGAACATTAGTGTTTTTGACCTCTAAGGGAACATGATATGGATGGTGATAGACCCATATGAACAGTCAAATGTCATGGTGACAAAATTACATGTAACATAGCCCTGTAATATATTGTAATATTTTGAGAAGGTGGTAATTATACCCTATAAAAAATAGATAGGTAGAGAGAAAGAGAAAGAAAAAAAGAAAATGAAGCTTATCTTTATGCTAGAAATTCCATTGTGATAGTGTAAATCTTACTTAAAATCAACATGATTATTCATAGTTTGAGAAATGTATGGTTTTTATAGTTTCATTTAAGGTTTTATTATATGTATTAATGTTAGGAAATAAGGCCTAAAACCAAATGAATTACCTAGCTATTGAATATAAATCATGAATAATTGAGAAATGGGTGTTGATATAATGTTATAGGTAACCTAATTTATGATTATATTTGATTGGAATATGGCAAATTTATATGTTGGAATGAAATTAGTCTACACCAAGATTGAATTGGTTCTCAAGTAATTAATGTGAATAACATCAATGGTTGTGGAATTCAAGGAAAAGTAAGTGGTACAAAGTAGGTGTTGCCACTTTACCATGAGAAGCTAAAATAATTGTGCGTTAATCCTAAAATTGTTTTTATTCTTAGGATTAAACTTTTGGTAAAATTAGTAATTGGTTCCTAAGATTTTTTACTGCATATATGTCTTGTGAAATTAAAAGGGTAAATTTAGAGTCAGAAAACATAAGTCATTACTTATAAATAAAACATAATTTTTGGTAACTAGATTGACATGCAATTGTAAATGTATGATTTGCTACCTCTTATCATGCGAGTTTGATTATATGATAGGATGGACCATGAATGTTGTTATACAACTAATGTGGGAGATATTTATATTTTGGCAAGCTCAATATACTATATAACCATAAAGATGACACATGAAGGATTAATCAGGACTATGAGAAGAAAAACATGTGGAATGTCAAGTAGATGACATATCAATTACATAAAATTATATATTGTTGTGGTATTATAAATTGTACGGTTGGTTTTAGTATATAAATATTGGGAATTTTATATATTGAAACATATCATATATAGTATGGATATAATTCCTACTTGATTAAGAATGGTATCTTTTGGTTTTCATGGAGATGATTTCACTTTAGCAAAGCATTGAGTTATAAATTGGCATGAAGAAAAAGATATCAAATACTTATACATAAGGTTAACACCTTTATGATAAGAGAATTAAAATGAACCAAGTATCTTATGACTGTAGGGAAAATTCGGGCCAAGTTTAGCCCAAGAGGGGGAGTATGTAGTGTCCCTTCTTTATTAGTTAGTTTTGGTGACACCTAGAGGGTTATTTTGATGGAGTGTATAAATATTATATATGTCAGACTTGTGTATTTGCTTGTACACTATAGACCTAGTTTGAGTGACATGGTTATTGAATGCTTATGATAATATCTATGGTTGAATGTATAAGACTAGTTTTAGTTAAGTGCATATTAACCATGTTTCTCTTTTGGCATCCTATTTTGACTTTGGTGCATGACATGAATGATGTTGTATGATTGTGATAGGATTTTGCAGGGAACTTAGTTACTTCCAAGAAGGATGCTCAGATGACTATGGAGGTCATGTATACATTTGGGTAAAATTTGATTGGATTAAATTCATTATTAATTTTGTTGATTATTTTACTCTATGAGGTTATCATGTGCAGGTCTAAGGAAACAAGGCCTTGCCAACATCAAATGCATATGAGCTCACAACTAGTACCTTGAGGAAAACCATGTAGCTTCAATGAAGAACAGATGAGAATCTATGGGAAATATTAGGGTGTGGAGTCCTAACTTTCGAAGATCAAGGTGTGGAGTCTTGGATATTTGGAATAGATCAAGGCGCGGAGTCTTGATTCTAATAGGACATGGAGTCCTAAACACGGGGAAATGGCGTGGAGTCCTAAATACAGGGAAATGGTGTGGAGTCCTAACAAGTCATGAGAGGTGCACAATAGGGATGTGGAATCCCTATTCTATGACTGAAAAAACACCACTTAAGGTCTTACATCAACCAGGTGAATTAATCTAAGTTAAACTTTAGTTGAATTAACTCCAATTTACCCACTTTAGAGGGTCATTTAAAATAAAATTTATTTTAATACAAAAATATTAATTATATATATTTTTTTCTAGAAAGGACATGTGGGGGAATGAATATTAGATAATTAAAGTAATTAAAAAATTAAGAAAAAATGAGAGGCTGTCACCCTAGGGGAGGGTGGTGAATAATATAAATTATAATAAATTTAAAATAGGTTAATTTTTGCATGAAGGGGTGAGGTGTCACTCCACTCAATAGTTAAAAATATTGAAATATTTTTCCCTATGGGGGGCAGACCAGGAAAGAGTATGGAAGTTCTGCCAAAATGACAACCCAATTCCTAAATTAAAATCCCAATAAATTATCTTGGTTTATTGAGACCAAGTGGTGTGAAAGGAAGATAGGATATCTTCCTTAGTTTACCCCAAATTTCTCACTATTGTTGAATTTGGTAATGTTTGTGAGCTCATAGAGCTCGAGGGTTCCAATGAAAACGGTTTCCTTTGGATATGGTTGGGTGGTAAATCTGATTGGTCTGTTGGAGTTGGCCTGAACAAAGTAGAAGGACTGAATATTAGGTAAAAATTTCCAGTTTGTTATATTTTTCTTCAGTTAACCTTTCTTGGATGAAGATGTAGCTAACTTACCTTTAAAACAGTTCTTGTTGTTCTAAAATATCTAATCATAGACAATGGTTTACCATTTATTTATTTGTTTATAGATATGTTGAATTTACAGAACTGGAAGAATATGTTTTTGTTTAACTAATGGGTGAATAGGGGCTCCAATTAGTAATTTTGTGAGCCGACAACATGACAGTGTTAATTGTATTCTCTATATCTTCTATTCATTATAAGTGTACTGTCCTTATTTTCAATTTGGGGATCTCTGTTTTATTGTACATTTATGTTTATGAAAGCATATTTTGAAGAAGAGATATTATTTTGTTAAAACATTTCTGTTTATGAAATCATATGTTGAAGAAGAGTTACTATTCTGTTAATTTTTGTTGGGAAACAAAAAAAGAGGATTACAATAATTCACCTCAGTAAAAAACAAACAAACCATGTCACTTAAACTATAATTATAAGATATGATGTTCATATTCCTATTATTTGACATCCTCCTTAGCTCAATTGGTTTCCTTTAAGGTTATATATTTATCTTTCATCTAATAATGGTTTTCCTTAAAAGTCTTGTTTCAAAGTTAGCAGTCATTGTTTTGAAGACATATGGCACATTGTTCCTGCTTTATGTTTTCCTAGAAATATGACAGTTATTCTTTTTGTAGGAAAGAAATTTCTCATTTATTATTTTTTCAAAAAAGAAATTATTCTTTGAAATATAATGCTTATTCATTTTGCAGAAAAGGAAAAAAAAAATATATATATATATATATATATATATATATATATATATATATATATATATATATATATATATACACTTAATTTATTGATTACTAATGTTAGTGTGCTAACTTAGAGCATTGTATCATTAAATCCAAAGGTGGATAATGCTTTTAGCTTGATGAGTGTATATATTGGTGTGTTACATTTACTTTGGTTAATGTGTGATATAAATTAGTGTGGTGATATTTCATAACTCTTACTATAAAACCTTACTAGATGATAAATAAGTGTGGTAATCCTCTGTAACTTTTACTATATATAAATTCTTAGAAAATATGATTTTATGATTCCTCCCTTTGCACTATGTAGTTTGAAGTTTTCATTATTGCCAAAATTTTTGGTCTCAAATAGTTTCTGAAAGAGGTTAACCATGGTAATCTTTATATGAATTCTTGGAAAATGAGATTTTATGATTTATCGATTTTGATTATGTAGTTTAAAGTTTTTATTTTTCTACAAAATATTAGTCTGGAATAATTTTTGAAAGCATATATTATTAAACGTTTTATAGAGTGTGATCCTTGGTCATTTTACCAATAGTTGATTTTGGAATGAGTTTAAATCATTTATTATTACTTTAATCTTGCACTCTACATAACACCAAACCTTAGTAAATGAGCTTCCACAAGGAGTAATTTTGTTTAGACGGTGTGAAAGAACACTCTGTTTTGTTTGTTTGGATTGTTGTTGACAATAATTCTTGGGTTGTTGTTGAAAAGAATACTTTAGTCGTTCTGTAGGTTGGAAAGATATACTTTGATTTTGTTTCATGCAATATGCAATGGTAACAATAAGAATTTATGGACACGATACTTTGGTATCCTTCATTGACAGGGATGTTATTCAAATATTAAATTGACTTTATTTTGCTAAGCTTGAGATTCAATGGCATTGTTACAAGTAATTGAAATTGTATGTAATTTATTAAGTATTGCAAAGTGTATTGTATGTTTTAAAAACTGAAATAGAATTATGTCGAGTTTTTCCTTATAGGATATATATAAATTCCCTTATAACATTTTTCATGGAAAGCTATGCTATTGATGAAATATTATGTAGGGTTTTTCCTTTTAGGATATATATAAATTCCCTTGGAATATTTTGCATCTAAAGCTATGCTATTGACGAAATATTCTCAGAGTACATAAAGAGAATAATTTTAGTAGTTTGGGGTAAATAAGATAACTAATTTTGAAGTAAGATAAATGGACTTGAAATTAGAAATATTATTCAAGTTATAATATCGGATATTTAAACGGAAATTATTGGAGTGGGGTCAACAATATATGAGCCAAAAGAAAAGGAAAATGTTTTTCATGCAAAGCTATGCTATTTACGAAATATTATGTAGTGTTTTTCCTCTTAGGATACATATGAATTCCCTTTGAATATATTGCATGTAAAGCTATGCTATTGATGAAATATTCTTATAGTACATAAAGAGACTAATTTTAGTTGTTTGGGGTAAATAAGATAACTAATTTTGAAGTAAGATAAATGGACTTGAAATTAGCAAGATTATTCAAGTTATAATATCGTAGATTTTAAAAGGAAATTATTCTAGTGGGGTCAACAATATATGAGCCAGAAGAAAAGGAAGATTGATTCAGTAAATAAGCTATAGAGAAGAGGAAATGGAAATGAATCCTCATGTTGTGATCATTTAATGATTTCATAATGCTATCAAATATTTCTAAAATGGCATAATTTTATGTTTAAATGATAGGGTCAAATATTTATAAAATGGAAATATTTTATATTTAAAATATAGAGTATTGTTGCAAAGAAATATTTTTCAAATGAATGGATCAAATGTTAACATCTGAACTCTTACGAAGAATTAATTTTTTAGGATATGATCAGTCCTTCTTCATTTTGGAAGACTTATAATTTATGTGATGATTAATGTGTTTTGTTTTCATGTAATATGAAAGGCCAAAAGCATGATACAAAGTCTATGTAAAGTATTGTTAACATATAGAAATAATATGGATCTATTTAAAATATAGAGTATTGTTGCAAAGAAATATTTTTCAAATTAATGGATCAAATGTTAACATCTGAACTTTATGTTACAAGGAATGAATGTTTTAGGATATGATGAGTCCTTCTTCATTTTTGGAAGACTTATAATTTATGTGATGATTAATGTGTTTTGTTTTCATGTACTATGAAATGCCAAAAGCATGATACAAAGTCTATATAAATTATTGTTAACATATAGAAATAATATGGATCTATTTTCAATGTTTGTATGAAACATGGATGGGTTTTATGTTTAAAAAAACACACACACCTATTTTAGGTAACTTGAGGTACAAATTTAGTAGGTAGTAGAGGGATCCTACGATTAGTCTCATATAAATTCTGCAGTATGGACGGATCGGTACATGGGTGTCAAGTATGAAAGGCGCATACATACGCAGAAGTTCTTTATAAGCGACACATACATCTAATAAGGTTTTTTAGTATGAGTTGATGATAATGGATTATATTTTGTTATGTTTATTGTTGTCTGTCAATGAATTTTGTCTTATAATTATCTTTGTTTGACAGTATTGTTTTGGTTGAATTGATTGTGAAGTAAAGTATTGACTTGTGATGATGTTTCTATGTGATAATCTATATTTTGTTCGGTGATTTATGTTGGCTTCATAATATGTTTGGGTGATTTATTCAGTGGTACAGTAATACAGATTCGGATATCAATATTTTAAGATCTATATGTGGGTATGCTTTAAGGGAAATGAGTACATACGCAAGTATGAGTAAGAACAGTAGCCTATGTATTATGACATGCGTTTAGACAGGTTTTGCAGTGACGGAATCGGATTTTAGTGATAGTGTGTGGTCTATTATTCTGATGAATGGGTATATAGTGATATAAGTTGGTTTGGTTGTTTGACCAAGTTATTTCTATGTTTGATTTGGTGATACAGATGGTTCAATGATTAAGTGATTTGGTACAGTGTTGGTTTCAGTATTTTTGTCTGATATTTGGAATGGATCATGTCTGAAATATTCATAAAACTGATCCACAAATAATAGAGGATAAGGGGGTTGTAGCTCCATTCCAGTAGAAGCTAGAGAATAAGAGAAGGTTGTAGCCTTCTGTGGGTGGGTGTCTACATACTGGTATGAGTCTACACTAATACAAGTTTGAAAGAAAATTTTATTTACAATAAAAGAAGAAGACAGAGACGAAAAAAGTGGTGGTTTACTCCCACATTGGGTTTCCACCTAAAATTCCTGGTGTTCATGTGCTTGTGTGTGATGGATTATTCTATTCTTACTACACATATTTACTATTTAATTAATGCTTAATGAAGTACTGATAGACTGGTTCAAGTTAAGAAGATGATGAATTAACTTAAAAAGTTAGTGAACTGGACATACACCACTTGTCTTCATCACAATTGCATACTTACGCAGGTTTACTTCATAATAGTCATGTACAGAAATCTGAATAAGAAAAGAGAAGTTTAACTAGTTTAAAATATTGATTCACCCCCCCCCCCCCCTCTCAGAATTTTTCCTAACAAAAAGTATAGAAAATCCCTTGGGATCTAGCAATAGCAACAGTAAGTAAATTAGCATCAATATCGGTAACTCAAGTTGAACTTGGAAATTTGCTAGATAATTTTAAAACATACATTCTTGCAAATATAAGTGAACAAATAGATACGTTAAGAATGCAAAAAAAGGAAAATGTTGAGAAATTTAATTTATCTATATTATGTACTAGGTGTAGGAAGAAGCTTCCTTTAAGGGAATTTCCACTTGATAACATTGAAATTTGTGACATATATGCAAAAAAACATGCTACAAATCATTACCAGGATTGAAGTTAGCCTACCAAGAAGATAGTGGAGCAAATAAAAGACCATAATAACTTTTCTTTGTGGACCCAAGGAGACCTTAGTAGCTCCAACGATCAGGTATGATGCAAGATCTTAACAAAAAATTTCAATCTTATCCACCAAAATCTCAAAATAATTGGCATACACCATTTCCTTGGCCACCCCAACCTTAAAAGAAAAATTGTAAACAAGGTTGGTAAGTATCTTATGGAATAAATTCACAATATTACACATTTTTCCATCGATATCCTTAGTATCCTCAGTTCAAATCTCAATACCATCTACCTCGACCACAATCTTAGTTATACCCACAGTTGACTTCTATTCGACCTCTCCCATTACCACCTACGCAACCACCTTAAATACTCACTCAAATACTTTCACAACCACTTCCAAACCCCAAAAATAAATTAATTCAGCCCACTTACAGTGTTGAGATACAAAATTTCCAAATGTTCATAATAGATCCTCTTGATCTAAATGATACCCATCTTAGATCAAAGAGATTTTTACAAAAAAAGGATCACCATGTTTTCATTGAAGAGAAAAGAGAGGAAGAAATTCCTGAAAAGGAAGAAATTTCTAACAAAATAGCTGACACAAAAATAATACAAAATCCTTCACTCATCTAACAGAACAACCTTCTATATCTTTACAAAACCTTCCTTTTCTGGAGAGATTACAAATAGATAAAGATGTAGAAAAATAATTTATTTTGCCAAATTAGTATATTCTAGATGAGTTATGAAATATTTGCATTAAAATTCTTTTACTACAAGAAATAACGGATATTATAATCTATGAAAAAACAATAAAGGAGTTATGCATTGAAAATCGAAGCAGAATAAGAAAATAATTTCAAAAAGTTCAACTCATTGGAAAAATAGCATAAATCATGATGGAAAAGAATAATATAGAAAAATATCTAGATCCAAGCAGTCCTCTTGTGAAAATTCACATTAATAATGTTGCAATCCCAAACATATTAATCAATCTAGGTGCAGCAATAAATTTTATCACTGCAATTAACTAATCTTCAATATACACCCATTGTATTACAATTAGTAGATAGATATACTATAAAACCAGGGGGTATATTAGAAGATGTACTTGTATCTCTAGATTATTGGGAATATATGGTTTTATTTTATGGGTGCTCATCCATTGATATTAGTTATGCTTTGGTTAGCCACAATTGATGAATTTATTAGTTCCAGATATAGTGACTTGATAATTTCTAATGGAAATTCAATGAAAATTTTTACATTATATCCTCCAACTAGAGAAATTACTGAATTTTAAAATGAAGAATGGATTAATAATGATGAAGAAGAATATGAATATGTACAACCTGTTCTATCTATCTCACAAGCAATGTATTTTAAGCAAGATGATGAAGAAAACTGGGTAATGCATCTTATGACTAATTGTGATTTTTCTCAATATATTGAAAAGCAAAGTTATTGTGTGAATATGTTATCAAGATATTTTCAAGAAAATCTTAAGATTGAATATTTTTCATCACGTCACTCTATGTTATTACTAAATTTTATTGAGAAATTTGGCAATACTCCTATAGAAACTAGTCCATGAAAAAATTTAAATATTAACAATAACCTGGAAGACTTTCAAAAAGAACAATTAGTAAAAATGTCGCAAAATAATTTCTCTAATTTTGCATGTGTCATATATACATACAGGAAAATTTTATACCCATTAGACAACCTCAAAGAAGGATGAATCCTAATTTGAGGGGAATAGTGCCAGAAGAATTGAAAAAATTGTTCAATGTAAACTTTATCTATCCAAATTTTTATTGCTAGTGGGATTCACCATTGGTTATTGTGCCAAAGAGGAATGGTAAGTGGTGAGTTTATATATATTATAGGGAAATAAGTAAATCAACTTTAAAATATCATTTTCCACTTCCTTTTATTGATAAAGTCTTAGACACATTAGCAAGGAAAAAGTGTTTTTCTTTTCTTAATGTATTTAGTGGTTATAATAAAATTCAAATAGCACCAAAAGACCAAGATAAGACTACATTTAAATTTCCTTGGAGAAGGTATGCTTATATATTACTTCCTTTTATATTATGCAATGCCCCTGCTACATTCCAGAGAGTAGTACTAGGTATTTTCTCTAATTTTATTCATGAACGTGTTGAGGTATATATGGATGAATTTACAGTATATGGAAATTCTTTTGGAGAATATTTAGAAAAAAACTTGAAAAATTAATTATTAGATGTCAAGAAACTAATCTTTCTATGAGTAATGAGAAATTTTTTATGATTTTTAACGAAGGTATTGTTTTGGTGCATCACATTTTTAAAGTCGATTCAACAAAGATTGAAGTCATTACCAAAATTTGGTACCCAAATCTCAAAAGGATGTAAGAAGTTATTTTTTATTTATAGGATATTATAGAAGATTCATAGAAAATTTCAAAAAAACAGATTCACCACTCTTAAAACTACTCACCAAAGATCTTAAATTTTATTGGGATTCTTCATGTCAGTTAGCTTTTAATTCATTAAGACAAAAAAAATTGAAGCACTCATCTTGACAGTGCCAAATTGGTCCCTCCCATTTCATATTTTTATATATGCTTCAAATACAACTATAGGGGTTGTACTTGGACAAAAATATCTAACTCCTTATGCAATCTATTACATAAGCGAAACTTTAACTCCTGTAGGGTTGAATTATACTTTAATAAAAAAGATTTTTTATCAGTAGTCCATGCCATCGATAAATTCAAGCATTATATCACTCGATATGAAAATTGTAATCATTTTGATCATTTTTCCATAGATATCTAATGAATAAACCTATATATAATGGTATAATTAATAGATGACTTTTACTATTACAAGAATTTAATATCACTATATATGATAAACCTAGAAATAAAAATACAGTTGTTGAATTTCTTTCCAGGATCCAAAATATTAATACCATAGTTCCTATAGAGGATAATTTTCTTGATGAGCATATTATTTCAATTTCTAGTAAATCTCCTTGGTTTGTAAATATTGTTAATTATTTGGAAATA
Source organism: Pinus albicaulis (assembly GCA_034641835.2). Lineage (NCBI taxonomy): Eukaryota > Viridiplantae > Streptophyta > Pinopsida > Pinales > Pinaceae > Pinus > Pinus albicaulis. The sequence continues at coordinate 1,572,320,389 of CM076578.1, read as the reverse complement.
ATAAATTTTCCACCTCAATTATCAACCAAAGAAAGACAAAATTTTATCATATACAATACACCTTACTTTTGGATAGAAAGAGAATTATATTGAATTGGAGCAGATCTAATCATCACAAGGTGTGTATGAGAGGATGAAGTACCTAATATATTCAAAGCATGCCATGATGAGCCTTGTGGAGGACATTTCGTTGATAGAATAACTGCATACAAAGTCCTTCTCTCTAGATACTATTGGTCATCCCTTTTTAAGGATGCCAAAAAATATGTCAAGAGATGTGATAGTTGTTAGAGAATGGGGAGACCTATTCAAATAGGTGAAATTCCTCTACAAACTCAAGTATTGATAGAACCATTTGAAAAATTGGGTCTATATTTTGTAGGCCCTATCAATCCAACCTCCAAGAAAAAAACATATATTCTTCTTTATACTGATTATGTCACTAAATGGGTAGAAGCTAAACCTTTGAATTTTTCTATGGAAAATTCTATTGTAAAGTTCATTTTTTAGGATGTATTTAATTTTTTTGGTGTCCTAAGAGAAGTTGTTATGGATCAGGGTACACAGTTCACATCCAAGCTTGTTCAAAAGATTATGGAGTAGTATAAAATCAAGCATAGGAAATATACTCCATATCACCCACAATTCAATGGATAAGTGGAGTCAACAAATAAAGTTCTTGAAGCCATTCTAACCAAAATATTTCATCTACATCAGAAAATTTGTGAAGATAGACTTCCACAAGAACTTTTTGCATACCACAAAACATAGGAAAATGCCACCAGACATACACCTTATGAGCTTGTTTATGGAAAGCAAGTTCTACTTGATATAGAGTTCTTAGTGGAGACATTTAGAACAATGACACAATTGGGACTAGATCTCTCTGAAAACCAAAATTAAAAGGTTGGCATAGTTGAATGAGTTGGATCAAATCAAACAAGATGTCATTAAAAGAAGAAAAATAATTCAACAACAAAGGATAAGGTGGCACAAAAAATTCATTAAGATCAAGAAGTTCAAACCAAGTGACTGGGCTCTTTTGTTTGATTCAAAATTAAAATATTTTCAAGGGAAGTTCCAAACACACTGGTAACACCCTTATGAAATAGAAGTTGTTTTTTATAATAGATCACTGAATCAAAACTGTTAATGAAGAATGAATCACTTTTCTTTTTAATCAGAATAGATTAAAATTATATCATAAGCCCATAACAAAAGAAGAATTTAATAAAAATTTGCAGAAAAAATCAGAGTTGAAGTTGGTGGAAAAAGAGACCATTATCCTTCACCAAATGTTATTTAATTTATTTTCTTTAAAAATAATAAATAATAATAATAATATAGTTATGAAAACCAAGGCACTGGCATAACCATACAGAAATCCTGATTGAAAACCAAGTTTTTGGCAGTCAGGATTTCTCATCTTTTCTTCACAATTTGCAAAATTTGATTTATATTTTCAACATGGAGACCTTGTTTTTCTTTGAAAAAAATCATAAGAGTTATCATCAACTTATCCTAGAAATGTTTATATCGTATTTTTAATATAAGCTCAATATTTTCAGTTTGATAAATTGTTGTAACTAGAAGGAATTTTGGTAGCTGTCCAGATTTATCAAAAAGTCCAATCAATAGACACAGTCCAAATCCTACATCAGCAACAACCTTAAGGAGCAATCAATTTCCAAAAATCCTGGAAGCTAACAAAGGTAACGCATTATTTTTTGGTTTTGTTAAAGATCAGCTATATACTTAGAATATTTTGACACGTACATATTTTCTAACCTAAGCTCAATAAAAGGATTATAAAATAAAAAAGCATCCATACTACTAAATGATGGTAGAAATCCACTTTGTGTTTTTATGATCCTCGGATCATGTCATATCCAATCCAGATTACTAACCATTAAAACTATTCAAATGGATTATTCATCAAATCATTACAATTTTATTGATAGACCATATAATGATTATGGGATTAGAGAGTTATATCATCATTTTATTGTCTCTTATACAACTCATGATCCACCACCTCTCAAAATTTCACTCCACTGCCAATGTAGTATTCTTATCATTCATCATTGAAACCATTCCCTAGTTGTAGCAATTTACTAAGAGTGCATTCCAAATCTCAGAATTTTCAAATCCTTAGAGATAGGAATTGTTGTTTAAGAAGATTGTGTAAGTGAACAAAATACTGAAGCATATTCGAAATGCAAAAGATAGTTATGGAAGGTTATATGGCTGAAATTTTTTGAGAAATTTCACAGCCATGATGTGGAAGTAACAAGGGAATTTGATTTTGACAGCATTGAGGCAAAAATTGGAGACATACAACTAAAGTAACATTCTTTTCTAGTGTAGGCTACAAAACTACCAAGGAAGTGGTAGAATTGGTTCAAAAATCAGTGAATTAGGGATTATTCATGGAATATTATACTTAAAACCCTAATATGGATGTCACGGGTTGGAAGAAAGGGATACCAGTCTCAACATTCAAGAAGAAATGGAGAAATATGTTGTGTATCCTCCAGAAGTTCATAACATGCAAGGGAATGTATGGCATAGTCTTCTTTTATCACATAAGACTTCAAATGCATATTCAAAAGCGAAAATAAATCAATTTGACTTATTAATTGATTAACAGTCTTAAGAAAATGGATTTCATTATATAGAGAAACTCCATAAATATAGATATAAGCCTTTACCATTTTGGCGTAGTAAAAATTCTAATTGAAGAGGAGTTAAAACCTATAAATGATAATTGGGATATTTTTCTTATTAGAACTAATTTTAAGGATATATATGAGGAGATAGAAAACAATGGTTTAGAGAGAAAATGGAGAAGGACTTGGGTTTCAGGTTCAGAAAACTCAAACCTTAATCTTACATAAGAAAATTCAAAAGTCACGGAACCATTCAAGATTCAAAAAACAAGGCTAGATACAGAAGGGTAACAAGGTGTATGAAGAAATAGGGTAATCAAACTAGCCTTATTTCACCTAAAATAATGAAAAACTTAGAAGCAACCAAGTTTGAATCATCACTAGAAAATCCACAAGGAGAGAGTCCAGAGGTCGAAAAAAGTCAACAACGGGTCTATGAATACATCAATTCCCTAGAATATGAGGCATATAATTAAAAGGTACAAGACTACTCTCATATTCCTTAACATTATTTTGATAATGACATACCAACACCCCCAATTCATAGTTCAGAACTGTGTGATCTTCCTTTCGACATTCTTGTGTAAGAGGATATCATCAAAGCATTAAAACAAGAGGTAACAAAACTAGAAGTTTTAGAGAGGCATATCAAAAGAGAATGAAATCCTCAAAGAGAAAAAAACACAATATACTCAAAAGGATTTATTATTGGCACCATAAAAATTCCAACCTCAAGAAAACTAACAAGTCACTACATTTAAAGATAAAAAATTTGAAGGAAAGGATGTTGATGAGGACATTGAGATGGTATTTTTCCATGAAAAAAAGGGCGCCAAAAATAACCTAGACATTCTCATCCAGGTATTTGGAACCATACTCTAACTCAATCAGTTGACAAAAAATTTGCATTTTTTTCAAAGTGCATGAGGACATGCACTATCTTAAGTGTGGGGGATGATGGGCCCTGGAATTAGTATATTTTTTTCTATTTTCTACTTTAGTTTGACAAATTTTACCTTATAGAAACCTTCATAATCAACCTTTGTACATCATTTTTTCATATTCCACATGAATATTTTACAACTAAGTTGAAGAAGTTTATACAAAGGTAATAATTCCATTATTCTATGTTTTATATGTTTTTATTTGTAAAATCAAGAAAATATGTAAGTATTGTAGAAATTTACAATTTATGTAGCTCGTTTGTTAATCTGTAGCAGAATCCAAGGTTACATAGATCCTAAAGCAGTGAATCTGAATGGTGCAGATGGATAGGTGGTAAAAGAATCCAATATGGTGATCCATCCATCTCGCACATCAAATAAGTGATCGAGTCATCACAGTGGCATAGTCAAACCTTCGATCAACCCGTCGCGTTGACAAAGCACAAAGACATATTACACCAGGAATGTTATGTGTAAGGACAATCAACATCAAGCAAGCAAGATATCTTTATGGATCAAACATGTTAAGGAGTAATGAAATGATGGATTACATGTTCATATGCATTCGTTGAGTTACAAGATAATCATAAAGATTAAATCTGAAAATTAGCAAATGGACACTTAGTCATCATCCTCATTCTAATATGTAGAATTTTTATTCTAAATTTTTCATTTTAAAGACAATATAAATTTACCTCGTCGGGCATAGTGAAGGAAAATAGACACAAACTTTAACTTGAGTCAATGTATACATTGTTTCCATAGATATAATATCAAAAAATTAGTTTACTTACATTGTGTGCATTCATGAGTAATTGATATAGTTGAAGTAGAGTTTTTGTGCTTCTTCAAGCTTCATGTGATCACCTGCAGAGCCCCTTACTAAGTTACAAGCTATTTGTAGTATAAATATTTTATTGTTTTGTAGTCCACTTGTTTTTCATTTGAATGTTGAAGCTCCTTTTTTTACCATGCTTCATTTTAACACTATGATAGATATTATGTTTTAGGTTTCTAATCATTACTCTATTATTTTCCAATTGCAATTAAGCATTTGAAAAACCCAAAAACACATTTTCATTTCTTAATTAAAGGATTTCTGTTGAACTAGATTAATGCTTGCCGGGATAGGATTATAAAGTTTTCATAGGTCAATTTTTTTGCTTTCTCAAGTAAACATATTTAAATTCTTATGTATATTAAAATCACCTACACTCTTATAATAATTTATATGTTTTTATAGATCAATATTTCATCATGCTTTAAGCTTCCATGGCGCTGGCTCATCGCATCCTTAGCTAGACCAACCGAGAGGTAGAAAGAGGAATCGAAAATCCACAATTCCGACTTCCTTGCCTCCCCTTCCGTGGACAACCTGTAATTTACCAGTGAAGCTTCCCATTGCAGAAGACATAGGGGTTTGGACCCTCTCAGTGGATGGCATTTGGCACAAGGACGAGGCGACGACTGTTCCAGTCATCACTACTCCTCCTCTGGCACCCTCACAAGCTCCGCCTCCATTGACAGCAGAGGATGAAGAAGTTATTCATGTCTAAAACTTCCTAGTCCTGGAAGAAACACCTGATGTTTATGAAGATGAAGATAGAAAAGGAAATTGACAGTCTCATCTCAAGGTTCCTGGTTTTATTTTGTCTACTTAGGCTTGCTACATTTTTTCTCGTTTACATTAGTGATTTAGACAATCAGTCAAGACATGATTATCTCAGCGACCTTAAGGGTTGGTTTCCCTGAGAAGGGCAGCCCATTTTTTGTGTATTTGGAGATAAATAAGAACGAGGATAGGCTAATTCCCTTTAGCCATGCCCAACCCAAAGTTTTTTTGTATACTATTTTGTACAATTAATATAATTTAGCCTAACTTACAAAAAAAAATATTGCATCATGCTTTCATAGTTTAGTTTTGTAAGTTGTAGAAATTATATAGAAACTCTATACCAATGGATTCAATCTGATCATGTAATGTACTAAAACAAGATATTGAATCCTTCTACTATATTTGTGGAATATAAAACATGATCGCTCAATCACATGCAAGTAAGAGAAATAAATTATCAATCACACAACGCAAGATGTATCTGGGGAAATCACCTGCTCAAAACCCCTCTATCATAGTCAAATAATCATGAAACAATACAATGCTTTCTCACACCGAGAAAATCTTGCACTCTACCAATTGTCTCACTCTGATCCTGCTTAAAATTGACTAGAAATTCTCAGGAAAAATTGACCAACACTTAGCCAATTCTCAACCCCTGCTTAGCCCAGCCTTGCTCACGCAATCCCTAGGAAATTAATCCCTATTAAATAGGATAATCAACCTTCCTTGACTGTGCAATACATCATGAGCCTTCCTATGACTTTATAATTGCACCTGGGAAATTTTCTAATAATACAACTGATAGTTATCTTCCCTTTAACCTATGTCTCAATTGGGTCTTCATCAGAATTGACATGCATGTAGCTAAAAATAGTGAATCATCAGTTATATGATTGATCACTACTTGTGAATAAATATAAATTAATTCACTGGACCTCTCACTAATTCTTCACTCAGTTAGAACTAGTTAACTGATTATAACTCAATTAATTTGAGTTAACTGATTACACTGACACCACACCAATGCATTAACTACAACTGGACTCCCAAAATATTAGGATCACTCTACATGCCTCATCTTAGACTCTTAACTCAAAATTCTTGAGTTAACTCAGTCATTATGGCTTAGTTAACTGATACAAGTTGTTATGAGATGAAATTACAATTTATTGTCCAATTTATTTAAGGGAAAAAAAAAATTATACGCCCACATTTAGCAATAATGAGTAACTTAATTCCTCATCAATGTGTGGCTAGAATCCCACACTAGCATGTGGTCAATTTTTGTCCTTTTTGGTTGCCAAGTTCACTATTTCTTGTTGCAAATTTTAACACTCTCTCTCACCAAGAAAGTAATTCAATCTATCCCGATATTGTACCTTTGGAATGTTCTGGATGCAAAACTTATCTATTGTTGTTTGCACCTGCAACTCCTGAAACCGAATAGCCTCCGAACAACTAAATCAGTATAATGCATTTGTCATCAAAGTCTTCAGAATGTTTCTAGCTACTACACATGTCTACAGGACTCTCTGTGCTACTCCTGACATTTGAATCCATGCCCTTGCACTGTTTTCAACTCTGATCTATGCTCCAGTATCTGACATCTCTCACTTTGATTTTTGTATTCTTTAAATATGACTGCATAAATCCAACTGATCCTTCCTGCTACTGTTGCATTATGGGCTCCTTGTAGCCAGGTTCGATCCATGAGACACACCATCTCAATGGACCCTGCCCAAATTTCTTCTTGGGATTATATCTACACATCGCCCCACCTCTCACCTGGAGGTATAGCTGCATGTACTCCATCTACCCATCTGGCTTGAAATTTCTCCCTCTTGGAGGTCTCTTCTTGAGTGGACTCTTCCACTCGGTCTCCTCTTTGCTTCTCCAATTGTGGTTGTTCCACATCATTCTGAGACTACTTCTGAGGTTGCATGTTGAGCGAAAATTTCTCCCTCTCAACCACCAAGTCTTTAACCTCTACTTTTCTCCTCAAATATTTGCATGCATCTTGTACCTCAATTGCATGTAGTTTCTTGACTCGCGCACATTGTAATTGTCCCACCATCACAATTTATTCTAAAAAAAAACTGATTTTAAATCAACGAAATCTCTCTCATCCGAGCTCTGATTCAACCGATTTTATTTTTCAATTTGGGTATTGTTTCACAAGGAATCCAAATATGCTATTTTTTTTCAAAATTGTTTCACCAAAATTTTCATATATTCTCTGCAAACTCGACACCCAAAAAATTCCTACTCTGATACCATGTAGAAATTGATATAGAAAATCTATACCAATGGATTCAATCTGATCATGTAATGTACTAAAAAATATACTTATTCCTTCTACTATATTTGTGGAATATAAAACACGATCGCTCAATCACATGCAAGTAAGAGAAAGAAATTAACAATCACACAACATAATATGTATTTGGGGAAAGAAACTACTCAAAACCCCTCTATCATATATTGTACATAGTCAAAGAATCATGAAACAATACAATTCTTTCTCACGCCGAGAAAATCTTGCACTCTACCAATCGTCTCACTCTAATCCTGCTCATAACTGACTAGCAATTCTCAGGAAAAATTGACCAACACTTAGCCAATTCTCAGCCCCTTCTTAGCCCAACCTTTCTCACACAATCCCTAGGCAATTAATCCCTATTAAAAAGGATAATAAACCTTCCTTGACTGCGCAATACATCATGAGCCTTCCTGTGACTTTATAATTTCGCCTAAGAAATTTTCCATTAATACAACTAATAGTTATCTTCCCTTTAACCTATGTCTCAACTGGGTCTTCATCATAATTGACATGCATGTAGCTAATAATAACAAATCACCAATTATCTGATTGATCGCTACTTGTTAATAAATCTAATTTAATTCATTGGACCTCTCACTAATTCTTCACTCAGTTAGAACTATTTAACTTATTATAACTCAATTAATTTGAGTTAACTGATTACACTCACACCACACTAGTGCATTAATTGCAACTCGACCCCCAAAATATTAGGATCACTCTACATGCCTCATCTTAGACCCTAAACTCGAAATTATTGAGCTAACTCAGTCATTCTGACTTAGTTAACTGATACAAGTTTTTATGAGATGAAATTACAATTTATTTTCCAATTTATTTAAGGGAAAAATAAATTAGACGCCCACATTTAGCACTAATGTGTAACTTAATTCCTCACCAATGTGTGACTAGAATACACACTAGTATGTGGTCAATTTTTGTCCTTTCTGGTTGCCAATTTCATAGTTTCTTGTTGCAAATTTCAACACAAGTTTTCCTAAATCAAAATTCCATGCTGTCCTAAACTAAGAGTTCCTACTTTCCTAGAATAGTTTCTGAATGCTCTCTTAACATAGATTTCCCTGCTTTCCTAGAATAAATTTCCTTGTTTCCATAGAATAATTTTTGAATGCTTTCTTTGAATAAATTTCATGTTTTTCATCATATATATTTCCATGCTTTCCTAGCGTAAATTTCCTACTTTCATAATATAGATTTATATGCTTTCTTAGAGTAAAACTTCCATGCTTTCATAGACTAAATTTGTGTGCTTTCATAGAATAAACTTTCATGTTTTCCTAGAATAGATTTATATGCTTTTATAAATTTGATTTACATGTTTTCATAGAATAAATTTACTTGCTTTCTAGATTAAGGTTTCAAATATTTCATTTGATTCATTGGATTAATGTTTTTTATACTTTCTTAGAATAGTAGTTTCATTGATGTCAATTTATTTCCATTATAATTGAAAGCCAAATTCCTAGCATATACGTTGTCGTATACTTCCTAATCTTATGTACTAAAATTAATAATTTAATGTAATGGAATTTAAAGCATAATTAAATTTACTAATAGTAAGTTGTCATCAAGGGGGAGTGTTGAAATATATTTCTTTAAAAAGTAATAATATCTAGGTTATGTCGAAAAAAAATTAATTATATGTAAAATAGGTATATCCCACATTCAACATAGAGTAAAATACATGTGTAATAATGAATTACATAAAAAGGTGAAATTAAATTATACCACATGTATTATTGGGATGTAATTCCTCAATATCTCTCAGTATAAAATAGAATTTAGGGAGTCTCATGAGACTTACAACAAAATATCAAAATATTATCTTTGTAAAGTAGTGAAGCATTTTTGGAGGTGCTCTTTTTAAGATTGTAGATTTATAAAGATAATAAAGATGTTACTAAATTGTTGTGAATGTTCCCCAAGTTGTGGCTTTACCACATAAATCTGGTGTATATTTTCCTTTTGTCTACTTATTGACGTTATGATCAACACCCTCCAAAAATTTTCCTACACTTGGATTTTCGATCCTATTGAAGATCTTGTGATCTATCGCCCCATGGTCACTTCAAGGTCGGTTAATGTTTTCAAAGAGCTGAAGTCTTATTCTATGGCTCTAAGTGTCAAATTCACTTGCTCACACATGCTCATTCCTTAATGAATCCACAAGCACACCTCTCTATTGAAATCTTAGACATGCATTACGCAATTTCTGAAGGTAAGGCTTTTGCAATCTCTAGGAATATAGCTTGTGCAATGCCCAGTTATAGTGATTTCGCAGTCACTATTGATAGTGACTATGCATTCCATGAGAGCAGTGCTTGCACAATGTTCAACTCATACTGACAGTCAGTGTGCACTCTCCATTGACAGTCCCTCTCACTTTGGTTTCAATTGTACTTTTATTTCGGTGATTTTTCTCAATTGTCATGTTTGCGCACCTTTCCTTTCAAAAGTGTCGCTTTTACATTCACAACTGTCATTTTTGCTTTCTTTCACTTTAATAAGTGGTTTTTTCATGTTATATTCACTCTAACATATGTCACCTTCAATTTCTTAAGCTTTTGCAAGTGTCGTTTTCACGTTTTCTTACTATCGCATGTGTCACTTCTAACTATTTCAACTTTTGTATGTGTCACACCTTTTCACATCACTAGAATCAGTTATAGCACATTCTTATGCATTATATAGTCCTGGATATCTTAATAATATGCAACTGTACACATTCCTATGGCTTAGCGCACATTCTAGTCGTAGTCGACACTTGTGTTTCAACTTGTGTTCTAAGTGTTGTAATGTTGTGTTTCAATTGTCACGCTTAGAAATAAGCTTCGGTTTGTTATCGTTTCAAGGTGTGATTGTTGTTCATGAGTACTATGCATTTAATTGGCTTGTATTGATGGCCTTCATGTTTATGATTAGTGTTTTGGACTTTTTCGAATGTCATTTTCTCTCCTACTCCATTGACCACACACTTAGCCATTTTGGAGCTCTTATTGGTCCTCCTTCCCAGTGAAAGTTATGAAAGCATTAACCCTCTTAATAGGTGATGAGAATCTGTTATTCATGAGCTTCATTATGAGATCACTCCCTCCCAATCTTGTGACCTGAGTCTTCCTCAAGGTTAGTTCCTATCATTGCACATTGATAAAATTCAAAGCATGGCCACCTAACCCTTATTGTTAGTACTAACTCACTACATTGAGCTTTGATCATTTATGCCTTGTATAGAATATGGAGCATTTCTAGTGGTCCTCTGTAGAAGTAAATTATGCAATACAAGGTCTCTCCCTCTCATAGTGTGTGAAGCATCTCCTAGGCAAAGTGGCCTGATCTTATGTCGCTTTCCTTAGCTAACTGTGCAATATCCTCTTTGAGGGAGCCTCCTTTAGTGTAGGTCACATTTCCAGTGGATAGTCACCCACTACAAAATAAAATTTCACTACCATAGGAGCCTTCCCCTCAAGCCTAACGCATGTCATTGTTACAGTTCCTAGTCTTTCATTTTATGCTTACTAGAACCCCTCATTGTGCCATGCCTTCTTCTTCTTTCTTTCCTGTTGCATATCATAGTTATAGTGGATAGTGGGTCCTTTCCTAGATCATTGCTGAATAAAATTATGCTCTTCCTAAATTATTTCTCTCATTCATAGTGTATGTCATAGTTTTAGTCAACAATTCATCAACCCTTTTCCACTAGACTCCCTCACTATGCAGTCAATGTGTTATTCCCTTCCTCCCTAGTGTGTGTCGTAATTCTAGTCAAAATTCAGGACCTCCCTCAGTCACTATGAAGCTCAACTTCACTATCATTGTCTCCTCATCCCTTGAGCCTAGTGTGTTGCCTATTTTCAATCATCAATATCATCATACTATCTCTTACACTTGCTCACTGCGTTGGACACTGAATAGCCCCTCCTCATAGTGCATGTCGCAGTCCTAGTGAGCAGCGGTGCCTTCCCTTAGCCATTGTTAAGTTCAATTGTGCCATCCTCAACAAGCCTTCCTCTTTCAGCCCTTTCATAGGCCCATCATAAGAAACTTCTTCCATTAGAAAAGTAGGGATAGAATATATGATTTCAGGATTGATATTTCCTTTTCATGAGTGATCTTCATTGGCAGGTGTACCACCTCAACATGGAAAGATGATATGCTCAAGGAATACATCAAGGAGAAGGAAAAAATAAGCACCTGTAGAGAAGAAACACAGACAATACCCATCATGAATACATGAATATATCATGAACCATAATAAAGAAATGATATCCCATGTTGCCTTGGAAGGTTCTAGCTTTAATCTAGACTCTTTGGAGGGTGAAGATGAAGTACAGATCAGATATAGAATCAAGATTTCAAGACAAAGTAGCAAGGAGAGAATCTTGGCATTGCCAGATCATCATGAAGTACCATGTCATCATTTCCAAGTTATGGTTTGTACAAGTGTCATCACAATTTCATATATGTCAATGTGCCTTTCCACATGATTTTGAATGTAATTATGTATTATCAAAAGGAAAATGACAAAATGAAAATGTGTGGAAGTCTAAGAGTCACATGTGGAATATGAAAGGTCACATGTGGACCAAAGAGTTGGTAGAAGTCTAAAGGTCATTTAGGATTACAAGAGTCATGAGGGTAGTTCAAGAGTCATAAAAGGATATTAAAGTTCATTCCCCATGTTATAAAATAAACCTCATAACTCAAGCAAAGGGATTTTTGGAGGCTTAGGCTTTGGAGAGCTAGCCTTGGCTTCTATAGCTTGGCATAGGAGAGAAAAACATTCTTTTGGAGAAGAAATGGTGGATGTTCTCACGGAATAGTGGCTCACCATTATGTTGTCCACTTATGAGGGTTTGTCTTGTTCTTTGTTGATGAAAAGGTCTTGTAGGGTCTGTGGCTTTGTTTACTCGTTTTTCCTTTACAAGATGTAACATTCCCAAAAGGGTCTTACAATTTTGGAGATCATGATTTAATAGATTAGAAGCTGACCCAGCCACCTATAAAATTTTGCCATGTCAGCTGGTATTTCTTTAAATGATTCCTTCCAACCCTTAAAAACAATTTTATTGCCAAAATTGTTGGTGCTTAAAAAGTCTTCTAAATATGTTCTATTATTTTAATAAATCACTGTTGTTTCCCTTTCAATCTGAAAGACACGCTTTTTTTCATGAGAAAAATTCTGCTATAAAAACATTTTTATATTCATTCAAAATAACCTTCATTTTTTACCCCTTTATTCCCCATGGATTTCCACTATTTTTATGATTTACCTTCTTCCCTTTGTGAAAATCCCTTTTACAAATTCTAGAACTCATTTTTAGACTTTACCGAAACCCCCAAATCCATCAAAAAACTCTAAAAAATCATAAAAATACACCTTTTTGTATTACAGACTTAAGCCCCCTTGGGCTAAGTCCTAACCACTTCCCCTCCATATGCCTTGGTGCTAGAACCAAGCGCTAACCCCTTTGAGTGCATATCGCATCGCAAAAGACCGAGCGCACAAGTCTTTGAGCCCCATTTTCATAAACCCCACTCTCTGCTTTCTACTCCATATAACTTTCACCCAGGACCAAGTGTTAAAGATCCCAGGGCGCTTAATCGCATCGCAAATATTTCGAATGGTTAGATTGAAAAGCCCGAAGGCATGACCTTCCGATTACGATAGGCCCTTTTCATATATAAAGCCCCGGGCCCTTTTGTTTCCATATAGCCAAATGCCCCGCAGTCAGGTGACTATCCAAAACCTTTGTTTTATTAAAATTTTTGGGTTTTCATAAATATTAAAGGGTTTCCGCCATGTATGATGTAAAACAAATCTCCACAGTTGATCTATAGCCGATCAACGGCCCGCGCTACATCGCGTCACAAGTTTTCATCGGGCGCACTTTATTCCTCTCCCTGATTGGTCATCCCCCGATCAAATGAGAGTCATCGATCTACCTCCCCGCCTTCCCAAATCTAATGGTCCACATTCACTCCAATCATTAACTTGTCCTCCACCTTTCGAACCCCTCTGATTCATTCCCCACCGTTGATCTGATCTGTAGATCGACGGTCAGCGCTTAATTGCTTTGGCACCTACAAGTCCTTTGCCACACCTCTGCCTCCTCCTCCGATTGCATCTGGACCATCCACGCGTCCAGATTGGACGGTCTAGATCACATTCCCCAAATTTGGTTATAATCCATGCACTCCGTGTTATAAAATTTTTTGGGTCAATCATAGCCATTGATCTCTGTATATTAACAACCCTTATTAACCCGTCTTTCGCCATTTTATTATTTCCATTAAACCCCCAGATTCAATCCTAGCCGTTCATCCTTGATCCAATGACCCAGAATGAAACCGCCCCACCCGTTTCCACATGCGCATATTTTTCAATTCGCGCTTGCTCTCCGCTATTAGATCTAAGGCCCTAGATCTGATGGTCTATACTCCAAGTCGCGTAGCTTTAAGCACGATGGATAATTTTCAAAAATCACGCGATATGGGCGGTATTTGAAATCCACGTGTCATGCGAGGACGCATATTGCGTTCCAAAAGGAAAAATTGCCTTCTCAACCTTTTGCCGCGCGAAAAACACTATTTTGCAGCCCGAAACCACCTTCCTCCTTTTCCTTTGTGTGTTATCACGCACGCCCTCCACCATTGATCTCTACAGATCAACGGTTCAGATCGAAACTTCATTTTCACCATCGCCCTCCACCTCTACCAAGGTTTTTAACACGTGATCTACACCGTCCATCTCGTGGGCCAGTCTCATCTAACAGCCCACGATCACCCCAAACCCCCCACCTTTATTTTGATCATATTTCTTCTGAAATAAAGGTTTTAACTCTATTTTCTTCGCATTTTTCTTATTTTCCAAAAATTATGGCTCCTTCACACTGTTAAATCAAAACCAATCACCACCGTTGATCACTAGGCAATCAACAGTTCCGACTTATTCTTCCTTCTGCTCTCCTTTTAACCTTATCGTCACAAATCCCAACCGTTGGATGTTGCCATCCAATGGCCACGCTCCTCCCCACACCCTCTGAAGCAGTAAAACCCAAATAACGCAGGATTTCATGATTAGTTTTGTATTTTGCAGGTGTTTAATGGTTTATCCATTATGCTAGAGAAAGGCCAAAGGCCGGGAATGACGATTCCCATGCCGTTTATTCATGAAAGGAAAACCATTCGTAGGGTTCAAGATCCACGTCTCGTCGATGCTTCATGGGCATTGATTCCTTGTGAGCCCTGCGTGGCCCTGCGCATCAACAAGACACACAGAATTAAAATTAAACAAAGATTATCAGTGTCGGAGGGCAGACACAGTAGAATTGAGGGATTAAACATTAATTTTATGGATTATGGCTAAAATTCGATTATCAAAGGCCTAATTCGTTGAGTTAAACACAGTCAAAGACAAATCAAGGATATTTATCAAACAGAGGATGCCTCCACTGCCTCGTCAGGGGAAAATTGATTCCTCTCAACTACCAGATTGCCACATGTAACCTCACAACATTCAAACAAAGGCCGAGTAATGACCAGAATAGAGCACGTCTGCCCCTTACAGGTGAATATTTATTTCGAATCAAAGAAGCTAATATAAACTATCAGCAGAGTTAGTGCAAAAAATGACATAGAGCCTTAAAAGTCAACATAAGCTTCCAGCGAGCTGAAATACTTAATGTATACCAATTAATACAGGAAAATATTTGTAAACTTCTCCCTTGAGCCCCTCAAAGGCCGAGAAGCATTAACTATATTAATTGAACTCAGAAGATCTTTTCTCTCTTTCGACCTCCTCATTCCTCTATAAAAACTTGTTAAGGAATCCATTGTAAATGTCGGTTGGTTGTTTGATCACTAGTTGTAATACTAAAACTCTCTGAAATAAATACATAGTCTGTTGAAGTTGAAGAAGAAATTGAAGTCTTGGAAGCCCTGATGATGTTGTTGCATGCTTGTTCTTGAGAAGGCTCTATCATTGGATCCATGAGCTTGGCTGTTGGTGAAGTATTCTGAACTGTTTAATTTTTTTCCCTTGTTTTCATTTTGTTCCATAAATTCTTACTAAAGTAGGATGAAATTTTTAGACTAAGAAATGACTCTTGGAAGCACCTTAGACCTATTTATCATTCACTGTTTTATTTTTTCTCCTGCTGAGGTATTTTAGAGTCTTTAATCTCTCTCTTTAGTCCTCATGCTTGTTTATTTCCTTAATAGTTTGAAAAGTTGGTTTCATCATGATTTATGGTTCTCCCTGCTTGTGTGCTGCCACTTAAAGGCTTTTATCGAAGTCTCCCTTTGAAGTTCCCTTGTTTATAGTGAACCAATGAGGTCTGTTTTGATCTTTCCCCTTGTCTTCTCTTGAACAGTTGGCTTAAAGGTCTTTATAGTTGTGATCATAGATGTATTTAGGTGTTCCCTCTTCTATGACTGCAATTATCAGTGAATCTTTTATGTTTTATAAGTCATTTGAAATAAAATCTTTGAGGAAATAGGGTGTTCCCCGAATCTTAGATTTCATTTTAAAAGTTGTTTTGAGGTCATTATTTGCTTAAAGTGTGATTTGTAGAATTCATGGTTAGCCCTGTCTATCAAATAGCTCTTTATTGTTCAAGTTATGTTGTCAAATTCCCTTTGTTGGGAATTAAATTTCTCTTTCCAAATCATTGATGTCCATCTCATTCCAAATCCAAAGGATCCTGCGGCCAAGTTATATTTTCCCTCTGATATCCCATATCCATTGATAAGTTTGTCATGACCTTTTTTTTGACTCCATTGCCCAACGAAGCTGACATTTCCCCTTTTTATCTATCTTTCCTAGACTTTTTAGGTTCTACTGTGTCATTCCAACCAAACAAACAAACAAACCCTTACACTTAATAACTAGTCTAAAAAATACTAAAAGCACACAAGATAAACCTTTGCAAATAAACATTTGGGAGATCCCTCTCTGAGAACAGGAGGATTAGATCCTGTAACTCTAAAGATTGGTTCTGATGTTGCCTTGTCTTTTGATTTGCCAAACTATCAAAACACGGGGGGGACGCCAACAAGAACAAAACCCCCACAGGTGTTAGTCAATGATCGCATCGCCAAAGATAAGGATTTATGAGAGGTGATTAGTCCATGTCGCAAAACACACAAGGAGCATTTTTTTATCCAATGTCCAACAATATCCCCCCCAATGCAAGTTGGGTATATATCGAACTCGTGACCTACACTCTGATACTACTTATTGGGAATCATAATTGTCATTATACCAAAACTCGCAGGTGTTAGTCAATGATCGCATCGCCAGATATAAGGATCCAATAGAGGCGATTATTCCATGTCGCAAACACATGGGGAGAATTGGTTTATCCAATTTCCAACAATTCTTGGTCAATAATTGTCATTGATGTCAATATGAAAACTTGATTACACTTTATGACATGGATGATTGTTTTAGGCCACACTTGGAGCCCTAATGAATATTCCCTAACCCTTATCCTTGTCCCAATGACCTTATGCATGAAGAATCCTAAAAACCCCCACAGGGATTCATTGGGTGAGTAATACCATAGCACATGGGTTCATATTGGGGGATATATATTGAGGAAAAATTGACATAATATATTGGGGGATATATAGGGAGTAAAGAGTTTTTATATTTATAGGTATAAAAAATGGAGCTCAAATTTAATGAAAAAATATAAAGGGGTATAAAAAATAATAATGAAAAAATGGATACCTACAATATCTAGTGAAATTAGGGGCTTTTTTAAATTGGGAATATGTATTGGGATCATATTGGTAGGGGGTTAAATAATGTGATTTTTAGAGGTATTTTCCAATATGTACTCAAATTAATGGTATTGTTTAATGTGCCATGATCTCACATGATATGTTTGAGTTTCATTGAGTGAAGACCCCATGAAAACCCCAAGGTCTATGCTATAATTTCTGAACAGTCATAAAGAAAATTAATTTTTAACATCTTGAAAACATCATATCATAATGAATCATTCACTAGTTTATGGACTCTTTCCTCTTTCCAATGAGTGTTCACTCATATCCTAACTCCCAGTATTCCAAGAGAAATCGATTTTTTAAGTTAATATATCCTATTCTCTAACCTAGCCTACCTAAGCTTAGTTATGTTAATCGACCTCACCTCCAAAAGTCATGTCCCTTCAAACACACTCCAACAGCTATATATTCAAGTCTAATACTACAATTTCTAGCCATCAATTCAGTAAAGATATTTCATAGGATAACACAGCAATTCTAGTTCACGCCTCATGAACTAAAGGAGGCCGAGGAAGGAGAAATATAAGGTTAAATCTATTTTGAAAAATAATAGTGGCTCTGACTAAAGGACTGTGGCTCAAATTGGAGAACTGATAGCTCAGACACATAAATGGAGAGATATCTATAGGACTTCGGACCTTTTACTATTGTAGCCTCAGACAAGAGAGATAGCTATAGGACTTCGGACATTTTATTATTGCAGCCTCAGACAAGAGAGATAGCTACATGACTTCGAGCCTTTTATTATTGTAGCCTCGAACAAGAGGGATATCTACAGGACTTTAGATCACTTATTATTGTAGCGTTGGACCAAGCTACAAGACTTTGAGGTTTATCTTATTACAGCCTCATAATTGTGTTAAAGCCTTGACCGGTGTTAAAAACTTAGACTTTGGTGTAGTGTATTGAACCCATGACAGCAAGTACACATTGGGACAACATTGTTTTTCGGACTATGTCATTGAACCTCTATTTTAATTTCAAACCAGTGATCTTTCCTTGCTGCTCAGATAGACAATGGAGGTATAATAAAATTAGTGAAGTATTACATAACTATGGAGAGGCTCGGCTATATTTCTGTGTAGTTTCAAATATTTCATAGTAGCTACACTTTAAATAATTGAAAAATCAAGCTTTTGGAGCCTTGGACAGTCATAGATTTGTAGCTTTGAATAGTCAAGCATTTGGAACATTGGATAGAGAAGTGTTTGGAATTTTTGGATGGTGAAGAGTATTCAGTGGAAAAATTGAAATTCTGGTATAGACTTGTGGAGTAAATGATGTAAGTCACATATTCATTCTATTTATTACAAAACTGAATGGTTATATCCCTAGGGGTTGGAGCCTCTAAAAAAAGGTTGGAGCCTTGAGTAAGATAGGGTTGGATCCCTAGAGGTTGGAGCCTCAAAAAGCCCAAGTTAGAGCTTGGAAATAGGTTGGATCCTGGTATATTGAAGGGTTGGAGCCCTCATACATCATTCTACTCAAAATTTTGTAAAAAGAGGATTGGTGTTTCCTAATAAAATTGTTATTATTCATTTTATGATTATAATTGTGAAGAATATTAACTAGTAAACATAACAATTGAAAATAAATATTGATTCACCCCCTCTCAGTATTTCCAACAATTGGTTTCAGATCCAAGTTCTTCATAATCATCCTAACAGTTGGAAGAAGGATTTTTAAGTCACAATGGAGAATCGGGATACAGGAAAAATCCCCCAATTTGATGGAACAAATTTTGGCTTTTGGAAGTGTAAGATGACATTCTATTTAATGTCTCTTGGACCTAAAGTATGGAAATAAGTTCTATATGGATATAAATTTCCACCTACTCCTCCAATAGATCAATACTAGAGAAAATTTTATATATCAAATTCTAAAGCACTAAATTCCATAACAAGTGGGATTTCTGATCAGAATTTATGAAAGTGATGAACTGTGATTCTGCCAAGGAAATGTGGGACAAGCTTATTCCTATCTATGATGGAGACTCCAAGGTCAAGAAGGAAAAACTCCAAACTCATAAAAGACAATTTGAAAGTCTTAAGACAGCTAACGAAGAAAATGTTGTAGTCTTTTTCCTCCGAGTGGATGAAGTTGTCAACTCACTCAAGAGTCTAGGTGAAAACATCGAACAAAGCATAGTTGTCCAAAAGGTTTTGAGATCACTTCCAGAATGGTTTGATTCCAAAGTAAGTTCCATAGAATAAATAAAAGACTTGGATACTCTAAATATGGATGAAGTTAATGGGATTCTCATTGCATATGAAATGAGAAAAGGAATCCCAAATTCCAAGGAAGTTGCATTCAAGGCTTCAAGATCATCAAAGAAAAGGAAAAATTGTAATTATAGTAGTGATGATTTTGATATTGAAACAGAACTAGCACAATTTGTGAGGAAACTAATGAAAGGGTCCAAGCTCAAAGGTAAGTATCCTCTCATTTGTTATTATGCTGCAAAATTTCCTCATAAACATGATAGCGATGATGAAGACGAATATAAAAAGAGCATGTTCAAAAATAAAGGGTCAAATAAGAATAATTTCTTCTCTAAAAAAGATGACTCCAATGAAGAATAATTCTTGATTGCAAAGAAAAAATCAACTAAAAATACCTTTCTACTCAAAAGGGATAATTACGAGTCCGATAAAGAAGATGGCTATGCTGGAAGCAATGAAGTATTGTTCATGGAATTTACAAATGATGATGATTCCGAAAATAAAGATGAAGGAAATATGGATGAATTACTAATGATTTATGTTGTCACTAAGAAAATTAATTCCGCCGCTTCATACTTGTTCCTAAGTCATGGTATTAGATAGGGTTTGAGTCATTTTTTTCTATGTTTTATAGGGTCCAAGTCATAGTTTTAGAGTCTCATTTTATCACCAAACCAAGTTCATAAACTTTGTTTTACACTTTGTTAGTCTCATGCTATGTTTTGAAACCCATATTTTAAGTTTTTTTTTCAAAAAGTTTCGAATAAGCCACGAAACCACGTTTTCGTAGCGCGCTCAGTGTAAAAAAATGCTTTTGCGCTACGAAAATGCTGGTCTTTTCATAGCGCAAAATCCCGAAATAACACTACCAGCGCTACGAAATCAGGGTTTCGGAATTTTCGGTTTAGCTGTCACATCCATCAACTTGGGGTTAAATTTTCATGATTATAGTGTCAATCCACGAATCATCCTTCACGCATGCAACCATCCAAAGTAGTTATGAAATCATTATTAGATTCATTAGCAATCATTTTTCAATGGTCCTTTGCGAATTTGAAAAGGGAATTGGTTATCATTGCTTTTTCTCATGCAAAGAATGCACTGCATGCATATCTATTGCTGAAAGAGAAAGCTCATGATAAGATACCAGAGCTCTCATTAAGTTATCAAGCGAGGCAGAATTTTCAATCAAGCAAGGCATAATTCAATTGGTGATTATGTCATCAGTTTCGATTGCAAATCCAATAAGTTTGAAAATAGTTGCTGACTGAAACAAGGTTTTAAATCAAGCGAGGCAAAGTTTTCCATCAAGCGAGGCTGAACCAAATTCTTAAGTGAGCCAGTTTATCCAACAAGGAGTTTATTACAGTTTTGCTGAAGACACAGGGTTTCCAGGAAGAAGATGGCAAAAGAAAAAAGAAATCACCGATATGGTCACTGCCTGAGGACAGAACCTGAAGTTTTAGAAAGTCTCTCCAGGGATAAATATGTTGAAGAAGCCTTCAAGAAAGTATGTTGTTGGAGGTTTTGTGAAAAGCTTCAAGGAGGGCATAATCAGGTCACCAAAGAATTTGCTACCAACTTCACAGGGTCAAACACAAAGGTTGGTTTCCTCAATTTACCAATTTCTCCTGAAGTTTTATCAGCAGTCACAGAAATCCCAAGATGGGAGGAAATATGGTTTAAGAATTTTAGGTTTGAAATGAAACCCTACAAAATCTTTTTGAAACCAGAGTTTATGGACACTGATTTGAATAAAGTTGTGCCAAGAAGTTATGTCAAGGACACATTTTCCAACCTAATCTACAATATCCAAAGATACTTCACCTGTGAAGGGAGATATCACAAGGTGTACACTTATCACTTTAAACTCTTATTGCATTTCACAAGAATAATCTCTCTAGACTTACCTTTCTTTCTATTTCAAAGTCTGGCCAAGATGGCAAACAAAGTTCAGATGAAAACTCAGGCATGTGAAACCACTTTATTTCATCATGGTCTAGTCAAGTTAATATTTTTTCATGAGCTTCAGAAGGTGAAAAGAGAATGATCTACATTTCTCTTTTTGAGTGGAATAGGGGTCGAAGGAACAGATTCTAGCCCTCGAGTCAAAGAAACATATTCATCAAAGACTATTGAACCTGCAGAAACAAAATCAAGGAGGTTTGTCAATCTTAAGCCCAGAAAACAGGTTAAGGAACCTATGATAAATACATCACTGAATATCCAAAAGACTCCTCAATCTGCACATACGAAGAGAACTGAGGTCAAAAAGACAATTCAGGAACAGTCAATTAGTAGAATAGTTCAGAAGAAGTTGATTAGGATTCAAAGGTCAAAGGAGAAGGGTAAGGTTGTGGTCACAAATGAAAATTCACAATTAAGAGGTAACTTGAATGATATATTACACGCTATTGACATTGAGGAGTCTCCCCTAGTTCAAGTAGAGTTCATAAAGCTAGATACAAGTGGCAAATCAAAGAAATTGAAAACATCCAAAAAATTATATTTTGAGGATGAGGTGTCAGAGTTTTTTTTAAAGCCTAGAAAACCATAGAGTAGTCAGTCTAAGAAAATGAAATAGCCAGACATGGAGATAGACCAAATTGGAGGTGAGGATGCAAGTGTTTTTGAAGAACCCATTAATACATCATCTCAAATATTTGAAGAAGACAACAACAGAGTATTTAATACTCAGAGAGAAAGGAGTAGTTATGAGGAGGTTAAAGACAAACTCAGACTTGCAAACAATGAGATTGATAAATTGAGGAAGAAAGTGAGAATGCATGTTGTAGAAAGGTCAAACTTTGAGAGGTTGAAAGGTCTGTGGGAGTTGGAAAAGGTTTCAAACAGTGAATCAATCAGCAGTCAGGATCAATTCTTCATATGGATTGTCCATGCAATCAAGGAAGAAAAATTCATAAGAATGGTTAACACCAAGTTGGGGGCTAATAACATAAGGCTTAAAAGGTAGGTTGAAGACCTTCAAATACAGCTAGCAAAGCCTGAAGATCAACCACAGCAAAAATCTGTGTAAACAGTAAGTGACATCTCTTAACACATTTTTGGAATTTTGTGGAAGGTTTCATTGTTTAATACAGTTCAAATTTGATTACTGAAAGCTTATACATAACTTCAAGGATAGTAGTAAAAGTGGGAAACTCAAATTTTTGGAAACAAGCTGTGAAAAGAAAAGACACAGCAGTTTCGTAGCGCGCTACGAAACTGCTGTAGGATGCAGTTTTACCAATTTTTCAAGCTTTCAAAGGGGAAAAAGGTATGTTTATTAAACCATGATGTTGTTGGAGGATGTATAAGGACCACAGGTGAAGATCCAATGAAAAAATATAGAAAATTGAAGGTTTCAAATGGAGTTTTCAGAGATGAAGCTCTGCGCTACGAAAACAGCAGGCAGTTTCGTAGCACAGTAATGTTAACTGTTTTGGGCATTTCTTCAAAGGTTTGGTTTGGACATAGCTGGAAGGATGAAGTCAAAAGAGCTTAATGAGACTTTGCCACATGTTTTGAGCACAATTTGGCTAGTAGATGTTGTGAAGAAACATAAATGAAGCAGTACACCTATTTTGCAGGGAGCATGTTCCTATTTTTTAGGGCAGGTAAGAAGCAGATCATTACAGTTCAACAGCAAGAAGATGGACATCATCAAGGTCGAATTTTAGGAGGAGAAACTGTTAGATAGAAGATTTAATATTTGGATAAGGTTTTTAATGTATGATAAAGAGTTTTAATCCTAGTTGTATTATGACTCTGGAACATACAGTTTAAACTGTCAGATGTAATTAAAGTTTGTTTTAGCAGTTAATAGGTGTCAAGCTAGAAAATTCGAATTCTCTCAAGTGTTTGGAGAGAATCCAAGAAATGTATTGATGACTCTATAAAATATAGGAAGTCGAATTGCATAGGGTTGGTAATTTTCATTAACAAAGATACTATTTTGTTGTAGCAGAGACTGTGTTTTTATATTAATACAGAGATATTGGTTTCATCACTCAGGATTCAGAAAGGGTTATGGATTTTTGATATTCTCATGGTTTTCCTCTTTCAATTACTTGCAGTGGCATGAATCTATGTTACTTAGAATTCACTAAAGGTGCTCTAACTTCCTTCATATGTTCATGAACTGTGTTTATTTTCTATCCTACTATTCTTTTGATGCATCTAAACCCTGAAATGCCCTGACTTCCATATGAAGTTGATACTCATGTTTTGTGAAAACACACTTGACTCCATAAGCCCAATAGATGTTTTTTGATTAGCAGTACAACCAATTATCCATTTTTATCCATTTTACTCATAGAGTTAGCCATCTAATCCTTATTTGAAAATCATAAACCTATTGAAAGAGCCCTCTCAGGTTGAGGAGGCTAAGCCTCAACTAAAATTCTGGTTTGAAATAGTTACTCAGAGTCTTCTTGAAGTAAAATTTCATCAAGGTTTGATTTTGAGACAACAATTTCCATTGAATAAAATGATAAATTAAGGAATAAGGTCATTTCTCTCAAAGTAGAAAAGGAAGAAGCAACAAGGAAGGAAGAATCCTTGAACAACAAACTAAAAGAAAGAGAAGAAAAATGTGAAAAACGTGAAGCTGAAATTGTCTCTCTAAGGAAAGAGTTGAATCGGGTTAATAAGAGTTGGAAAAGATCTAAAACTCTTTATAACATCCTTAATACTCAGAGACCTCAACATGATAAGACTGGAATTGGTTTCAAAGGATAATCATCAAGTTCAAAGAAGGATGCCAATGAAAAAATCCAAAGAAGTTATGCTGACATCCTTTGAAACCATCCAAAAGAGGAGAAGTAGTTCAACCAAGGACAAAGTTCCACCTACAAAAACCCAAGGAATGAAGGAAATCTATCTCCATGGAAGAATATTACATCACGTCAGGCCTATCCTAACAGGTATCAAACTATATTTCTTGGTTTTTGTTTCCATTGTAAAAAATATGGGGAAAAAATACCAGAGTGGGGTGGTGAATCAAAGAGCTTAGAGCATTCATAAACTTTATACTTTTCTTTTTTCAAAACCTATACGCTACTTTATGTAACAAAATAATAAGATATACACTGATATCCCATGAAACTCGCTGTATGCTCATCTTATTATGTAGTTGATTCTAAATCATTGCATCATTTATTCATCAAATAAGCAGTAAGAATGAACAGAAATAACAGAACAAACCATCAAACATAAGCAACACATATGAACACAAGGATTTAAGGTGGAAACCCAATTCGAGAGAAAACCACCGTTGCTATAATCTCAGTCTTCAATATTTATTATAAAGAAAACTTCTTACAATTTTATGCTGGTGCAGACTCATACCAGCACGCAGGCACCCACTTGCAGAAGGCGACAACCTTCTCTCGTTTACCAGCCTTTCCTGGAATGGAGCTACAACCCTCAAGCCGCTTAAATTTCAAATTCCTTTCCGAAGGGATGGAGCTACTACCCCCGCATATTAGCACCAGCCTTACCAGCGTAAAAGCATCTACTTTCATAATCAAGGCTTCAATCCTCGATCCACCGCGACCACATTTCATCAATTTTCATACTCGGATCAAACAGCTTCAACACAAGCCTTCACTTATCAACAAACATACTTTGCCCAATACTTCAAACAGAACAGTGAGACCACTGTAACCAGAATATCAGAGATAACCCAGACTTCAGAATAGATATGCAGATGTAAACTCAACCTCGAACATTCATTGAATCAAATATCATACGCTACTTTTCTTTACTGAATCCGCGTACATACGCTCTTTCTTGCACACCAACCCGCGTATACTTTTGTGTATTTTATTCTTCAGAAAACCCTATACGCGCCTTTCATTAATAGAGACCGCGTATACATGCGCTTTTGCAGAGACCAACTAGCGTATAGATCTGTAAATGGAAAACTTTACAAAACAGATCAGATCTATAAACTTACCCAGATTTCTTCATTATCTTCAACAGACTTTGCGCCAGATCTTCACCATTTCTTCTGCTGCAGATCATCCTAGAGATTTATCATCATCATAAGATCTAGAGATATTGAACCATCCTCAGATCCATGGGTGCATCAAAGATTCAGATCTATCAATTAAGAACAGAGTTCATTCATGCAGATAATCCTTAGAGATATTTATTCATCAACAACCCTTACTCATGCACACCCTTGCACAATGATCTTCTTCTCCTTATATAGATTTAGCCTTTATCAATACCATGAGTCAAAACCACACAACTTTCGATGGTATTCCTGGATGAGATCAAATAGATAATCCAGCGCTCAATACAGTGGGCCAATACCATGGTAATGCCCCTAGGTATCATAGTTTTTAGAGCACCAAAGGCATACGCGACTTTGAGCATGCGTATCCGCATGTATACGCAACTTCGCCTCATAAAAACTGCGTATATGCTAACCCTGAATGTATACGCGGGTTCCCTTCACAAAAGTAGAGTATATACGTGGGTTGCCTTCACAAAAGTAGCGTATACATTGTGACATATTATATTTATCATTTTTCTGGCACTTACTGGAAATGTTTTCTCTGTCACATCTGAACTGATCTATAGATACATCATTCTTACATCTTTAGCACATAGGTTGCTTATCATAGGCAACTCATCAAGTAGGTTTCCATCAAGGCCAACTTCATCAAGTAGGTTGCCATCAAGGACAACACATTACATCATATTTCCAACAATCTCCCCCTTTGGACTTGATGGAAACCATGATGGTGTTTGATCACCACAACAGATAGATACATTGAATATAACCATTATGCAACCACCATGATACTCTCCCCCTATTAAAACACCATAAACACCATGATACTCTCCCCCTTTGACATCAAGGGCAAAGGATGGATCAAAACCAAAACAAGGTTTTTCTTCACATGTAGAAAGAAGAGCTCTGTAGATCTGATGTGCACTGAAGCTACCATGCTCCCCCTGAGTTCATGTTGAATCTTCAAACATATTTTTCAATGAATTACATGACTCTATGACCTTTCCTATCACCAAGGACTCATAATTACATCAATGATCCAACCAAGTGGATTTACATATGTGACTCGGGTACCCAACCAAGTGGGTTTACACATTTTGACTCAACTACCCTACCAAGTGGGTTTACAAATTTGACCAAGTCCTTACATGATTGAATATTAAAATTTTACATCATAGGTCTCAACATGACCTTTTCATCACATTACAAATATGACCTTTTGTTACAAATACCAAAAAGACCTCAAGAGAGAGATCATATTTCAGAACCATCATAATGCCAACAATGCATCCTTTCCACATGACCAATGCTCCCCTTTAGCTTGTGCATCCTGAACACTTTCAATAGCAAATCATCAAGGCATATTCACCTGATATCAGAGAATGAAACAGAAATATAAGAGCTGAAACATCACCAGAGATACCCAATAGCACCATAGCTGTGCTGAAGAATGCTGACCCAGAGAAAAATTGTCAGCAACCACCCATACACGGGTATAAACTCGCGTATATACGCGACTGTATTTCATGAAATCCATGTATCCAATTTAATTTTCTGCATCTAAGCAGATCTGATCTTCTGCATGGCAGAAACTACTCCCAGCTTCTATCTGAGATATTTGAACGCTTCCTTGGGCAGAGGTTTGTAAATATATCAACAACTTGTTCTTTGGAGGGAACATACTCCAACTTCACCTTTTGTTCAAGAACTTGTTCACGTAAGAAGTGATACCTGATGGGAATGTGCTTGGTCTTGGAATGCATAACAGGATTCTTTGAGATACTGATGGCACTTGTATTATCACACATAATGGAGATAGGAGGTGAACATTTGATTTGAAAGTCTTGTAAGGTTTGCATCATCCAAAGAAGTTGAGTGCAACATGATGCGGCAACCACATATTCTGCTTCTGCTGTAGATAAGGCAATAGAGTTTTGCTTCTTGCTGAACCAAGATACTAACCGGGGCCCCATATAGAATGCACCACCACTAGTGCTTTTCCGATCATCAACATTTCCACCCCAATCTGCATCAGTGTAAGCATGAAGAGTGAGATCAGCATTCTTTGGATACCATAGTCCAAAGTCTTGAGTTCCTTGTAGATATTTGAATATTCTTTTGACAGCCTGAAGGTGAGACTCTTTTGGATTAGCTTGGAATCGTCCAACAATCCCAACTGCATGCATAATGTCTAGTCTAGTCCCAGTGAGATAAAGTAGACTTCCTATCATTGATCTGTATTCTGGTTGATTCATCGTGGGAGAATCATCATGAGAACTGAGATTGCATCCGGTTATCATTGGTGTACTTACAGGTTTGCATTCTTCCATGCCATACTTCTTCAGAATTTGCTTAAGATATTTTTCTTGTGAAAGGAATATACCATCTGCAGTTTCATGCACTTGCAAGCCAAGAAAGAATGTTAGTTCCCCAAGTAAGGACATTTCAAATTCTTGCTGCATGACAGAAGCAAATTTTTGACTCATAGATTCTTCGTTACTCCCAAAAATGATATCATCAACATATAAAATCACAATCAATAGTTTATCATTTTCAACTTTTGTGTATAAGTTGCTATTAGCAGACCCTTTGAAAATCCTTATTGATGAAGATATTTGTCAAGACGATAATACCAAGCCCTTGGAGCTTGTTTGAGACCATATAGAGCCTTTTTAAGTCTGCAAACATTTTTTTCATCATTTCCCAAAATGAATCCTTCTGGTTGTTCTATATAAACTTCTTCTTCTAGATCACCATTGACAAATGCAGATTTAACATCCATTTGATAAACTTTGATTTGTTGGAAGCTTGAAAAAGCAAGAAACATTCTTATGGATTCAAGTCTAGCTACAGGAGAAAAAGTTTCTTCAAAGTATATACCTTCTTGTTGAGCATACCCCTTGCAGACAAGTTTAGATTTATTTCTTATAACCTCCCCATTCTCATTTAACTTGTTTTTTAATATCCATTTGGTTCCAATGACATTTTTGTCATGAGGTCTTGGTACTAATTCCCAAGTGTGATTCTTTTCAATTTTATCAAGCTCTTCATTCATGGCTTGAATCCAACATTCATCTTTGCTAGCTTGATTGACATTGTGTGGTTCAATAGTGGATAGAAATGCCAGATAGCTAGAAGATCCCACAAGAGTCCTTCTTGTTTGTACACCTGATCCTTTATCTCCCAAAATTTGAGATTCTCGATGATTCTTTTGAACATATCTGGATGGAGATTTTTTAGATAACTCATCTTCAGGTTCTTCATTGGGTTCACTGTCTATATCATTGCTATTTGATGTAGGAGGACATATGTCACCATCGTCTTCATTTGTTGTTTGTTTTTCTTCTTTTGGGGCTGCAGGAGACTCATCAATAACAACATCAATACATTCAACAATCTTCCAAAGTCTTTTATTGTAACATTTATATGCTCTACTCCTAGAGGAGTAGCCAAGAAGTATTCCTTCATCTGCTCTGGATTCAAACTTGCCAAGTTTTTCATCATTATTTTTGATAAAACATCTGCTTCCAAAAACTCTAAAATTCTTCACAGTGGGAGGATTACCATACCATAGTTCACATGGAGTTTTATCACTATTTACTCGAACATGCGCCTTGTTAAGAATATTTACCGCTGTATGTGTTGCTTCTCCCCAAAAAGTGTCAGGTGTTTCGGAGTCATCAAGCATAGCTCTAGCCATTTGTTGAGATATTTTGTTCATTCTTTATGCTACGCCATTTTGTTGTGGAGTGCCAGCTACAAAAAATTGTCTTTTTATGCCATGTTGTTCACAAAATTCAAGGAATTCATTTGATGTATATTCTCCTCCTCGATCAGATCTAAGACACTTGATTTTCAGATCTAATTAATTTTCAACTAGTGTTTTGAAGGTCTGAAATTTCTCAAATGCTTCATCTTTGTGTTTAAGCAGCCCACTCCAACACATTCTAGAGAAATCATCAATGAATAAGATATAGTATTGTTCACCACGTGGTGACTTTTTCCTCGTAGGTCCACATATGTCAGTATGAATAAGTTCAAGACACTTACTTGATGATCCTTCCTTGGCATTAAACTATACTCTGGTTTTCTTACCAAATTGGCAAGATTTGCATATGATATTTTCGGGTGGAGTAATATTGGGAAGATCATGGACAACTTTAAGTCTGCTTGATTTGTTGATCTGAGAGAAGCTCAGATGCCCCAACCTTCTATGCCATAGCCAGTTTTATGAATATTTTATCAAGTAACATTTTTCTTTGCAGTTCTTCAATACATACAAGTTGCTTGGAGTTCTTTTTCCTTTTATAATTGTTTTACCTGTATCAAGATCACGTACCACACATTCTTTTGAACTAAAGACAACTTCAGTTCCTTGATCACACATTTGACTTACACTTAACATGTTATGCCTTAATCCATCCACATACATGACATCATTAGCTTTCACCTTTTCTTTTAGAAACACAGACCCTTTTCCCTTAATTACCGCAGGAGTATCATTTCCAAATGTAACCTTCTTTTCCTTTTCTAGAGCATTATATGTAAGAAGTTTGTTTTTGTCACATGTCATGTGTCTTGAGCATCCGCTATCAATGTACCATTGATTTTCTTCACCTTCTGCAAATAACGCTATGCCACAATTTTCAACCTGCAATTCCTTCTTTTTCCATACTTTGGAGCTTGAAGAAACATGCTCTTTTGGCTGAACTTTGCTCATGCATTCAGATTCTTCATGGCCAAAGTTATTGCAATAAGCACATTCAACTTCATTTGGAAGAGGAGAAAAGTTGTTATAGGTATTCTTCTTTGTTTCAATATCAATCCTTTTCTTTCTTGCTTCTCTTGTCATGATGGTTTTATATGCAACACATTGAACAGCTTTATGACCAAAATTGTGACACGAGAAACATTGTCCATTGAAGAAGAGATTTCTGCGATCATGAAATCTTCTACTTGAATTTACCTGTTGATTGTTGCTTCTTTGAAAGACATTCCTGTTGGTGTTCTTTGAATTGAGATGATCATGCTTTACCTGTAATGATTCTTTATTCCCTTGTTGAGTGGCAGAATGTTGTAAACCAGCTGTAGCTGCTTTTAGATAATTTGGTGCTGAAGCCTGAGAAGATTCTTCGGTATATCCAAGACCTGTCTTTATAAGAGGAGAAATTTGTACCTTGATAATATCATCTAGGGTTTTTGATCCTTTAGCAAATCTAAGATTCAGAGTTTTTACTTTCTCAAATTCTTTTCTTAGACTTACCACTTCACATTCTAATTTCTCATTGTGTTTCTTCGCTTCTTCAAACTGCTTTTCTAGAGTTTCTATGGTTATTTTCCTTTCTTCTAAGTTTATTTTGAGTTGATTGTTTTCTTCAAGAAAATCATTGTCCTCTAGAGCATCCACAAAAGTATCCTTTTCTTCTCTAGATTCAAATGCCATGAGAAGTCTAAGATCTTGTTTACATTCTTCCTCACTATCAGATAACCCATCACCGTCTTCATGAGTATAGTAACTTTTTCTAGTGTTAAACCGATTCTTATTCCTTCTTGCTACTTCCTTCCCTTTTGCAGATGTTTCTTTATGAGGGCACTTAGCAGCATAATGACCAACTCTTCCACACTCGAAACATTTGAAATGAAGCTTACCTCTGAACTGTCCTGTGCCAAGTTGGAGTTTCTTTACAAAATTTACCTCATCTTCTTCTGAGATATGTCCTGATCCTTCTGCTTCTTGTACTTCTTTCCCTTTTGTAGAAGCTCTAAATACAACCTATTTGACTTCATATGGTCCTCCTCTTCCCATTTCATATGCAGTTAGTATACCATGAAGTTGCACCACAGTAAGATTTTGAAGATCCTGTTTTTCTTCAAGAGCAGAAACTTTTGACTCAAATTTTGCCGTTAGCGATCTTAAAATTTTCTCAACCAAAGTAGATTCGGTTATTGTTTCTCCCATATTTCTCATATGATTTACAACATCATCAAGACGTAAAAATAAACTGGCAATATTCTCATCACTATGCATCTTTAAATTTTCATATTCAATTATGAGAGTTTGAAGTTTTGCACTTTTTACCTTTGCATCACCTTCATAACTTGGAATGATTTTGTCCCATATCTCATTTGCTGTATTCAGTTGCATAACTTTGAAAATTTATAATTCAGTTAGACTTCCCATTAGAGCATTGAATGCCTTTGCATTTGTTTCATAATTCTTCTTTTCAGTCGGATCTGTTGGTACTGCAGCTGGATATTGATATCCTCGTTCAACAATGGCCCATACATCTGCTCCCATAGACTAAAGATAGGATATCATCCTTATTTTCCAGAAGATTAAATTGCTTCCATTAAAGAGCGGAGGCTTGATAGATGTTGTTCCATCTTGATTGCTCATCTTGCTTGATCTTCCTTCTAGCAGCTAAGCTTTTTCAGAAGGACCTGCTCCGATACCAATTGTTGGGAAAAATACTGAGGGGGGGGGGAGTGAATTAGTATTTAGAGCT
This sequence comes from Pinus albicaulis, assembly GCA_034641835.2. Lineage (NCBI taxonomy): Eukaryota > Viridiplantae > Streptophyta > Pinopsida > Pinales > Pinaceae > Pinus > Pinus albicaulis. Next base: position 1,572,288,272 of record CM076578.1, on the reverse strand, counting down.
AACTGATAAACTTTTTACTTTTCTTTTCTCAAAACCCATACGCTACTTTACAGAACAAAACTAGCGTATATACGCGGATATCCTTAAGAAAAATCGCGTATGCTCAGAGCTCTTATTATGTATTTGATTCTTAAATCATTGCATCATTTATTCATCAGATGTTAAGCAGTAAGCATGTGCAATAAAAATAGAATAACCTATCACACATAAGCAACACACATGAACACCAGGATTTAAGGTGAGAAACCCAAGTCAAGAGAAAACCACCGCTGCCGTCGTCTCAGTCTTCAATATTTATTATAAAGAAAACATCTTACAACCATGTACTGGCGTAGACTCATACCATCACGCAGGCACCCACCTGCAGAAGGCTACAAGCTTCTCTCGTTTACCAGCCTCTCCTGGAAGGGAGCTACAACCCCCTGCTCTCCTTTACCAGCCTCTCCTGGAAGGGAGCTACTACCCCCTGATATTAGCACTAGCCTCTACTGGCAGAAAGCTTCTACTTTCATACTGAAGGAAAAACACAACCCTCGAGATCCCCTTCTTGAGACCACATTTCCTTGATTTCATCTTTGGATCATGACTTCAACACAACCCTTCACTTATCAACAAACATACTTTGCCCAATACTTCAAACAAAACAGTGAGACCACTGTAAACAGAATATCATAGATAACCCAGACTTCAGAATAGATATGTAGATGTAAACTCAACCCTAAACTTTCATTGAATCAAATATCATACGCTACTTTTCTTTACTGAAGCCACGTACATACGCACTTTCCTGCACATCAAACCGCGTATACTTCTGTGTTTTTTATTCTTCAGAAAACCCTGTACGTGCCTTTCATCAATAGAGACCACGTATACACGCGATTTTGCAGAGACCAACTAGCGTATAGATCTGTAAATGGAAAACTTTACAAAACAGATCAGATCTATAAACTTACCCAGATTTCTTCATTATCTTCAGCAGACTTTGCGCCAGATCTTCACCATTTCTTCTACTCTAGATCATCCTAGATATTTATCATCATCATAAGATCTAGAGATCTTGAACCATCCTCAGATCCATGGGTGCATCAAAGATTCAGATCTATCAATTAGGAACAGAGTTCATTCATGCAGATAATCCATAGAGATATGTATTCATCAACAACCCTTACTCATGCACACCCTTGCACAATGATCTTCTTATCCTTATATATATTTAGCCTTTATCAATACCATGATTCAAAACAACACAACTTCTGATGGTATTCCTAGATGGGATGAAATAGATAATCCAACGCTCAATACAGTGGGCCAATACCATGGTAATGCCCCTAGGTATCATAGTTTTTAGAGTGCAAAAGGCATACGCGACTTTGAGCGTGCGTATCCGCGTGTATACGCAACTTCGCCTCATAAAAACTATGTATATGCTAACCATGAATGTATACGCGGGTTCCATTCACAAAAGTAGAGTATATATGTGGGTTGCCTTGACAAAATTAGCGTATACATTATGACATATTATATTTATCATTTTTCTGGCACTTACTAGAATTTTTTTCTCTGTCACATCTGAACTGATCTATAGATACATCATTCTTACAGCTTTAGCACATAGGTTGCTTATCATAGGCAACTCATCAAGTAGGTTTTCATCAAGGCCAACTTCATCAAGTAGGTTTCCATCAAGGACAACACATTGCATCATATTGCCAACAGTGGGCCTCCTCAAGTTCTATGAGGAGGCTAATTCCCTATAGGGCCATGGTGTGTTTTTCAGACATCTTATCCACAGGTGGAATGCCTATAGACAGGATTTCTGGGTTGCTCCTAACTAGTGGTACACACCCACTAAGAAGGACATATATTTCATTACAGGGCTATCGAGGAGAGGGGTGGATTTTCCCTCATTCCTAGATGTTCTAATTGGATATGTAGCATGGAGTCATTTGGTGTACTCCCAGAGATACATTAGCACATATATACTGTCTCCTTTAGATTTTCAGGTCTCCGGAGGTCAGTTACGTATTGGTGCATTTGGCAGTGAGGAGGTGAGGTGCCTCTAACTTCTGATTTCGACCATTTCACACAACACCAGTGATGGGAAACACATTAGTTACTTGCTTCTATATTATGTTGATTCTTTAGTATAAGAGCCATGACTTTTCAGGTGGTTTTCCATTTTTTTGTAGCAATTCTGTAGAGCCTTAGATAGATGTCATTCTCATGCACAAGGGAGGGTCAACTTTCCTTTTTCTTCAGATATTTTTCATTTAGTTTTTGAGAGGTATCCAGAGACGAGGTCTACTTTTTTTTGACAACCTCGTAGGCTGATGTTCAAGGCACAAATGCACATGTCGGGGTAGATGATTCTCAGGAGGGGCGAGACTGTTTTTCCAGCGAGGATATCGTGTGATGCACTGGAGTTTCTAGCAAGTGTTGACGAGTTGTATCCCTTCATTATGGTCCCCTATCCTTATGCTGGATTGGATTTGCGAGGGTGTGCCAACATCCTCTTCACAAATGATGAGCCATCGGATGATAGAGGTAATATTACTGTTTTATTTAAATTTATTCCAACATGTTCTTTAACTTGTTTTTATTAAATTGTGTAATTAAATTTTCTAATTATTATTGTGTACTTGTATATATTTTTTAGACATTAGGTATTTTGATGGCAAGGACTTGCCGGCACCACCATATAATCTAGGTGTGGATCTTGATGATGATCAGGGCATGCCAAATGTCGAGGATCATCAGGAGGCCGGTGTAGAGAGACCTGCTCCTGCTGGTGTGCCGATATCGCCTTTTGCTACGCTCGGTCGGCTTGATACAACATACAAGATGGAGTTGGGCAACCAACTCACTCCATTGATTGTTGAGGTGGGCATCAAGCTCGCTAATATGAGAGACATACAAGCTGATGGTAGGTTGTTAGATATGTGGAGAGGCATGGTGTGTGACATGTACAGTCTGACATGGCATGTCGTAGGATCTATGAACTTAGTTACGTAGCTAATTAGGACCATTGCACATTATAGGCATGGTCGAGATGAAGCACGTGATCGACAGTCTGGGAGCAGTGACTCATCATCTCATGATCGTTCACCTTGCGCCGCGCCAGATGAGTAACTTCCACTAGAATCTAGCAGCAGTGATCATGGAGAGCAAGTTGGACCATCAGCCACGTCCAGTCAATAGCCTGTAACATCCAACAGTACTCATGATCATGATCAGGCTGGACCATCAACCGTCGAGGCTATACCATTGACTAAACAGGCCTAGACTAGTACTGTTATTGATGTTGTACATTTATATTACAGTTGTATATTTTTTACATTATTCAGTTATATATATATATATATATATATATATATATATATATATATCTATGGTCATGTATTTTATGTTCATGTTGCAGTTGTAATTAATTTACATGTTGGTGATCATCATAATGTGTATATTGTTAGGTCATGTTAGATATGTTCATTTAAGGTGCAGCTTGCAGATAGATGTGTATGTGATAGCATGAGTTATTTGACATGAGATGTATATTTGATGTTTCTGTTTTGATGATGTTATACAATGCTAATTGTATTTTGTTCGATGATCATGATGACAATGATGTTAGCGAATTTGAATATGCTTTTTAGTCGAATATGATGTTTGTACAATGGTTATCATGATCATGATGTTTATTAATTAATTTAATATTAAATGACCATGATATTTATTAAATATTATGTCACGATTGTAATTGAAATTTTAATTTTAATTGTATGTAAAATTGTAAAATTGTATTTCTATTTGTAATTGTAATTTTAACTGTAATTGTATGTAAAATATTTGTAAAATTTTCATTGTAATTGTAATATTTAATTTATTGTGAAATGATTGTAATTGTAATTTTAATTGCAATTGTATATATGACAAATTGTAAAATTGTAATTGTAATTCTAATTGTATGTAAAATATTTGTAAAAGTGTAATTGTAATTGTATGTAAAATATTTGTAAAAGTGTAATTGTAATTGTATGTAAAATATTTGTAAAATTTTAATTGTATTGCTTTGAAATGATTGTAATTGTAAAATTTTAATTGTAGCTATATTTGTAATTGTATGTAAAATTCTGAATTTGTAATTGTAATTGTAATTGTAATTGTATGTGAAATTGTAAAATTGTAATTGTAATTCTAATTCTAATTGTATGTAAACTATTTGTAAAATTTTAATTGTATTAATGTGAAATGATTTTATTAAAATTTTTAAAATTGTAAATAATTGTAAAATAATAAATATAGAATAATATGAATTTTTGTAACATAATAAAGTTTAGAAAATAATGCAAATAAATTCATGTACTTTAGAATTATCATTATTTTATTATAATCTTACATACGAAAAAAAGAATTTTATACAGTACACCATTTTTATTGACATCAACATAATTGCAAATTATCAAGTGAAATATTGATTTTAACATTAATTCAAAATATATATTGTAATGTTTCAAAAAAAAGAGTCTTATAAGGTATAAGGTAATTAAGTCCTCTTTTTCATAAAAACCCATTTTAAAAAGTATAAATATTGATGAATTAAAAACACCTGTACCATTTCACATGTACTAATTCCATTGAATATATTTTAGAAGAATTCAAGTATATTACTATTGCGTTGGAGGGAGCTTACAATCATGTATCTATTAGTAACTTCACCCTTCAGTAGAACCAAAGAAAATTAAGGCAAATTCCTTAGCGAAGTAGATTGGCCATAATTAATTCCTTTGAGACGTCAACAAAGGAAATAGATATGCTTGTCAGAAATAGATATGCATGTCAAAGGCTCATGTTGGCACCTTTTCTTGTTGCAGGTTGTGGAAAGGTTCAAGTTTATTTTTCTGAAAGAAGAAGAGGTGTAGTTTTGAAAAGAAATGGCTCAAATATTTTTATAGAAAAATGTACATTTCTAACATGTCTAAAAACTAAAATATCTCCAACTTCAATAAACTACTGAGAAACAATATTTTCCCAGCCATTTGTGAAAATTTTCCACATCTTAGAATAGCACAGGTTCACATGCCACAATCTCCCACTTGGGCCTTGTAGTATTGCATCTTCACACGCACCACATTGCATTCTCTCCACATAATTAGTGGGGACCTCGTACAATAAACAAAATTCATTGGAAGAATAGTTATTTCCATCAAGAATTTATCCAATTCTAATTCTCAAGAATAAACAAAATTCTAATTCCCAATTTCTATGGTTGGAGTTCACTAAGAAATTTTGTACACACCTAAAAATAATTTTAGAGCCTTAACCGCAAATAGGTGCTAATGTACAGATGTTAGGTCCCTATATTACTAGTATAGCCCCTTATCGTTGTTAGTGTAACCCCCTTGTTGTTATTTTTGTGCCCTTGTAACCCTCGTATTGTTATTATTGTGCCCCTACATTATTATTGTTAGGTCGGCTAGGATTACATTATGGCCCCATGGACTCCTATATATAGAAAGGATGTTTTTTTATTTGTATCATCCAAGAATTGTTTATTTATGTAATGTATTGGAGGTTTCCCCCTCAAAGTGGCTTATTTCTAAGGTGTTGATATATTTTTTCTTCTATTTTTGGAGCTGGGTTCATAACATTTGGTATCAGAGCTTTGGACTCTAGGGTTTTGCTACTCCAAATAGGTCATCGTGGAATTTGCGCTATAAATTTTTTTCTACGAAAGTTCAGAAGCTAAAATTTTCACAGAGAAAAGATGAAATCATGAGTAACATTGTGTAAAAATTTCAGATCTTGGTACACAATATTTTCAGAGATATGATCTGTGGAAGTTAGAATTTTTTTAGGCTCCCAAATTTCACCAATAGGTCATCATGGCATTTGCGCTATAAATTTTTTTATACGAAGGTTCAGAAGCTAAAATTTTTACAGAGAAAAACCGAAATCCTATGGAACCCCCTTATACAAATTTCAAATCTTGGTTCACAACATTTTCGGAGATATGATTTGTGGAAGCTAGAGTTTGTTAAGGCTCCTAAATTTCATCTCAAAGAGGTTACCATGGGAAAATAATTACAAATCTCTCTCTGTGTGCCAAATTGGAATTTTGTACAAAGTGGATGCAAGTACACGAACTGTAGTTTCTCGTGTATCAATTTCAAAGCTGAAGGAGGAAACAGTGACACGTGGTATGTCGTACAAGTTCGCACTACTGAACTAGTCCATAATTAGGTCATTGTGGGAGATTGGGAATAACTTTGCCTTGAAGAATCCAAATTAGGTAAGACCTGTGGCATATTGTAGAATAGATATCATTATTGGGTTCTAAAATTCTCCCTAAAGATAATTCAACACCAATTAAGCCTTCAAAAGGTTCTACTATGGCTCATGAAGTTGAAGAAATGCAACATGACATATCAAAATTACAAGAGCAAGTGCACCAAATTTCGCTCTCGCATAAAGAAACAAAAAATGAAATGGATGTTTTGAAGAAAATCATGGAAGCTAAGATGGATGGTTTGAAAAAAGGTTTGGAAGCTATGATGGATTGTTTGAAGAATGGTATGGAAGAAAAAATGGAAGGTTTGAAGGAAGACATGGAATGTTATAAGGAAGGTTTGTCAAAGTTGATACAATAAATGATTCCTAATCGCGAAAAGATAGTAGAGGAAACTCATGATGAGAACAAAATAAATGTTAATCATGATTTCATAAAATCTAATTTTGGATTGAAGAACCACCATATTCTGAAGATGGATATGAGGAAGTTTGATGGCAAGGATCCCGTAACATGGATACTACATATGGAGCAATATTTTGATCTCAATAATGTGAAAAACACACAAAAGGTACGCATTGCAACTTTACATTTAGAACAAAATACATTTGTATGGTATCGATGGCTTTGTTCCCGTAAAAAAATTATCACTTGGTCAATTTTTACAGAGGAAATGATAGCACATTATGAGGATACAAAGAGAAACACATTCTTTAGCCAATTGATAAATCTCAAACAAAAGGGTTCAGTGGTGGAGCACATTGAGGACTTCCAAAAATTGAATATAAGGGTAACTGAATTCTAGAGGAACACATGATTGATTTCTTCATAGGGATTTTAAAGGATAACATCCAACATGAGGTTCACGTTTCGGAACTTGATTCATTGGGGAGGGCATTCAGGTTGGCAAGAAAAATTGAATGTAAAATTATGGCGACAAGGAAGCCTACCGCTCACATCTGTAAAGATAAAAGTGTTGCTACTCATAGACTTCCACAACCTACAAGGTTTACACAACAAAAATTAGAAGAAAAAAGAGCAAAAGGGCTTCACTACAGTTGCAATAGAAAATACACTAAATGTCATAAGTGTGATGAGAAGAAATTATTTTACATAGATTGTTAAGAGGAGGAAGAAAATGAACAAGAAGCTTCAAAAGAAGAGGATATACACCAAGAGCTAACCCTAGAAGAATAATAAATGAGTTTGACCATGTCGTGTAATGCATTGGCAGGAATTAGCACTCCTCGAACCCTTAAGATAGAAGGACATATCAAGAAGAAATAGGTAATAGTGTTGATTGATTTGGGTAGTACCCATAATTACACCGAAAGGTGTTCTCTTTGCTGGCTTGGGGTGAGTAAACACTATTCACCCCAGCCAATGATAAGCCTTTCTTATCGGCCTTATAGCAAGTAAAATTTAGACATGTGGCACCTCCTCCAACCAATGAAAATCTTCCATTTAGCCCTGTTACCAACTCCTAGTTTTAAAAGTAAGTACGTTTCAAAATATTAAATGTAACTCTATTCTGTATGTCAGCCGTACGTCCACCAAGTGGTAAGCTGTCCAAAAGTTCATAAGCCAGGGCTCTGCACATCACGGTCTCGACCCAAAACTGGAAAGTAGGTATGAAAAGCTCAAGGCCTTGGTGTCGAACCTTAGACCTCATGTCTCTCCTCAAAGTCTAGAATGATGCACCGTTGTCTTTTTGAGTCGGGAGAGGCTAAATTGCCTGGAAATAATCCATCATCCTCCACAGAGTCGCCGAGGGATTTGAACGCGAGCACCAACAGCGAGGGGCACAACATGTCTGTTGCATCTTTGCCTTAGGGGAATTCGAAGTCTAGACCCCATAATAAGACTTCAAAAACGTTGTGGCATCATCACCATCAGTGTGCTCTCAGAGATCATGCTCATTGTCGCCTTCTCCTCCCAGGGCCTATTTCTGCGGGTCTCTGAAGAAGCTTTTGAGAAGCTTGAGCTCGAAGAGATCCTCGGGTTCCAGTAAAATGAAGAAATCTGAATCCCATATTGGCGAAGATGAACTCACGGCTATTGTCATGTTGTTTCTGTGAATTTGAAAATGAGGGATCAATATAGGGACAGGGTCAGGCCGAAGGTCGAGCCGGACTCGCTTTCTAATGATGAGTTTTTGATGGATTTGAGTACTTTTCCATTGAAAGGCCAGAGGAAGCAGCTCAAGAAAGTTCTCAAGGAAGAACAAAAGGTGAACCGAGATGTAGAGGATTTGGTCAAGTGGGTGAAGCAGTCCTCGGCGAGGACTGACTATAGGGTTTTAGACGATGACAACAGCAATTTTATTTTTCATTTTCATTTCATTGTGCTAAACCTTTCTGTGAAAAAACTGAACAACCAATATACTAGGTCACGTCTGCAAATTCTGGGTTCTATCTAGATGACCAAAAGGACAAGGTATGTTCTGAAATATTTCTTCATTTACTCTCAGCATTAGCGAATGAAATTTGTATTTTTCTTAAGGAAAATATGGGGGTTTACAGATTGAGAGGTTGAAGAGTTCTCGATGAACACTATAAATTAATTGAGTGTTATGTGTTTTCAATTTTTTTTTACAGATTCGTATATTGTGTTGTATGACAAGAATTACAAAAATTAGGGTTTTAAGGGTTACGATCTGGGTTGTACGGTTCAAGGTTTAATGATTGGTCTGGTGCATGTTTTGTTACTATAAATACAGGTATTCTATTATTAATTTTTTGAAATTTTAGTATGGGTTGGTTTCTGTAATGTATAGTGAAATTTGGGCTGCCCAGGTTTAGGGCTTGGTTTCAAGGGTTTAAAGGTTGTTTAAGTGGGTTTTTTAATGGTAATGGTTTTTTATAGTTGCAGGTGATGTAACGTTTCCTTCAGATTTATCTGTCACATGCATTTCTACGTGTAAGGGGTTTTGATGTTCCAAGCTAGGTATGATGAAATTTGGGGGTTTTAGGGGTCAGGCTTTGGGTTATATGGTTCAAGGTTTTAATGAGTGTTTTTGTGGGTGTTCTGGTTGATAACCTGGGTACTGAAATTTTTGTCGTAGCTATTGTAACTTTATTCCAGACTTGTAATTTTGTCCTGTGTGAAAAAAAATGATTTTAGGCTTCTATGGTATTTAAAGTGTATCGAGTGATTTTGATTAAACTTTCTTTTTCCTGTGTTTTATTGTTTCTGTATAGGATATTGGCTATTTTGGTGGGTTTATAAACTATTATTTTATTCCATATTCATATTTCTTCCTGTTGACAAAAATTGTGATTCACGGTTAAGTGTGTAGGGTCATAGAGTTTATAAAATGGTTCTTTTAGAATTCATAGTTTTGGATTTGTGGTTCTTGTATTCAGATTTATAAGGGTGGAGAAAGATGGTGGGGTGCATTGTTTGAGCCATGGAAGGTGTGGACTTGAAGAAGGAATGGTTACAGAAGGCGTTTGTGGATCTAGATGAGCATAGGGAATCCTTAACAAAATGTACGGTTCAATGGAAGGAATTAGAACACATATAAGTAAGAACACATAATATTATTTGTATGAAAGGTGGGGAGAATGATCTGTTATGCAAAAAATCATTGCGGATTTTGATCTTGTCCATTGGATTAAGCTCTATAAATTGGCATAGAGATATGAAAAGGTATGCTAAGCAGGAAATTCAATTTTGTGTAAATGATTCTGACAAACATATTTGATTCTGGGAATAAATGTAAATATTATATATGGAAGAGCTTTTAAACGCCTCTACTTCCCCTATATTTGATGGATAATTACAATGTAGAAAGAGTTTTGGAATGGGTTAATAATTTGGGTTACTGTTTGGATCAGTTTTTCTAATGAACATTTTCCTTTTTGCAAAACTTGTTATGAATTACTAATTGGCTATTTTGTGTTTCCCCTTGTGTAATAGACTATTTGAGATCAAGTAATTGTTTCTCTCAGGTTGACAAAGGGTCAAATCATGGGGGTTAATCTCGTGCTTTCCCTATGTTGGCAAGGTATCAAGTTTATGTACATACTGTAGTCTTCAATCTTGATATACATTACAAGATCTTTTGATTTGGAGCTCGTGACACTCAAGGTTTGAACATAATTCCATGTTTAGTAGGAATCAAATAATTCAGTGTGGCTTGGAAGGTACATGCCATATTTATCAATTTGGGTATTTGGGTTATTGGCTATTCATGTGATGGGTTTTCCACATGGGAATGGATTTTTTATTGACATAATAGTTGATAAGTTATAAGATGAATATAAATTCTTGTTTGGCCTTCTCTCCTCTAAAATATGATGTGTTGTGGTACACAGATGATATGTTGTGTCAGTGTACCAGTGTGAATAATAAATCATAGTGAATAAGTAAAAGGATCATAAACAATCCAATATCTCATGTTTGGAATCTTAGAATAGTTTCTACTAACTTTAAAATCTCCTCTCCTCTCCCCATCCACTCTAAAAAAATGAGAAATGAATTGTGTGTAAATATGTCTCTTTATGATCGATTGGATTGATATTTGTAAAAATCATGTGGTTTGCTTATATCTTGTCTATTTTTATATGTCATTTTTATTATTGAAGGAATATATTTTAGATGTGCCCAATGGTATTAAATGGTTCATAATTGTTGCCCTTGTAGTAATCCATCACCCAGGGATCAAATAGTACAGAGAAATGGTATGAATTTCTAGAGGTCAAGTTGGGTATTTCCTTTTCCATTCGCTTATCTCGGAAAGAAGATCATCAAGGGTTATTCTAGATATTCAAATACTGAAAGGAGAGGCCGATTTCATGATAGTTTATTTCCACCTTGAAGCTGAGTAGAAGGGTTGAGTTCATATTCTATAGAGGGTCGAATTATTTTCAAGGAGACAGATATATTCTCTAGTAGAAAGATCCAAGTTTGAAACTTATTGTTCCAGGAGTGGAAAGAACATATCCTTGGTTTGAAATCCAGTTTTAAAATAAGGCCGAGTTCCCATTCTCACAGGCAGAGCTTATTCTTATGAGCAGACATTATCTCTGTCAAGGCCAAATTCATTTTACCAGTGGTTGATTTCCTACCTGCATTTCAGTGAATCTAGAAGCAATCCATGTTGAAGAAGGCCAGTATTAATATGAGCACAAAGAGTCCTGCACAGATTTAAATTGGCATTAAACAAAACAACAAAATGAAGGAAATGGGTAGCTTGAGGGCTGCATTCTTGAGAGAAAAATATGAAGAGGAATTTTTCATTGGCCTCACTTGGTTAACCACCCCTCCTCCAAACTTCCGAAACCCTTGTGATGGAAACACAGTCATATTGCGGAGCTCAATGAACTGAGTGCAAGATTTGAGATTCTGGACAGAATTTTTAGCAAGAGTGTGGGTGTAGTGATCTATCAAACCTGGGATGTTCACTGCCATATTTTTGTGCTGAGTGGTAGAGTATCAAGGATGCTGCTGAGAAAGTAAGAAATATGGCAAGTGTAGAGAGAGATGAGGTGGGCACAACAACATGCACTAAATTTCTAGAAGCCCTTGGATTGAGTTGTTGTTTATTAATTATGGGGTATGTACATGGTTAGATAGTTCATTTTCATTTATTACTCAAGAAGCTGCCCAAAATACTACGACAGCTCTTGGCAAGCTATTGGTTCTAGATTTAGTTGTTCGAAATGAAGACCGACTGCCTTGTCGTCAGCTTAGATGGCGTGGGAATCCAGAAAATATTTTATTCACAAAAAAACTTCCATTTATAAATGTGGATGTCTCATTGCATGAAAAATATGAATTTCTACCTCGAAGAAACAAAGTACTTGCAGTTTCTCATAGAGAAAGGAGATTTAACTCAGTGGACAGAAGGTTTGGTTTTGATAAAGTAGGTATTTTTTCACACAATTCTGACACATATGATTGGTGTGGTTTTGCTGGGGATATTCATGCAAAAGTAGAGTGTGGGGCATTGAAAAATGAGATCAGTGACTTTTATGTTGTGGCAATAATCCCCGATTTGAATTTGTAGCACTAATATTGGGTATATTAGTTTATGATGCCTCAAACTTGAGTGACGTTAATCATCACAAGCTTTAGTTTGTGGCAACCAATATCAATTCGATTTCTAGAGGTTTGAGAGGGATTAACAACCATTTTTGTATCTTTCTACTCAAATAGGTCAATGAGCCTCACTAACGCGAACTCAAGTAATGTTTTCTCAACAAACTATCAAGGCCATTTTTGTCTTATTGATAGCACAACATAATTCACGCCTCTTCCTTTTGGCATTCCCTTGCACCTCCCGATGCAATTGCTAGTTTTAGTCATTGTAAGGTAGCCAAGGAATTGAATTGTTTCCTATACCCAACACCATAATGTCAAGTGATCGTTGCAAATGCAGGAACTATAAATTGCTCTGGAAAATGCCATAATATCAAGCTAGCCATTGGGGAATATGTATTGAATAGTCCAATGCTTTCCATCCCAATGGGAGGGCCTGATGTTGTACTAGGATTACAATGGTTACAATCTTTGGGGATGATAGCTTTTAATTTTCAAGTACTTTTCTTGAAATTTTTTTTTTGAAAGGAAAGGAAATCAAATTATGGGGTATCGCAGGGAAGCCAGGAAAGATAATAAGATCTAATGTCATGAGAAAGCTTCTGAAGAAAGAACAACGAGGCATAACTGCACAATTATGCTCACTAGAAGTTCGAACATCAAAATCATCTATTTCTTGAGATCTCCAAAAAGTCTTGGAAAATCATTCCAAGGTGTTTGAAACTCCCAAAGGAATCCCACCTATTCGTGATCATGATCAAGCTATTCATTTGATTCCAGGAAGTGTTCCTCCAAACATCAGGCCTTACAGATATCCTTATGTCCAAAAGAGTGAAATTGAACGTATGATTGCAGAAATGTTAGAGGCTGGTATAATTCAACCCAGTCAAAGTTCTTTCTCTGCTCCAGTAGTATTGGTGCACAAGAAGGATGGATCATGAAGCATGTGTCTAGATTATAGGGAGCTCAATAAGCTCACTATTAATGATAAATTTCCCAGTTCTATGATTGATGAATTATTGGATGAATTACACGGAGAAATTTATTTTACCAAGTTGGATCTTTGTTCAGGATATCATCAAATTAGAATGAATACTGAAAATATTTCGAAAACAACATTTCAAACTCATGAGGGTCATTATGAATTTTTGGTCATGCCTTTTGGCCTTACCAATGCACCTTCCACATTTCAAGGGTTGATGAATTCCATTTTCAAACCCTTCCTTAGAAAATTTTTGCTAGTATTTTTTGGTGATATACTAATCTACAACAGGTCTTGGAAGGATCATGTTCAACATGCTGACAGGGTGCTCAAACTATTGGAGGAGAAACAATTATATGCAAAAACATCTGAATGTTTCTTTGGAGTACAAGAGGTGGAATATCTGGGTCATATTTTCTCTCACGAGGGTGCTAAGGTAGACCCTAAAAAAATTAAATCCATTAAGGAATGGAAATTCCCCACAACCATGAAGCAGTTGCACGGATTTCTCGAGTTAACAGGGCATTATCGCAAGTTTGTTAAGAATTATGGGAGAATAGCATCTCCTCTAACAACATTATTGAAGAAATATGCATTTTCATGTACTCCTGAAGCAACTAAGGCCTTTGAACATCTTAAAGAGGAAATGTGCCTATCAACTATCTTAGCTACGCCAGACTTCACAAAAACCTTTATTGTGGAATGTGATGCCTTAGGAAATGGAAATAGTGTTGTTTTAATGCAGGAAGGAAGACCCACTGCTTTTGAAAGCTATCCAATCAAAGGGAGGTATTTACAAAAGGTTATTTATGAGAAGGAAATGTTGGAAATACTACATGCACCAAAGAAATGGTGACCTTACCTAATGGGAAGACACTTCAAGGCAAAAAATTATCATGATAGTCTTAAACACTTTTTGGAACAAAGACTATCTTCAGAACAGTAGCAAAAATGGGTCACAAAGATGTTGGGTTTTGACTTTGAAATCATCTACAAAAAAGGGAAGCTAAATGTTGTTGCAAATGCACTCTCAAGAAAGGATGAAGATGTGGAAGCATTGCTTTGTGCCATTTCTATTATGTAACCAAATTTGATAACTGAAGTAAGGGATGAATGGAAGAAGTACAAAGAAGTGTGGAAACTCATTCAAAAGTTGCAGAAATATGCTAGTACATCTTATACATCTAGTTGGAAAAATGATTCCTTATGGTATAAAAATCGCTTATATATTTGCAATAATTCCCAACTAAAACAAAAAATTATTTTGGAAATACACACTTCTCCTTTAGAATAACACTCGGGATTTTTTAAAACTTACCATAGGGTGAAGAAAGAATTTATTTGGGATGGCCTTAAATCTGATATTCAAAATTTTGTGGTAGGAAATTTGGTTTTCTAGAAAAATAAAGTTGAGACAATTAAGACCCCGAGTCTTCTACAACCTTTATCCATTCCACGTCAACATTGGGAGTAGATCTCAATGGATTTTATCACAGGTTTACCTAAGTCCGAAGGAAAGAGTGTCATCCTGGTGTTAGTTGATAGACTTACCAAGTATGCACAATTTTGTGCATTATCTCATCCATTTAAAGCAAGCACAGTTGCTAATACTTTTATGGAAACAATTCAAAATCTACATGGAAACCCGAAGATTATTGTAAGTGACAAAGATGCCATTTTTACCGGAAATTTTTGGATGGAATTATTTTCCTTTTTGGGTACTCAACTACCTCATAGCTCATTTTATCATCCACAATCTGATGGTCAAACTAAGATAGTGAATAAATTTTTGGAAGGATATCTTCATTGTTTTGTATCTAATAAGCAAGAACAATGGGTCAAGTGGTTACCTCTCGCTGAATGGTGGTATAAAAATTCCTTCCATACTGTAGCAAAAATGACCCCATTTATGGCACTTTATGGATATCATCCACTGTCCATCACATCTTCTTTAAGGGAAAATTCTAGGGTTCAAGCAATGGAAGATCACATCGAGCATCAACAAGAAGTTTTCCAACCCTTAAAGGGTAACCTAAATTTGGCACAAAATCAAATGAAACAATAGGCATATTAACATCACAGTGAGAGAAGTTTTCATATAGGAGACTGGGTATTTTTACGGCTACAACCATACAAAAAAATGTCCCTCAAGCAAGCTAAGAAGGATAATAAATTATCGCCAAAGTACTATGGTCCTTACAAGGTGTTATCACTCAAAAAAAATGAAGCATCATTTGACAAAGACCTAGAGGCTCCTGTGTCAAAGGTAGGGTTATAGGATTCATTTTTCATTACTTGGTCAAGGAAAATTTTTAATTTTTCTTATTTAGCCTATCCTAAGTTCTAAATCCACCCTCATTCAGATCCCCTCATGTCACATCAATCATAATTTTATAAAATGTTTCATTTCCCAAGTTTATAGCACCGAAAGTGTCATTTTAGCCAAGCAACCACACTTTCGTAGCAAAATCCACAGAGAAATTGCACTTTTCGCTACAAAACTACTAATACCTTCGTAGCGAAAATTCCCAAAAATACATTAGGAATGACATGAAAGTAAGGTTTCCTATCTGTCATGTCAAATTAGCTATTAGGTGTCAGAAGCTGATTTGAAAAGGATAAGTTAGATGCCATTCAAGTCAGTAAGGGTAAAGATCAAGGTACATAGTTAGGGCTGAAGTCATCATCACCATTTTAAGAATGTATGAGTCATCATTATGTTATGAGTAGTCATTGAACTTCAAAATCATTCCAAATTGAGTCATTTGTCATTCTCTAATCCTTCTTTGCGTATTATTGAGCTATGGAGAGTCATTTCATTGAGACGAAGCCGTGGCTGGTTTTTTCAAAGGTTTGCAGATATCACTGATCAAGAAAGGAAAATAAAATATTATCAAGTGAGGAAGGGAAGACTTTAAAGAACCATGGTTGCAAAAAGGAAGACAAATAAAGGTGGCCACTATCTCAAATATGAACCATCATATATGAACCTAATAAATGAATACCCAATACTTGTAGAGGTTTTCAGAAGAACCGGATGTTTACAGTTTTGTGAAAAATTACAAGGCTTCCATGTACAGGTTTCCAAATAATTTTCCCTAAACTTCAATGGAACAACTACAAAAGTGGGAATGTTGAATCTCGCTATAACACCAGAGATCATTGTAGCAGCAACATGGATTCCAAGAGGAAAAGAAAAATGGGTCAAAGGGTTAAAATTCAACATGGAGGAAGGAAAAGAGTTTAACAAGCCAAAAATAAGTGAAGTTGAACTTACAAATGCCATTCCAAGGAGCTACATGAAGGACAATTTCTCAAAGCTATTGCTTATTATCCAGAAATATTTCACTTGTGAAGGAAGATATCATAAAGTCTATTATTACCACTTCAAGATTCTCCTGCACATTGTTGGTAAGATATCTCTTTATCTACCTTTCTATTTACATAGAAGCTTAGGAAAAATGGCAGATAAAGTTCAAGAAAAATCTGAGGGAAGTGAAACCTCAGTTTTCCATCATGGCTTAATAAAATTTCCGGTTTTAGATGAGTTACAAAGACTAGGCAATGAATGGTCTTCTTTCCTGTTTGTTAGTGGTCTTGAAATGGATACCATTACCCCTAAAATAACTCCTAAAACTAGAGGTATACCATCACATTTAGTGGCAGAAAAAAGTGAACTATTCATGATCGAAAAAGAGTAGTTGCAGAGATTTGATACACCCATTGTTCCACCTGAAAAATGAAAGTAAGTGATGATCAAACCTACAAAAAAAGATTAAGATATGAGTAAAAAAGGAATCAAAAGGATTGGAAGGAGCCAAAAAATGGCTAAAGGAAATTTATAAGACATACTACATGCCATTGATATTGAAGAGACTCCCATAGTCCAGGTTGAGGATATAGATGAAGGTGGACAGAAACTCAAGAAAGCTAAATTAGGAAAGAGGTTAGAATTTGAAGGTGAGGATGTAGGTATTATGTTCTAGGCTAGGAAGCCCATGAAAAGACATGCTATAAAACTATTGGAAAGTAGTAAAAGAGGTTCATACAGCCACTAAAACAGTCCAACCACCATAAGAGATTATTTATCTTTCATCACCTGCAGAAAAAGATCCAGTCAGGAAGCCAAAGAAAGGAAAGGAGAAAGTCATTGAAAAAATAGAGTTTGAACTCCTTGAAGAACAGTTAAGGTTAGATAATCATGAAATAGTAGTTATGAATAAGGAAGCAAGGAAACATAATGTCCAGAAGGTTCAGTTTGAAAAGATGAAAGAGGTTTGGGAAGAGCAGGTTGACACTGTATCAAAGGCCTTAGAAAACACACAAAAATTAATCAAATGGACTATGCCATTGAGGAAAGAGGTGAAACATGTCAGAAGAATGAACCTGCACTTAAAATATACCAATAGAAAGCTGAAGGATCAAGTTAAAAACCTCGAAGAACAACTAGAATTGATCCATGAGGAGTTGGATAAGAAAGGTCTAAAAATGATAGTAGTTGAGGAGCCAATAGCTCAACTCATCGTCAATGAAGAAGAAACACCTCAAGACTCCTAGTTTGAGCTGGTTTATGTTTTGAAAGGTAAATGGCATGTTGAAAACCAAATTATTGTAGTTGGAAGGTACATTTTTGAAACTAGGCAAAAATCTGGAATTCACACAGTTTTCCACAGTTTTGTAGCGTTTCTTAGGCTTGAAGCTAGGAAAATTCTACGAAACCACCTGTAGATTTATTTTTTCATTTAAAACCACTGTGGTAACTTCCAAGGAGAGGAAATGATATGGAGGATGTGTCAGGGCATGATGAACACAATTCAGAAGGAAAGAAGCAAAAAAATTGATTGCAAAGGTCATTTTTTGTACGCTACGAAAGTACACTATGAAACTGCCATACTTTCGTAGCAAGTTGTTTTAAAGTTTTCTAAGAAAGATTATGGGTAGTTTTGGACAGGTGGACACTTTTAGATGGTCAAGGGACTTTTCCAGCAATCATCCATGACTTCAAGACCATGAAATTAAGACAATCCATAAGCTAAATCATGCGTTGAAGATAAGGACGTGTTTTCTTGAAAAATAGGGTTTGTTTCAAGATTTTGAGGAGGGTCATCAAGATGACAAGTAGTGATGATTTCTGTAATAGCTCCTTTGAACATGTGAAGCATTAATTGTCAGATGTGTAACTATTTTAGGAGATACCGATGTTATGTAATAATTAACAGTTTGATTCCTATTAGGAAAAGGATTGTTTTGTAGTGTAGCTATCATTTTCTAAATAAAGCACATGTTTTCCTACTATGCAAGGTGTCATTAGGAAAAGTTCGATGAATCTAGCCAATAGGAAAATCACCTCTCATGTAACAAGGTCTATTAAAGGGTAGATATTCGAATTTGTAAAGGATTCGAGATTTTTTGGCAATCCTGTAGCTTTATGTAATTTGACTGATTTTAGTAATACAGAGGACTTTTTCTTGACCAACCTGAGATTCTCATGGAATTTTTAGTGCTTATTTGATCTATATTTTCGATGTGTACCATTTTCAATGGTTTTCATCTTTAATACTTAGAATTCATAGGTGTATGCTTTGACTTCCTTTATTGATGAAATGGTTGTGTTATTTCATGTGGGATTTACCTCTGCTAAAAACCCTTGCCTACCTCAGCTTCCATGTCAAGAGAACTTACCACTGAACTACTAAATTTTTTGACTCCATAAGCCTAATAATTGCGTTCTTGTACTCTTTTCAACCTACACACATCACAATCAAGTTGTTTCCCAAGTACAGTTACCCATATAGTTTCATCATTATCAAATATCATTAACCCCTTTGAGAGAGCCCTCTTAGACTGAAGAGGCTAAGCTTCAGCTACAATTTGGTTTGAAATAGTTACATGAAATTGAGTGATTAACAACCAATCAAGTGAAATTTTGTGATAACACAAGGTGTTGCAAAATATTGGTTATGGAATACAAATTGGAGCTTCCTGCTTCTTCGCAAGTGCATCCAGTTTTCCATGTTTCATGCTTAAAGAATGTTATAGGGGACAAACTTCTAGTTCAAAAAATATTGTTAGAACTTGATGAGGAAGGAAAAAACATATTGGAACCTGAAGCAGTCATGGAAACAAGAACTTGACAGCTACGAAATCAATCAATTTTAGAGTATCTCATCAAATTGAAGAACTTACCCACTGAAGATTCTACATGGGAGGATGATAATTTTATACAAAAGCGCCCAAAGCTACTCAAGCATCGAGGACAACACTTTTTTTAAGGAGAGGAGCATGTTAGGTCCCTATATTACTATTATAGCCCCTTATTGTTGTTAGTGTAACCCCCATATTATTATTCTTGTACCCCTGTAACCCCCATATTTTTGTTATTGTGTCCTTACATTATTATTTCTAGGTCGGCTAGGATTACATTGTGCCGCAATGGAGTCCTATATATAGAAAGGAGGTTTTATTATTTGTATCATCCAAAAATTGTTCATTTATGTAATGCATTGGAGGTTGCCCCCTAGAGGTGGCTTATTTCTAAGGCATTGATCTCTCTTTTATTTTATTTTTGGAGTTGGTTATATAACAAAAAATAACCACACTGGTGCATTTTATTTACTGCGCATTGGTGCCATGTTATGAATGTACGCATTGGTGCGATTCTATTAAGTGACGCACCGGAGACGAATAACCACAAATAAAAAAAAATGCAACTCTATTTTATTTAAGTGAAAAAAAAGCAGTAAATTGAAAAATGGGCGACAAAATATTTTCGAAAATCTAATTTCATAAAACAATTCTTTAAATACTAAACACTTTTCATTATTTCAATATTTTTGCAAAAAATTCCCGCTAGAGATTTGCAGGAGACATACCTGGAGCAAGAGAGCACGAGAGCACCCTGGAGTAGTGAAATACGTTTGAATAGAAGTATTCAAACAATCACAATTCCAAAACTTTGGTAATTCAAACCTTTTAGCATAGAATTTCAAACGATCTCGTGATTAAATCTGATTATTTTTTTTTACTTTTTCTGCAGTTTTTTTTTTCATTTTCAGAAAAAAATAAAATAAAATAAAATAAAGAAATAAAAAAAGAATCCATTTTTACCCTAAACCCTTCATTCTTTTTGTTTTTGCCCTTTCTTCTCCCTATTTTGTCCCTTTCTTCTCCTTGTTTCTGTGATTTTAGAATTAGCGCTTTTCATTTTACATTGAAATCTAACCCATGGGACGACTTGCATAGTCGGATGCCAATGCATGTTGGCCCTTGAGTGAATTTTTGAAAAAAATGGGGTTTTTTTTTTTTTTTTTTATCGGTGTTCCCCAAGTAACGTAGCACACCAGTGCTCTGTATTATCCTAGCACACCATACAAGTACTATGTAATAAAAAATTTAAAAACAATTTTTTTAATTAGTGCACCATATCTAAAATAGGGCACCGGTGCGATAGGTTACGAGGGGCACACCAATAACGAGCTATTTTGTTAAGGTGCACAACAAACGTGTTGTTCTGCAAAAAAATGTGTTATTGTGTTAATCGGTGCACCATGTAACATATGACGCACCACACTAGGTCTCCTAGTTGACAGAGAGCACTGTATGGTGCTCCCTTGTTTGTGCAGGGCGTTTATGCTACAAAAACTAACACTGGACGATTTTTATTATTTTCTCTGTGTTAATCAGTGCAGCAGTTAAAATGTAATGCACCGATGCTCTTTGTTGACATAGAGCACTGTACGGTCTATTATTATGTTTCTGCAGTGTGTTTATAAGACCCCCACACACTGACGTTGACGTGAACATCATTAAAGGCACACCGGTTTTGTGAGATTTATTTTTTACCTGAGAAGTTGAAAATTTATTTATAAATATATTAATAAATGATATGATACAGGTTTCAGATTGATAAATAAATGACTGGCAAGAGATCAAGTAACAAAAATACTAATAACACATCAAGAAAAGTAAAAATGTCAAGTTCTTTGTAAATTATTTACAAAAAATATTCTTTTTGAACTATATGTAAGTTTAAATAATATGTATTGTTTACTCTGTATCATGTAGAGCCAAAAAATGACGAAGCTCGATAAGATTATTTCTGATCTAGGACTAGAATAGCATAAAAGCTTCATGGAAAAATTGCAAAAGAATGAATCAGGTGAATGAAAAAATACTATCAATCCAATATGAGTTTACTTTTTTTATTTTCATTAATATTACTTAAAATTATTAGATAACATGTGTCAAACAGTCTATTAATTCGCATTTGTTTAATGTTCTATAGGGACCAACAACTCAGAAAAGAAATGTTATTCTAAGAAAGAAAAAAAATAGAACATGCAAAGGAAAATGAATTTCTCCTTAGCTCATTTGTAGTGGTGTTAGAGGTTAACGCAAGGGGGAAAATATTTTACAAAAGTTTGAGGGATCTAGTGGAACGAATGTATAGACGTCCTTTCCACTTACAGTACAAAAATCAATCCAATGATTTCAGGTACCAAATTTTATCTAAACTACAAGAAGAGTTTCCATAGAATTGGTCAATGAGACATGTCAGACTTTTAATAGAAAAAATGTACAAAAACAAAAAAGAAGGAATTAATTGTGGAATTTGGTAGCATCTATCGATCTTGTTTTACTTAGCTCTATCTATAATTTATAGAACAAAAAAATCTTTTATATTAAATATATGATTTTCTATGGGGTATAAAACTTGCAGGAAACAAAGTATGGAATTGCGCCAACAGATGAAGTTTTGAAAGATGGCATGGTACATGGTTTTGAAATAATGTGTATAGTTTATGAGTCAATTGTTGCTATGGTACGTCATTTATTTTCGGTTTACATTGATGTAATATATTAAATTTAATATTGCAATTTTCATTATTCTCACCAATGTATATACACTCATTACAATTTATTTCTATGTTTGTAGATGGAAGGTGAAGAAGAAGAAAACAATCAACACTGTGAACAAAACAGTCCTTAAAATAACCCAAGTCATGGAAGTAGCTCTAGCAGTGACAAAGATTCACGTGAAGAATGATGATCACTATGTTTGGATATCAAAGCAAGGCAGTTTATTTTTTGAAATATTTGTCTATGAAATCAGACATTTTGTTTAATGTAATGGACATAGTTTCCCAATTGAAAGGCAAAGGGATACCAATAACTGTCCCATTTTGTATGACAAAGACTGTCTTATTCATATATATATAATAAAATATTTTTTAATTTATTCTACTGCGTTCTCCATTTTCGTTTTCAAATGCACTAATAAAAATTTAATTCATATCAATATTGTTATAAGATATATATGTGTCGACTTTTGATGAATAATGAATTTTAAAAAATCAGAAAAATTATGATATGATATAACAAATTAATCCAAACATCACATTCAAATGCATTAATAAAAATTTAATTAATATGAATATTGTTTTAAGATGTGTCGACTTTTGATGAATAATGAATTGAGAAAAATCACAATAATTGCATTGTCACAGGTTGATGTTTCTAAAAAATACAAAATGAACACCGATGTGTTAGTGACTGTACATTGGTGTGTTTGTATGATGCAATGCACTGGTGCATTTCTACAACCTATGGGCACCGCACAAATACCAAAACCAATTAAAAATCTCGGTGCATTTGTGCGATACTGTGCACCGATGCTTTTATGTGAGACTATGCACCGGTGGAGTTTTACGATGTATGGGCACTACACAAATACCAATACCAATTATAAATATTGTTGCATTTATATGATACGGTGCACCAATGAATTTCTATAAGTATACGTACCAGTCATTGAGACAACCTATGGGCACCGCACAAATCCTAGGACCAATTAGAACGGCCCCATGCATTGTATCACCAACACTGCATCCAGTGCGGTTTTATACCTTGATGACTAGGTGCATGCACATTCAACTACCCAGGGGCCACCGACTAAATGACACGTACCAGTGCGTTGAAACCTTAGTAATGCATCGATGAAAAAAACATCTGTAATAACTTCTGACTGCCCAATCATTAGGGGAATTTTGAGGTCTAAAATGGGCCTCCTAAGGAAAATGTACAATCAAAATTCACTTTATGAGAACCAATCACATTTTATGGGATGACATCATCCCTAATGGTTGAGGTGGCATTTCTTGAGTTAAAGGTACTTACTTAACACATTCTCAATGGTGGATAAAAACTCATGGTTAACCATGGTACTGCTCTAAGTAATTTTAAAGTCAAAGTAAAGTACTCATAATAAATGTCATTTCACACTTTTTGAATAAAAATATATTATTTTTATTTTATATTTCTTGAAAGAAACAATGCATATCCCTATACATTTATTATCTTGTATTATATTATATTATATTATATTATATTATTTTTATATAGTATATTAATTACATGTTATTATACAATTTGAATAATATAAAATTAATTAATAGCATATAATATAATTAAGAATTTATAAATTTATATTTATATTTTATTTTAAGTTATTTAAGTACAAAGGAAAAATGCATTAGTTGTTCAATGATAACGACTTTTTCTTGAAAAACTCATTATTATTTATATTCACATCCATACAATTTTTTTATTAATTTTATTTTGGTACAACTTTTGAATTAAATTTAACTATGGTTACATGGATTGTGGTGCAAAAAGTGAATTGAAAGTTCATAAATATTATTTTATTGGTTTAGATATTATTTTATTATTTCCTTAGGAGGCCCATTTTAGACCTTTTTTTAATTGTGTTGAATTTTCGTTAAAAGCTCTGCCAAGAGCTCTGTAACCATAAACAGATGTTGTAGCAAATGTTTTTTGACAATTTTGGACAATTTTATAACATTAAAAACCTCCTTTATAACCTCTGCTAGAGGGTATTTTTCTTGCAGTGGTAAAACATCCTAGTGTGGGTGTTCATTTGGTTTATTATGGCTAAGGGAAATTGGAAAAGGCAATGGAAAAGGCTTTGGAAAGGTAAGATGAATTAATTGGAATTTTATTTATGAAAATAAACAAAATTAGGAGAAAAGGAAGGTGAAAGGTCAGAGGTTTCACATGATGATGAAATTGAAGGAAAATAGTGGAAAATTGAAGAAACTAGAGGCCTCATTGATAAAAAGGCTTATGAGGATTAGTTCATAGATTTTTTAGTTTATATTTTAGAGCTCTCTCTCTCTATTCTCTCTATCATACTCTTTCACACTTATATTTTTTTGGAGCACTCTAGAATTGGATCAAGAAAAGCAAAGGAAGTACAAAGAAGGAAAAGGGATGCAATGATCAGGCGAGGAAGATCAGGATCAAGAAACTATAGTGGAATTAATTGCAGGTAATAATTTTCATGTGCAATTTCCATGCTATATTTGGCATGCATGGTACATGCATGTGTGTATCCGGCTCTCTTGCTGCCATTGGCATGGGTATTGCCAGGTGTGACAATGGATTTCAACATTTCCTTTCCATTTATAGATAACAATGGTGTGATGGGGTTCTCTTGTATTTGGTTATGATGGATTTTTGGATGGTCTCAAAGTTATGTGGGGTGGTCTCAAGAAAAATTCACAAGGCCTAGGAATCCCTTGACCTTTAATGGTGGGATACATGCTAAATCCTGACTGTAAGCCTCCTTGTTAGGCCCAAGAGTCCCTTGACTGGTAATGGCAGGATACACGATAAATCCTAATTTTGAACATCCTCGTTAGGCCTATGAATCCCTTGATCGGTAATGGTGTTATACATGGTAAATCCCAGAGGAAGGAGCCTCATTAGGGTTTGGAACCACTTGACCGGTAATGAAAGGGTACATGGTAAATACTAGATTTTTATGTTGTTTTTATCCTTAGGAATCCATGACCGGTTATGGAGGGAGACATGGTAAGTCATATGGAGTGGAGATGGAAAAATCACTGATGGTTTAGGTGGAGAGATATGGAGGAATCCATGCTTTTTTAGGGCCTAGTGAACCTAGTAGGATCAATTTGACCTCTCTAAGTAAAAAATCTTGCCTAATCCTTTCCCCTCACCTTGTCTCGAGGATAGGAACATCATTGGTTTCTAAATTCCATCCTTGAACCTGGGCTGGGTCCACTTGGCCCCATGTGGTCCCATTTGGTGTCAAAGGCCTTCCATCAAGGACCATTTAGGAATCTATGTTCCCAAAGGATTTTAGGGATGGATAACATCCTTCATAAGTGTTATTTTTCTCCCTCAACCCTTCAATCCCCCTCCTCTCTCCCTAGAATATCAAGTCCCTTTCTTAAAAGGCAAGAAAGTATTTATTCTATATCAGGGAAAGGGATTCTAGGGTCACTTCCCACCTATTGATTGACCTATACTTTACAAGTGACTTCCTAAGCTATCGAGACTCATCCCATAGGTGAAATTCTATGAAGAGAAAGAAGCCTTAGCTGTGGTGATAATGAGATAAGCCTCCACCATTTCCCTTGACCTAGAAGTTTCCCTCTTACCAAGCCCTTTTAGGTCCACTACAAGTTTGAGTGGTAAAAAGTTGTTCACAACTCTATTTGTGAACAACAACTTGGTATTCACACTTTTTCCATACTACAGCTCCAAGATGAGAAGTATAGGGCTATGGATGTTTCCCTTCTTCTCACTGAATCAATCCTCTACAATATAGTGAACTAGGGGTAGTTGGTTGGCCCACTTGACTGCTACTTTAGTCCTTCAAATTTTGCACATCCTTAGGCCCTATACACTTGCACTTCTACCAATCTTCTTGTCCTTCACAAGTACAATATTCAGGGCACTTCTTTGACAGTCACCTAAAAACCCTCCCACTGTAATTGGACTACCGTCTATCTACCCAACCAAATTCAATTCTTTTTACTGATCTAGGGCCCACAATATTGTTTTCATATAGGTCTCTTCAAATCTACCACCTAACAATGGTTTGAGTCCTCTCAAAATAAATTTTTTTGTGTATCGATAATTTGATATTTGTTCTCCAATATATGAACAAATTTTAACTAATCCTCTTATCTTCTAACAATATGTAGATTACTGAACTAGGGTCACAATTCAACCACTAATAGTCCATTGAATAAATTTTTATAGGTTGCTTCATATATCTGTCTAATAATCTATGGACAGTACACCAAAATCAACTCCTCTGCATGTCAATCCATTCTTCATATGGCACATTTCTTCTGTATTCTCATTCTTTTGCTCGGGTTCCACCCTCCTTTGGATCTACTATCTCCACACATACTGAATCTGCAAACCATCTTCCAGATCTATTTTCTATACTGAAAAAAAAAATCTCGCTCTAAGGGTCACAACCTCTCTTCTTCTACACAAATTTGTCATTGTCTTAAGGGAATACCTTATGAACTAAACATGCTAGGAAACTATCCTAACTAGTTAATTATACTTATGTACTTCTAATTGTTGTATACCAAACCCTATCCACCCATAGAAAAAACCACGAATCTTGCCTCCATAAGACACTCGAGCTAGCTCATATGGACCCATAGATTCTGGGAATTTCTTTGATTGAATATTGACATGAGCTTAAGATCTTAATGTCAAACCTAAAACTAGGGTTACCTCAGTCAATATTATGCCTACGGCTACTTATGGTTTGGCTCTAAATTACAGTGCACTCCCTCCTCCATTTATGTTGGTCTTTATCACAGACCTTGCGGCTTACTAACCACTAGAAGACAATATGGTATAAAACTTCTCTTCTATTTCATGTAGAAAATATAGCTAATGGGATTTAGTATAATCTTGTAATGTAATAAAACAAGATACTGAATCCTTCCTACAATTTGCGGAAAAAAAAACACGATCACACAATCACATATAAGTAAGAGAAAGAAATTATCAATCCCACAACACAAGATGTATCTCGGGAACTAAACTGCTCAAAACCCCTCTATCTCTATTGTGTATTAAGTCAAGGAAATTATGAAACAATACAATGATTAATCTCTCATGAGATTCTCCAGCACTCTGCTAATTGTCTCTTGTTGATATAGGAAAAATCAGTCTAGTACTTAGCCAATTCTCAACCTTCCTTCAACCTTGCTTGCTCACGCAATTCCTAGGTAATTAGCTCCTTATTAATTAGGAAAATAAACCTTACTTTATTGTGCAATCCATCATGGCTTCCCAATGAATTTATAATTGGACTTGGGAAATTTTTGTATAAGTACAAATGATATTTATGTTCCCTTTAACCTCTGTCTCAACTGGGTTTTCCTCAAAAATGACACACATGAAACTATTAATAATGAATTATTAGTTATCTAATTAACTATTCATTGTGGATTAAATATAATATAATTCATTGGACCTCTCACTAGCTCATCACTTAGTTAGAACTAGTAAAACTGATTTTAACTCAATTAATTTAGTTAACTAATTCACACCTACACCCCACTAATGCATCAAATGCAACTAGACCCCAAAAATATTAGAATCCCTCTACATGCCTCATATTAGACCAGCATGATATGTAAATATGCAAGAACACAATAAAATACAAAAATAAACATAAACACAGAGTTGCAATAGAAATAACACTTCATTTCATTAATATCAAATACTGAAAATTCTTAGAGACAGAATGGAAAACAAAATAGCTTGGGCGATTGTAGCTTATCTCTGTGAAGAGATGTGGTGGCTACATGGCTTTGAACTGTGTTACAATAATACTCAAGAGCCTCTTTATTATTGAAAAATAATAGAAAACCCTAACCCGAGGAGATGTAACACTCAGAGTTTATGGACCCCATTGGGGTTAGTTGGGTTGCCAACTTCCTAGGGTCATAACTTGGTCATATGATCTTTGTTTGACACACTTGATACCTAGTTTGAAATATCTCTCCAAGTAGTACAACTAATAATTTTATTTCAATGATATCACTAAACCTTTCATTACCAAAAAATATCGTTTGGGGCCTCAAAACGGCTGCAGAATTTCAGGACCCAAAAAACTGACAAAATTAGTAAATTTTGCTATGATTAAGGAAACTAAAATATTGAAAGAGACAATGGCAAGGGACCAAGAGGAATATGCAGGTGGCCACCACTATCCACCTCGATCACCTCAAATTGAGTTTCTTGAACTAAGTCAGTCATCATGACTTAGTTAAATGAAACAAGTTGTTATGAGATGAAATTACAATTTATTGTATAATTTATTGAAGGGAAAAATAAATTAGACACCTCACATTCCTCACTCCTGGTAGATAAAAATTCCTCACTAGCGTGGGTGCATTTTTTTGTCCTTTATAGTTGCTAATTGCATTATTTCTTGTTTCGAATTTCAACACTCCCTCTCAAGAATAAATGAATTCAATCTATCTCGACCAGGTACTTTGGAATGTTCTGCATGCAACACTTCTTTAGTATTGTTTGGACTTGAAAATCCTAAAACTGAATAGCCTTCTAACAACTTAATCAGTATAATGCATCTGTTATCATAGTATTTTGACTTCTACTAGCTATTGCACCTGTTTGCTAGAATTTTTTCACTGCTGCTGACATCTGCATCCATGCCCTTTGCACTATTTCCAACTCTGATCTGTGCTCCCATATCTAACATTTTCCACTGCAATTTTTGTCTTCCTCACATATGAATGCATCAATTTAATTGATCCTTCATTTCATTTCACCTCGAGGTATGACTGCATGTGCTCCATCTGCCCATCTTGCTCAAAATATCCTTCTCATAGAGGTCTCTGCTTGAGTGGATGCTTCCACTCGGTCTCCTCTATGCTTCCCCAATTATGGCTACTCCACAACATTATGAGACTACTTCTCATGCTGCATGTTAAGAGGTAAATTTTTCTCCCTCTCAACCACCATGTCTCTAACCTCTTCTTTTCTCCTTAAATATTTGCATGCATAGAGTACCTCAAGTTCATGTAGGTTCTTGACTTGCACACATTGTAATTTTCCCACCGTTACAAAATTTTCTAAAAAAGAGCTTTTTTTAAATTGACGATATCTCCCTCTTCCGAGCTCCGATTCAACCAATTTTTTCCATTTAGGTAGTTTTTTGCAAGGAATTGAAATATGCTATTTTTTTTTAAATTTTACACAAAAATATTCATATATTCTCTGCAAACTTGCAACCCAAAAAAATCATGCTCTAATAGCATGTTGAAAATCTAACCAATGGGATTTAAACTGATCTTATAATGTACTAAAACAAGATATTTAATCCTTCCTACAATTTGCAGAAACAAAACACGATCACACAATCACATGTAAGTAAGAGAAATAAATTATCAATTGCACAACACAAAATGTATCCGGCAAAAGACACTGCTCAAAACCCCTCTATCTCTATTGTGCATTAATTCAAGGAATCATGAAACAATACAATGCGTAATCTCTCATGAGATTCTCTAGCACTCTGACAATTGTCTCCCAGTGATCTAGGTAATCTCGGTCTAGTACTTATCCAATTATTAGCCTTCCTTTATCTTGCATTTCTCATGCAATTCCTAGGGAATTAACTCCCTATTAATTAGGAAAATCAGTATTCATTGATTGCGCAATCCATCATGGCATCCCAATGACTTTATAATTGCACATGGGAATTTTTTTATAAATACAACTGATAGTTATGTTCTCTTTAACCTTTGTCTCAACTAGGTCTTCCTCAAAATTGACATGCATGTAGCTATTAATAGTGAATTATTAGTTATCTGATTGATCACTCATTGTGAATTAAATATAATTTAATTTAGTGGACCTCTCACTAGCTCATCACTCAGTTAGAACTAGTTAAACTAATTTTAACTTATTTAATTGAGTAAACTAATTCACACCTACACCGCACTAATGCATCAACTGCAACTAGACCCAAAAAATATTAAAATCCCTCTACATTCCTCATCTTAAACCCTCAACTCAAATTTCTTGAGCGAACTTAGTCATCAGGACTTAGCTAACTGATAAAAGTTGTTATGTGATGAAATCACAATTTATTGTCCAATTTATATAAGGGAAAAATAAATTAGACGCCCCACATTCCTCACTCTTAGTGCATCAAAATTCCTCACAAATGTGGGTGCATTTTTTTTCCTTTCTCATTTCCAATTTCATTGTTTCTTGTTGCAAATTTCAACATTTCAGAATTTTATGTGGCATTCACACATGGACACCATTGAAATCACATGCCCAGATTCTCATGAGCAACCTCTCTTCAACTCGATCTCCTAGAAGAGAACCAATAATATGCCGTCCTACTTCCTAGCTCGAACCGACCATTAAGGTATGTAACATTCTTGTGAACCCTGACATGATGATCTTTCTCTTGGAGGATGACCATGGCCTTCCTTTAGCAACCCTTACTCGAGCCTCTTACTTGACCTACTTTAGGACTACATCTCTCTTCGCCCCCTTGATCAAATGAGATCCTTCTCACTTTGTGTTCTTTCCTTCATCCTAAGGCCTCCTTAAATTTTTTTAACTAGACCTCTTAGGAACCCTCTAGAACTTACGAGTTTTATCCACTTAGAGCTTAGGAAATATTAATTTTCCTTTTTCATTTTCTTTTAGATTTTAAACCCCATCTTGGGTCCAAAATCCTCTTGGCTTCTTTGCCCACAAAGCCTTTTGTGACCAATCTCACACAAGCCCATCTCACTAGGCTTGTGGAGTATCTCCCAAGCTACACAATTCAATAACATAGTCTAGTTGTAGTAACCATAACTTGGACAAGCTCTTGTAGTCAAGGGACGGCTTGGTTGGGTTCCCAAGTTGAAAATTAAGTAAGGATAGTTGTGTGGGCATGATAGCTATGGAGGGTCATGGAATGAAAATTAGGAATGAAAAGGCATGCTAACACATGTTGAACAATGCCAATGCATGTTGAAGTGTGTTAGGGAGTGTACGGGCATATCAAGGGATAAATAGGTCAAAACTCATGAAAAGGAATGAATAAGAGTGTGTGCCAAGGAGTGTCATAAAATTCAAGTGTGCTAAGGATGAAGTGTGTTAGGAGAAGTTAAAAATAGGATTTACAAGAGGAAATCCTACAATTGTTATATGGGGCTTGACGTAGCAGTTTTAGACAAAGGGAGATCACTATGTGCTAGGCAAAAAAAAAAAAATTTCCTTTAGCTATTTTTTTATATGAGATGTCGCACACTTTGGATACATGCTAGTGTTTTAAATTATTCTAGATAATTGCATATTGTACATTGTTGTGTATAAGTTTTGGGGCACTCTACTTGTGTCGACTTGTATCTTTTGTGCCTTTTGCATCTTTTGGTTCTTGAAAACTCTCAGTTAATCTTCTACTGCTTATATGAAATGAATATACATGTGGAATATTGCATGTGTAAGCTAAGTTTCTTATTTGTTTTATGGCCATGGCTAGATCATGTGATACTTGAATTGGTAGCTAGTTAAGAGGGACAAGTTCAGCTTGGAAAATAGTGGCATAAGATGAGTTGTAGGCAGTTCTTAGGTGAACAAGGCACAATCTACTTGTGGTATGTGCAATTGGTCAAGTTGTTGTGATTGAAGTAGGCCAATATTGTCACATGAACTTCACTAGCCAAGGACTTGATTGCATTCCCAAGTCGTGAAAAAATGTAAAGGCTCGTTGTGAGGACATGAGATTCAAGGTATGCTAGGGAATTCTAAGATGTGCCAAATAGTGCGAAGGCATGCCAAACAGGCTAAGATGTGCCAAGTGATAAGGCATGCTAAGATGTGCAAGGGTATGTCAATGCATTCTAGGGACTGTAAAGGAAAAAAAAGGGAGAAACAATTTAAACTACAAGTAAATGAACACATAAGAGGGTTAATAAGTAATCAATTTACCTTTTCCAGGAGGTTCATGCTAGGCACACCAACACTAGGCGCCAATAGGTGCCAAGTGTAAAGTCTTAGTACATTCTAAGTGCCATGTCTTCCTTTATTTCTTCTCATCTACTTTCCAACAATTGATCACAAGTAAATTTAATATTAAACCATGCGAAATCATACAAAGGCATCTCAACGTATTCCATACATGCTAAGACTTTCCAAACGCCAACACATGCCAAGTTCCAATATGTTTTAGGGAGTGTTATGCATGCTATGAAATGGAAGGGCATGTTGAAGAGTGCTAAGGTGTGCTAGAGAGTTCTAATGCATGTTGAAGAATGTTAAGGAGTACCAAGAAAAAACATTAAGGGAGAACTAGGTATAAATTCATGGAATTTAATGAATATGAGGAACGTGTGTTAGGGACTAGTGTTAATGAGTGCTAATTGTCATGCCATAGAGGGAGTGCAAAGGTATGCTAAGCATTGGTAAGTCATGCTAGGGAATATCAAGGCATGTAAAGAAGTCCCAAAGTGTGCTTATGAGTTCTAGGGTGTTCTAATTATATGTGCCAAATAGAGCCAAGATATGCCAATACATGCCAACTTCTAAGGAAGAACCAATAGGAGTTTTAATAAGTCGAGACTTTATGTTTTTCAAAAGGGGCATGCTAGGAACACTAATAATAGGTCACAATACATGCCAAGTAGCATTGTGTGCCAAGTGATAATGTATGTTAATGCATTTAGCCAAGATTTTCCAGGGCTTGATAGGGACTACATGCATGCCAACACATGCTAGGAGAGTTATATGTTATGCTAGCACATGCCACCATGTGCTTATGCGTCAGAATCATGAAAATATGTTCTAGGTACAAGGATGTTCCAGGACATGTGAGGTGCTAAAAAATGTTAGTGTGTTCCAAAGAATTAATTTAATGTGTGTCCAAATTGTTGGGGAGTCTTAGGTATTTCTCATTAATAGAATTGACAGAGCTTGATTATGTATTACATAGTATATTTCCTACACACACTAGTGGAAATTTATCTGAAGGGAATTTGCTAGATAATAAACTTAATAGATATGAATCATGTGTTGACTCATAGGAAAACTCTAATTGACCAGTCACTACTTGAGGGAAATGATACACACTAATTACTTCTTAAAAAATTGACTAAGTCTAACCACTATGGCTTTGGGCATATTATAAAAAAGACTCCACAATAATGGTCTTAAATGGTTATCTTTTGACAAAAAATATATTAGCATGCACATAGCATAATCAAAAAATCATTGGAATGATCAACGATGATGAACATTTTTTGACCGTCACCAAAAGTAACAAAAAGAGCATTGGTGAGGGTCATTAAAAGTTAGTCACTAGAAGTGTCACCAAAGAGAGAATTAATGATGGGCCTTTAATGACCCTCACCAAAAGTTTCATTAAAAATTGCTTAGGTGATGAACCTTAAAGGAACATCACTATATACACTTACAATGACACATTTTCAAGGGCCGTAACCATATGTGACATTTGTGTCGGACCTTAAAGGTCTGTCACAAGCATGAACCTCACCAATGTCCTTTTTCTTGTAGTTCCCATTCGAGTTGGTCTACGGAAAGCAGGCCTTGTTTTCCATTAAATTTTAGTACAATATCTTAAGGATGGAAACACCATTGGATTTGTATATTAATACAACACAAGAAGAAAAGATGCTTTAGCTTAATAGTTTGGATGAGCTTAGATTGCAACCTCTCATGCACATTGAGGTATTCCAACTACAGAGGAAGGTTTGGCATGACAAGCATATTAAGGAGAGATCGTTATGTATGATTTAATATTCAAATATTTTAAGGAGAAGTTGATGGAAATGTGGTTGGGCCCCTATCTAGTGGAAACATGTTATGATAATGGGTCTATCCACATCAAAATAATTGATGAGGAAGGTATTCCACTGCTTTTTAATGGTTATCGATTGAATTTTTACATGAAGCCTCTTTTAAAAGAGGAGTTTACTAGTTCAGTAAGAAAGGATATTAATGTGATTAGGGGCCTCAAAATACTTAGTTAATCCAACCTCAGATCAAAAGAGAGATAGAGAGAGAGAGAAAGAGAAATAAAATAAAATAAAATACCTAGGTGAAAACCTCCACGAGACACCTCAAGAGAATTATAGGGTTGAAAACCTCCTTGAGGTAGCCCAAGAGAGAAAAATATAAAAAAGAAAAGAATACAAATATGCCTAGGTTAAAACCCCCTTGGAGGCACCTGAGGTAGTCTTGCAGATTGCAAACATCCCGGAGGCAACCTAAAGGTCTCAAAAAAAAGAGAAGAAAAGAGAAAGAAAGAGAGAAGAGAGGAGGGAGCACACAGAGGTCAAGGTTTCCTTACATCATTTCCGCTAACACTTTTCTTTTGTAGGATTCTAAAAATTCAAAGTGACAATAGTGGAAGGAAACAATTCCACATCCTATTTCTCCATCTTGTAACATAACCCTACATTTTATCCATCATGTCACCCATATTCCTACATCCCTTCATCACCAAGAAAGAAACTAAACTCGATTATGCCACAATATTGTAGTTCTATAGGATCGACCGAAAGTGCTACATGATCGAATACAAGTGCTACATGATTGATATATGCTTAGGGAAAGGGGTAAAAACTCATGTTTCCCTTGAGGAAATTTTAGTAGGATTTCATCAAGCCTTATTCACCTCTCACCCACTCCATTTAACCAATTTCCTTCCCAAAAATGCCACCTTTATTCTTAAAAATACCACATTTTCACCCCTTCTTCACAAGCTTCCATCATCATGATAATTTCAAACCCCTTTCTATAATATCACCATGAAGTATACAAGATATCACTGGGTGCATTTCATGAAGATAGTTGTGGTTTTGGAGGGGGTTGTGTCACTGCTACACGAAAGAAACCAATCTTGCAGCATCCTACACAAAACATACAAAACTCAAAGAAAATAACTTTTGATGTTCTAAAATGAATATTTGGGCACCCTTAAGCATCAAAAGGCCATCCTTGAGATTTAGAGAAGCCACACAATCCTTGAGAGGAATCTACAAGGTCACTAAACCATTCCAACATCAATAGATTAAGCACGATGAGAAGTTGGATGAGAGAGAGACTTCATTAGTCAAACACCTATCAAAAAGCATCATCAAATTGTTTTATTCAAATGAGGACCCATTCACAAGAGAAAAGTATGGAATATAACACCTTAAAAGAGAAATTGATTGACCAATGGTCCAGCAATAGCATGCATGCATATACAACAACTCGACATCATATGTGGGCTCATGTCTGACACCCCTTGCCTCTTTCCCTATGCACATATTGGTTAATTTTTTTTTAATGAGTGAGGATAGTCTTTTTGTGGGTTAGATGTGGCCTGTAAACTTGGTCACCTTAGCCACCCATAAAATGTGGAAAACTCAAAGTGGAGGGGATGATAATTATGAGAGAGGGGAAAACGGTTAAAAAAGGAAATACATGCAAGGGTTAGATCACCAAGCATGTTGAGCCCACTACCAAAAAAATAAATAAAAGGGTAAGTCTTGACTTCAATTTTACTGATGATCATTACGAAAAGCACCAAAGGTCAAGCTAGCTACTACGAGGGGTTAACTAGAGTGATACAGAGGAGCTACAAATTTAATTTTCATGTGCTAGAAGATTATGCATAGTTTCATTAGGAATACCAAAATTTCTAGAGGATTGCAGAGGAGGTGTTATAGGAATGAGATGAGAGGTGAAAAAGGGTCCAAACCAATAATAACCTTCCTCCAAACCCCAAAAAACATAAATATATCATCTAAAGAGGGGTAAGTGGCATATTTTATTTTCATCCTCCATGTAATTGTTGAGTAAATTTTTCCTGCTACAGGCATCCTGTAGCAAACCTCTATAGAGTTAAATTTGTTTGGAAATTTTTTTTTCTTACATAAGAGAAGAAAAATCAGAGAAAATGTAGTTTTCTTGAAGCAGCGGATTTAATTATTCTCCCTCTCATTTAAAAGTGGAATCAACCTCCCTACCCAACCTTGAAACCCTAAACTTCCAGGGAAAAATCCTTCAAAAAATTATCTTTGGAATAACTTGAGAAGAAAAAAATATGAGCCATGGGGGGAGGTGGGGGGGGGGTGTGGTGGCGGGGATGGGTTCAATTAAAGAGAGCCCAAAGAAACCAACAGATTCCATTAAAATCCTTCTGTTAGATACATTTTCATAAGCCACAAGTATATGGGGTTATTTGAAAAATTAAAGGGGTATGATGATGAGGCAACCCATGAATTTGTTATGGCCCTCCATTCTCAGGGAGAGGACAATTCCACCACTATTTTTAGGTAAATTTTCATTCACATGAATGTATATATCATCAAAACAGTGAACACGATACCTTTAGGAGTGCGATGGGTGAAATAGGATAGGTTAATAGGCATCAAAACAAAGAAAGAATTATTTCTCCCTGATGAGAAGTCTCTTGATAGAAAAATGGAGTAAGAAGGGAAAGCCTCGCCTACCCTTGGGATACAGTATCCTATAGAATCCTTAAGTACATATCTTGTGAATTAAGGTTGATTTTTTTTGTATGCCTATCAATTTAGGCTACTCTATGAGCTGAGGTTCTAGGTATAGTTACCCATTCTAAGAAATCTCACTGTTGCACATTCCTCCTTCAGTCCATAATTTAAATGAGACAGTGAGTGAAGGAATGAAAAAAATAGTACATTGTCCATAATGGCATCATTAGGTTGATTTTCATGAATTACTTATGTTATACCAGGAGCCATGTATTTTAGACTGACTTTGTGAACATGGATAGGGAGGCCTTCATTGTAACACAAGCCCTCACCTCAACAAAGCAAGAAGAGACATCTAAATCTAGTGTTGAAGGTAGGCAAGAAGAAGAATAAGAATAAGAAGAAGAAGATGTAGAAGAGGAGGAGGAAGAAACTAAGAAAATGATAGAAGAGGTTGGAGGAAGAGCTAGAGAAGAAAGGAAATAATAAAAAGAGAAGCAAGATTCAAAAGAGGACACCCATGGAAAACCTTATATGCCTAGAAAGAAGAAGAATAAAAATCAATAGCTAAGCCTCTCACCAGAAAACAAAAAAAGGGAGGTGGATGCTACCTTGGCCACACTTATCACACCTGTCAAGCGAAATAAAATGAAACCCAAGAAGGGCCACTTACACTTCAAAATAAGAAAGACAACCATAATCAAGTAAGGGAAGCCTCAACCTCCCTCAAGAGTCCCAATCAAAATTGACGAATCAACTAGCCACCAAGAAAAATAATTGGGATAGGGTGAGGGAAAAATTGAGGAGGTCACCTCCGCTAAAGGCAAGAGTAAACTAATTTGAGACCCATGAGGAGGCCAACCACTAGGGAATCAATAACTAAATAACTCAAGGCATAAATAGGGCTGCTACCAAAGAAAACAAATCTACTATAGGAAATAACAAAGTTGGTACATGATGAAGAAAAAGTGTTATAGGAAGGGATAAAAACCACTCAAGAGGAGGGAGAAGGTACACAAGGACTCCAAGAACCCACTCCATGGCCTCACCTTGGATCCTATTATATATTTATTGAGGGAGGAATAATTATCCATACAAACTTTTCAATTTTCTTATTCTTTGATTTATAAAAAGAGAGAGGAATAACTCAGTGGCGGATGCAAATTGGAAAATCCAAGAAAGTAAGCATTTGGGCCTCATGGAGGAAAAGATGAAAAAAATGGGTAAATAATTGGATGAACTGACGCTAAGGGAATCAATCATGAAGGAGTAGTTGCAATTATAAAACCATAGGCTAAGACAACAACTACAGGAAAAGGAGGCACAACTTGCCACCATGGAAATTTTTTCCATGGAAGACATCCATTGCATGAAACCATCTAAATCCTATGCCACCTTCCTCAAATAACAATGGATGAAATTCCATATCAAAAAATTGAAACAATATGGAGCTATACCATTTCAGGATTTGAGTAGGTTCATTGACTTTTACCAACAGGTGAGCATTAAGGATAGAGCCAAATTGGTTGAATTTTATAGGCATAGCATGATCCTCGCATACATGAACTTTTGGGACCCCAACTCAAGAATGGGGGATGTACAATTAATGGAATTGGCCTCTTGGTTGAACCATGAAGAAACAAGCATTGAGGAATTCAATAAGGTGATTACCAACGAAGAAAGTGAGCCCCTATACATCAGATCCGAGTTAGTAAGCCCCAAGGTTGTCAGGAGTGACCACAACATCATCTCCACTTATCCCCAATTTTCACCTCATTACATGGAAACATAATAACAAGCTATCATATATTTTGAGAATAAGTATAGGTTTTTGGAAATTGAGGGCTTATAGGATTTCTAAATAAGATGGCATTCTCTACCCCACAATTTGCAAATCAGAGAATATCACTCCCTTGAAAGGTTGAGAAATGCCCTAGAGAGGATCCCCCTCTACAAGATAGTCATTAAAAGGTTGAAGATCAATTGTATAGGGCTAAAAATCAGTCCTCCATTCTTATTGGGCCTATAATAAAGAAGATATCAAGCAGAAGAACAAAGGGAGTGGGAATCCATATAGGAAAATGCAGGATTTTATCCACAAGAGGTCACACGATCTGATATGCCTTGTGATGTTAGAGAGGCCACCAAGGCCATCAATGAACTACACATCACTAAGTAAGTTTCTTAGAGGGTGAGAAATACTTTTAGAAGAGAGGTGATGATGGGCCCCATTAATAGGTATATTTTATGTCCCATTTTTCTATCCTCCAACCCATAAAATTTTTCTTTCCTCACATTAATTTACATTTTTTTTTGCTATAATGTACTTATTTGGAATACTAAAGGGTTCTTTTCATACTTCATTGCCTAATGTGGTTAACGTGTAGGCATAAGAGATTTTTTAAGTACATTTATGATGCAATGTTGGAGGAAATTAGATCAAGTGTAGGAGGAATATTTCCCCCTGCATTTACTCTCCTTTGACTCAAAGTGATCCCTAAAATCGCTCATCTACACTGATCAATAGATTGAGGTCCACTGGAAACTGATGAACTCAAGTACATGCAAGGATTTGAGGGAGATAGGTCCATTATTTTCGAGGCTTTGGAGGGAAGTTGTCCTCCTTCTAAGGTAGCTTCCCCTCAGACATATTTTGTATAAATAAACAATCCCAAGAGATCACTAGGATTTAAAATTTTAGAGCTAGGAAGAGCTATTGACAGCTAAGTGCTTGGTACTATTGTTTCCATTTTGATATGATGTATTTAAAATTTATTTCCTATGAATGAAAGGTTCACTATTGGTTGACATCTGACTTAGCCTTGGAGGGTTGAGACCCTTGGGTTAGGGCCCAAGCTAGAGCCCTTAGTCTCCGATATGTATTTTACTTTGTCAATGTTTAAGTATTGGTATTTATTTACTTGTTTAGGCAGAAGTTATATTACAACATTTGTGGTCGCAGGCTTGATTACCACCTCCATTGTGGGAAGTCTGGTTGAGGAGTCTACAACAACAACCCAAAAATATGTGTTTGTTTTCCATTGAAAGTTGTACACTTTGGTTTATAGAAATCTTGAAAAATTTCTTTATGTATCCTAGAATTTAAGATCATGCCTTTGCACATGGATTAAATGCATGTGTTAGGATAGAATATATGTTGATGAAATAATATTCAACTCATCCTTTCCATCTTGATTTTTTTTGTTGCACTTTGATCACATGGTATATCTTCTTTCAAGAGTAAGAAAGTGTTTATTGTTAGTCTGCAGGTACTACAAGTGACTTTCAAGGATCAGTGCACTCATCCTACATCCATTTTTTCATCACCATCGGCCTCCTTTACACCTTATATTGCTCTCAAATTCTTCCACCAAGATCACCTTTTCAAGTTCATTGGGGGACACCATGAGCATGTACTTTTGTGAAAGATGACCCTATGATGGGGTGATAATCTTGGAAAAATGTCTCACAAACACTTCATATACCCTCATATACCTTATCCCACCTTAAGAACACCTTTCATACCCTTAGGATGCTCTAAGATCCAATCCTGTAGCAAAACACGACAATCCTGTAGCAATTTTGTAGTCATTAGGGGAATTTTGAGATCTAAAATGGGCCTCCTAAGGAAATGATAAAATAATAGTGGAAAAAATCTAATAAGATTTGATGACATCATCAAATTTTAGAGGGAAAAATGAAAAAACTACTTTTTCAATTCATATTTTCAACTTATCTCCCAAAGTTTTTACTCAAATTTCGAGCGGGAGTACTCGTTGGATGCGGAATTTAATTCCTTATCCAAGGAGTACCCACGTTGCATACTTTCGATGGGTCCTACTACACGAAAAATGAGAAATACATAAAAAAATGTGATTACAATCACGTTTTTTATGTATTTCTCATTTTTCGTGTAGAAGAGTTCATCAAAAGTATGCAACATGGGTACTCCTTGGATGAGGAATTAAATTCCGCATCCAATGAGTACTCCCGCTCGAAATTTGAGTAAAAATTTTGGGAGATAAGTTTAAAATACGAGTTGAAAAAGTAGTTTTATTATTTTATTATTTTTTAATATTTTTACTATTTTACTCCAAAAATGGTGAATCATCCATTATGGATGACATCATCATCTTGAATCCTATTGGTTGTTATAAAGTTTATTTTTGTTGTACATTTTTCTTATGAGGCCCATTTTAGACCTCAAAATTGAGTCATATAACATCCCGTAGCATTGTCTAAAATTGACCAAATTTTGCTTTCAGATCTTGATTTTTGTATCCTAGGATTAAATAATGATGCCCAAATTTTGAATCCATGGTTGGGGATTACCAAGGACTAGTTTAGACCCATCTATCGTTCACTGCAAGTACATAACAGCAATTATAGCTAGTAGACATATTTCCACAATTAAATGATAAATATTGTTCTCTCATGTAATGTGTAAGGAATATGCTAATAAAGATAAATTAAATTGAACTCAATGATTAGAATGGAAAATCTTCAATGCAATCACATTATACCTCATTCTTGAAGTTAATCTTTTATATTTTCTAGTCATACGCTTTAGATCAAGTTTCCTTTTTCAAGCAAATTTTCACATTCTGCAAGTAAAGTAATGATTTACATTCCACAAAGATAATATTGATGTACACCTGCAAGTATAATAGAATATTTCATCTCTGTAATTAATATGGTCCTTTGGCTTCACAAAATTGTAGTTGGTACTTACATATGATGAATGACACTTTCATTATAATGTTTACCTTCCCGCCGCATTACAATAGGCTCTTGTATTTACATGCAATTTCTTTTTGAAAGCTAGTAAAAGGATTGGCCTATGTATGCCCTAATATGATTCATTGACTGCAGGTGACACGAGTAGAGCTTGACCTATTGTGCATATAGAAATTTAACCTCTTAAGTTTGTACGAACCCTGGGTTGATAATTAAAGTTGGTAGCCTTGGGAGTCTCAACAATAATGTTGTGATAATGGGGCTCATCACAAACATACAAAACATCTATCATAATTTATTTTTCTCTATATTCATATGCATTTTTATACCTAAAATATTCTCCTTATTTAAAATAATAAAACATAAATTAACATTTATATAATATTATTTATATTTTATTCGTTGATAGGCATAAATATTTCAACCTCTGATGGATGTCAATCACAGGATTTTCTTTATTTTATTTATCAAGGGCCATGATCAATTATTGCCCGAATACTCTTTTTCTTATATCTTGATCCATGACTGTGATGAGAGGGAGGGAAAAGAGTCTTGGAAATGTGGCAGTATCGGATTGAAGCAACATCTGAAACTAAAGGGTGCACATCACGATGATCATGGCATGTGAAGAGCGAATGCCACATTACAAATTGAAACGTTTCAATACCCAAGAGAAGGAAAACTTTTTTAAAGATTAAAGACAAAAATAATATTTTCTATTTGTTATCTCAATTTCATTCTGTATTGCTCGACTGATTGTGTATTGTTCAACTCAGATTTTTTGGATTTCTAATTCAAGTGGAGGGCAATTTTTTTCGTAACAGTGCGCGTGTTTACACTAGATTTGATATATATATATATATATAGATTAGGCCACTATGTGCATAGATACAACGATATGAATGGTTAGAGGTTTATATCCCTTTGATATTTGTACGCAAAATTTGAGGTGTATTTCTAATATGAGGTGGGATTCATAGTGAGGAAGGTATTGAATGTTGAAGTTGCAAAGAAATGAAACACTTATTTACACTTTTTCCAATGGAAAATAGTTCTTTTGCGATAAGCTTCATTGATTATTCTTTTGTTAAAAATAAATAAAAATCTTGCAATAAGATGGATATAGAATGTGGGGTTGTCTCAGATAATTATATTGATAGCATGACATTGGTCTCAAAATTATTAAACATGTGATTTCTATAGCTGATCATTCCACTCTTATTCTTATAGTTACTGGATGTAAAAATCCATTGACAATCTTGTGGAATTTCTAGTGGATCTTTAGATATAATTTGGGGAGGTCTGGGTTCTATTGAGTAAGAGAAAATAGAGTTGTATGTTTTTTTCTAGAATTTGCTGTGAATTTTTTTGAAGATTTATCTTTGTTCCACATCTAACGCCTTGTAAAAAGAAACAAAAATAATTAAGGTTTGTTAAACGAATATGGAATTCGGCAACCAGATTCTTTATGAGATTGCATGTTAACCATAAATTACAAGTGGAGAGCGAAATTGAAGTTCTTTATTTGTAATCGGATAGAATTTTCATAGAAATAGATTAAATAGGGTGTGAAGAAGGGATTAAAAAATAGAAATTGCAGAGGAAAGTATGTCAATTTTGTTAAAAGGCTACGGACCAACAACAATATATTTTCATGGAGGTGAGGTTTGATGAATGGACACTGAGGAAGGTTTAATTTAAATATAGGTTATTTCAAGTTGCAACTTATTGTGTAAAGAAACAAAAATAGAATTA
Source organism: Pinus albicaulis (assembly GCA_034641835.2). Taxonomy (NCBI): domain Eukaryota; kingdom Viridiplantae; phylum Streptophyta; class Pinopsida; order Pinales; family Pinaceae; genus Pinus; species Pinus albicaulis. The sequence continues at coordinate 1,572,245,113 of CM076578.1, read as the reverse complement.
CAAGAAAGTGATTTTTGGCATGGAAATTGATAAAAACAATATTTTAACCGTAGTGACAGATAAAGTCAGGAGAGTAGTCGAAATCTGCAATGGTAAATTTTATTCTAGGGGTGACCTAGACTTCGACCTACAATGTAGTCCACATAGGACTGATGTTGGGAGTGGGAAATTCGAGCAAAAGAAAAGTGAGAGAAATTGAATGATGGAACAAAATTGATAGAAGAAATATTGTATTGGTAATTGGAGTAGAAATCACTCATGTTGTTGGAATTTGAGATGGTATTTCAGACAAGTTAGTTCGAGGGCCGACACCGCCTGTGATGTATAGATGCACTCTTAGAATATTTAAATGGTCATGCGATTTCAACCCTGAAAAATGGTCATCCACGGTGAAGCAACACCATAGTGAAGACCCATATGAAGATGGCACCCTCACACCCATTATAACCTCCTTTTACAAAGAAAGATCATATTTTAAAAATATCCATGGGACATCACCTTCTTTGAAATACCAATTAAAGGGACCAGTGCCTACCAACGATCTTGTACTTTCTAATCATCTTGGCCAATTTTTCTTTTTAGTTTTTGAAGTAATAATATCTTTCCTAACAACCAATGTGTCACTTTGTTTTGATGCTATCTACCTCCATAAAGAAGATGAAACATTTCTAAATATATCCATGGGATATAATAAGTGGGTAATCTTAAGATGCTCCCAATATGGGAGGTTATAAAAGATAGATTTCCTTTTCATCCGAATGGGTAATTTCTCAACATAGGTGTCAAATAATTATTGATCATCGAACATAGGTTCCCAATTTGAATCGAACATTTCTATGAACTCCTTCTCTTTCTCTCTCTCATATGCTCTAAGCCATTGAGCTGGTGTCATTATTGGAGGCCATTGGGTTCTCTCTCGTTTACCATTGATAGTGGATGCTTCTCTTCTGTAAGGGTGTTCTTCTGGGAGGAATACCTTGAATAAGTCATACACTAGCTTTTGTAGGTTTTTGGAACATCTAGCTTTCAGAGAAGGTCCGCAAAATTTACATCCAAAATACCCTTTTTTTACAAGACCTGTGAAATTATTGTATACAATATGCATGGCATGTTAAAGAATATCATCAATATCAGAACAATTACAATGAATTAAATAAGTAATATGAAAAATAATATTGTTACATATATAAACAAATCAATAAACATATAATTTACCAAAGCAAACTCCTAAGTTTGGATAATAATGTGTTGTGTAAGGACATATGTCATACAACGTAAAAATCCTCTCTGTTGAGATGGGTCTTTATATATCATATACATTTATCCAATCCCATAACTCCTTCAATTCATCTACTAGTGGTTGTAAGTACATGTCCATCTTCTTCACTTGTCTTCTACCGGGGACTATGAGAGCCAACATAAGATGTTCATTCTTCACAGACAACCATGGGGGGATATTTTTATTGATCAATACTAAAGGCAAAATAGAATAGTTGGCGTTCTGGATGGAATATGGGTTGACATCATCCATGTCTATGTTGAGTCGTAGAATTTGTACTTCATCCTTGAATTTTTCAGCCCATGTATCCTCTATTTTTTTCATGGCTATTGAACCTGTTGGGATTTGTATAACTCCCAACTCAATTCTCTATGAAGCATGCCATCCATGAAACATAGCTAATTATTTTCAACGAATGAACCTTTGAATCCTTGCGATTATAGGCATGTGCTTGAATATATTAAAAGGAGGACCACGTGATTTACCCTTATTTTTTTATTTATCATACCTGTCATGCCCACATTTAGGACATATCTCCTTGTCTGAATATTCTCCTCTATATAGAATACAATCATTTGGACATGCATGATATGATATGTACTCAACAGCCAACATTTTCAACAATTTATTTGCCCCTTCACAACTACTAGGAAAGGCATTATCACTTGGAAGAACCTTATCTTTGAATAACATGTAGTTGGTCATGGATAGTATTAAATGTACATTAATGCCGATATAATTATTAACATTCATAAAATTTACCATTTGTAATGTTTATTTTTTGATTATATTTCTAAAAATATAAGGGAGGACTTGATGGTCAATTACCTCAAAATTTCCAAGAAACATGCATTCGACAAGCACAAATTTTCCTTAAATTTGTACAGTAACGTCATTGTCCCCAACTGGGTAGACTTTGACTAACCACCAAGTCCAAAGAGAGGGGTGGTGGAAGCAAATTTAAGGCTTTCAAAAAAGGTATCAACAATATTAGCATCATCCCCTAGTTGATCATCATTCTGGAATGCATCTAACAGCATTGTCTCCATGGAATTCGTATCCCTTAAGTAATCATCCATACCAACCATTATTTGACTGCCTCCATTCCCAGCTTGTGAAGAACTACTATTGTTGTAGTCATTCCTAATTGGTGGATCTGGACATAGTGGGAATTAAATAGGTGGTTGATTCAACCATTCTTAGCATCGTTCCTCTCTGATTTTTTCTCTTAATTCAACCTTCTCTCGATTTCACATTTTCATGGGGTGAAACAAAAGATGGTATGTAGTTCGCTCGTCATCACTAGAATCCTAATAATTTCAAAAAAAATATTTGAACATGATTAGTACAAAATTGATGATATCAATTGTTGGACATTGGTTTCAACCCTCCCCGTGTGTTTCATGACATGGAGTAACCGTCTCTCGTGGATCCTAACTCTGGAGATTGTAGCAGAGACTAATGCTTGTGGGTTTTGGTTTAATGAAAATCGTGATTCCAACAAGTGGTATAAGAGCGACAGGTCTCAAGTTTGAAACTCACCCACATCGCGTTGGGGGCGGGGGGATTTTTGGACATTGGTTTCAATGCTCCCTGTGTGTTTTGTGACATGGAGTAACTACCTCTCATGGATCCTAACTCTGGCGATTGTAACAGAGACCAATGCCTGCGGGTTTTAGTCGAATGGCAAACGTGATTCCAACATCAATTAGTAAGCATGTCGACAATGCATTATTAATTGGTTTGACATTAAACTAATTACATTAATATACCAAACAATTATTATTACCATCATTCTTCCAAGATTATGGCTAGAAGATGAAATTTTACAATTGGCGGGGTGAAGTGGTTATCCATTTTCATCTACCAAATGCGCCTTGCAGTATATTTCTCCTGATAAGAGATTCCGAAGTTTTGGAGTTGTTTGAATATTTTGTGCATATGAAATCGATTCAGAATCTCCATGAACCAACAAATTTGTATACATTAATTTTATTCAGCTAATTGAAATGGATAAAAAAGTAAATTCAAATAGACAATGAAAATATAAATAAAATTTGAAGTAAATATTACGTCTACAGACGGATAGGGAGAAGTCCATGATGGAATTTTAGAAATATTATGGAACAAGCTGGATTTTGAAGAATTTTCCATTTGATATAATTATGAGATTTTGTCCCTAAATTTGAGAAAAATCAATAATAAATTTTGGTTTACATACCTAAAAGTAATTTTGGTGCCTTAAAAACGGACTTATTGTTATTGGTGCTAATGTATAGTTAACCGCACCGGTGCGTTTCAGTTACTATGCCACCAGTGCGGTGTTATTAACTTACACACCGATACGGTTAGTTAACAAATGCACCGAATATCTGGAAATAAAAAAATCACAACTTTATTTTTTTTAAGTGAAAAAAAAATGGTAAATTGAAAAATGGGCGAGAAATCATTTTCGGAAATCTAATTTAATAAAAAAGTTCTTTAAGTAGTAAAAGATATTCATTATTTCATTATTTTTGAAAACATTTTCAGGGATGGATTTTCATGAGAGACATACCTAGAGAAAAAGAGCACGAGAGCACTGTGGAGAAGCAAAATAATTTTGAACAACAACACTATTCAGAGAATCAAAATTTGAAACATCTAGTGATTCACACAAAAACACTGTAGTATAGTAAAATTGTTAAATTTTACTGTAGTAAATTTTTTTTGCAGCTTATGTCAAATTTAATACATGCAAAGTAAAAATTTTAAATTTTACTGTGCATTTTTAGAAAAAAAAATAAAATAAAAACATTCTTACTTTAAACCCTCGCTTATTCTTGTTTGTGTGACTTCACAATTAGTGTTTTTCATTTTAGATTTATAGGGTTTGTATTGTTATATATATAGGCATATGAAATCTAACTCATGTGGCCACTTGTAGAGTCAGATCCTAATCCATGTCGGCCCTTGCATGATTTTCCAAAGAACAATTTTTTTTAATCGGTGCACCCTGTTTAAAATAGCACACCAGTGCGCTATTGTAGTATAGCGCACTGGGCCCATACTCTCTAATAATTTTTTTTAATTAATTTATGTTTGTGTTAATCGACGTATCATTTAACATATAACACACTGGGTCTCCTTTTTTATAGAGAGCACTGCACAGTGTTTCTATTATTTTTGCAGTACATTTATAAGAACCTACCGCACTGCCTTCGGTGCGTACTATTTCAAAGGCGCACCATTTTCTTGATTTTTTTTTCCTGAAAATTATGTGATTTATTTATAAATTATATTAATGAATGGTATGGTACATGTTTCATATTTATAAAGAAAGGACTCACAATAGATCTAGTAACAAAAATACTGGTAGCACATCGAGAAAAGAAAAAAAGTCAAGCTCTTTGTAAATTATTTACAAAAATGATTATTTTGAACTATATGTAAGTTTAACTAATATTTATTGTTTATTATGTATCATGTAGAGCCACAAAATGAGGAATCTTGATAATATTATTTCTATTCTAAGACCAAAAGAGTGTAAATGCTTGATGGAAAAATTGCAGAAGGATGAACCAGGTGAATGAAAAAATACTATCGATCTAATATGAGTTTATTTTTTGAATTTTTATTAATAATATACTTAAATATATTAGATAACAGGTTTCAAAAAATGCTTGATGGAAAAATATTATCGATCCAATATGAGTTTCCTTTTAGAATTTTCATTAATAATATACTTTAAAATATTAGATAACATGTTTTAAACAATATGTTAATTCACATATGTTTAATGTTCCACAGGGACCAACAGGGAAGAAAATGAATGTTGTTCTAAGAAAAGAAAAAGAATAGAACATGCAAATGAAAATGAATTGCTCCTTAGCTCATCTGGAGTGGTGTTGGAGGTTAATAAAAGGAGGAAAAAAATTTACAAAACTTTGAGGGATCTAGTGGAGCAAATTTATAGACGTTATTTCCACCTGCAATACAAAAAATCAATCCAATGATTCCAAGTACCAAATTTTATTTAAACTATAGTATGAGTTTCCAGAGAATTGGTCAATGAGACATGTCATACTTTTAATAGCAAAAACGTACAATAAAAAAAAAAGCAATGAAAAAGTGATATTCCTTTAAATGTTTTTCTAGAATTATATGTATATATTACTAGATAGAAATCATTTATAAATATCACTTGTGTTATATATACTTTTCATATATCAATATAGAAATTAAATAGTTTATTACCATGTCACATTTTCAAGAAGATTATGAAAATCTCAAAGGATGAATGAGCTCATATCAGAAATATGTGAGTAGGAATGTCCAAAAAGGTGTACAAGGAGATGGTCAAAGAAATGGACATAATTACATCGCAAGAGGAGCCATCTCAACAAAAACGTGCTTCAAATGTAATATGTAATCATTGAATTTTTTGATTAGGTACAATAAATAAAACATTTAGCATTAAATATTAATTTTCAAGTATTTTCTTGCAGAAAAGAAAAGAAAATGGAAGCCATTCATCACATAAAACATGACAACAAGGAAGAAAAAGGTTGATATCTATGTTTGTGAGTAAATGTTACTTCCATATAACAACTTAACTAGATTTCATTTTTGTATATTTTAAGTTGTTTTACAACAATCATCATTGAATGTCTTCAAACATGTGCTAACATACAAAGAAGAACCATCAGAAGAATTTTTTGAAATTGGGTTAAATATGGGTTGTCAGTATATGTTGGCATATCAGAAATCAATTGCAGAATTTGTAAGAATCTATCTTGTTTTACTTAGCTCTATCTATAATTAATAGATCAAAACAAATCTTTTATATTAAATATATGATTTGTTATGGGGTATAAAACTTGCAGGAAACAAAGTATGGAACTGCCCCAACAAATGAATTTTTGAAAGATGCCTTGAAATTTGGTTTTTAAATAATGTGTATAGTTAATGAATCAATTCATTCTATGGTACATTTATTTTCAATTTACATTGACATATATTATTTAATATTGAAATTTTCATCATTCTCACCAATGTATATACACTCATTACAGTTTATTTTTATGTTTGTAGATGGAACTTGAAGAAGAAGAAAACAATCAACATAGTGAACAAAAATTCCTCAAAATAACCCAAGTCATCAAAGTAGATCGAGCAGTGACAGAGTTCCAGCGAAGAATTATGATTAATATGTTTGGATATCAAAGAAAGGGGTTGTATTTTTTGAAATATTTGTCTATGAAATCAAACATTTTGTTTCATGTAATCAACATAGTGTCCCAACTGAAATGTAGAGGGATACCAATAATTGTCCCATTTTGTATGACAAAGAGTGTCTTATATATATATATATATATATATATACATTTTAATTTATTCTATTGCTTTCTCCATTATTGTTGTGAAATGTTACACCAGTGATTAAATATGTGGATGATTAAAGATTATAATGAAAAGATGCGAAATCTTATGATATGATATAACAAATTAATCCAAACATCACATTAAAATGCACTAATAAAAATTTAATTGACATGAATAAGTTTTTATAATATATGTGTCGAGTTTTGTTGAATAATTAATTTTAAAAAATCACAATAATTGCACTATCGCAGGTTGATGTTTCTAAAAAATGTGTCGGTTCATGTTAGTTACTGTGCACTGGTGCATTTTTATGATAATGCATACCAGTGCGTTTATATGACCTATGGGAAGCACACAAATACCAATACCAATTTGAACTCGTGGTGCACTTCATCAACGACTACCACCCGGGCAGTCTGATAGGCGTTGCATGCACCGATGCAGTTTTCCTTTAATGCGTCGGTGCATTTTTATAACTTAATGACCTGGTGCATTTTATCAGCTAGATGGCCCGATGTGGTTTTACATCTTAACGGCCTGGTGCATGAACCTTCCATTATTATGGTGTGACTTCCTAGCTGACACGCATCGGGCCGTTGCTAAACACCACGGGGCGTCCAAATTTTTTTTTCCATCTCGGCGCTTGGTAGGTTTATAGTGCATGTGTGTTCACGGTACAACGAACCAGTGCATTGACACCTGATGTATGCATCGATGAGAAAAACATCTGTAACAACCTATGGCTACCCAGTTCTTTTTAATTGTGTTGAAATTATGTTAGAAGCTCCGCAAAAAACTCTGTTACCAAAAATAGATGTTGTAGCAAATGATTTATTGACAATTTTGGCCAATTTTATAACACTAAAAGCCTCCTTTATAACCTCTACTAGAGGGGCTTTTCCTTGTAGCAATAGCAGAGCAACCTCACCTTCTAGCTAGGTTTTCTCCTAAAAGGGATTCCTAGATCATATATTGTGTTATCATGGTTGTGAGTAATTTTATATCCCTTTGTTCGTTATTTTAACATATTTCTATATTGATGATGATGATTAATGTTCACTAAAATGATTACATGCATACAAATTAACTTAATAAATCTAGAAGTAAAATGAAAATAACCATCATAATATAGATCTTTTAATTTTTCAATATAACTTTATGATACATGTTTTGAAGAAATCTCTATTGTATTATCCACAAAAATTTATATATCACCCACCCATGTCTTATGATTGGGAGAGGCACCACCATGCTATCAAGGTCACGTGATTTATTCCTTTTGAAGGCGTCGAGAAAAAATATGCATATATTTGTTGTAATTCCTCTCTATAGCATTATATCAAAGTTCTTACAAATATATGGTCATAAAATTAATAGATAGAATCTTTGAATGATTTGAGTGGAAATTCGTACCCACCCATGGTATCCACCCATGGTATTCACCTTTGGTATTGAATGATGTAAGTCAAGGAGGCACTGGAAATACTATAAATAACAAGCCTCACATTTCAAAAGGACATAAATTGTTCCATGATGTAGATGTAATAATGTTTTCCTTCCCAATTAATAAATTATTCTTATCATATATTGTGTTCTCTATCTTTTCATTTTTTTGTTGATGTATTTAACACATGCATTATTTAAACAATGTTCTAATTATTATTTCTCTTCTCATGTCTTGGAATCCAATCCTTTCGGACCTTGGGGGATAAGTTCTATAAAGCTTGAATTTTAAGAGAGGAGAAGAAAAATTAGCATGAAAACATTGATTAAAGTATGCATGAACTGAATACATCCAAAAAAAATATGAAAGAAGAGACAAATATATATGATGAAACCTATTTATTTATTAAATGGGGAGGAAAAAATATTATATCTAAATAATGTAACATTTAATGTCCTTTTGAAATGTGAGACATGTTATTTATAGTATTTATGGTTCCTCCTTGAGTACAGAATTCAATACCATGGGTGAATAGCATGAGTGGATACCATGGGTAAATTCCATGGGTGAATACGACCTTCTACTTTGATCATTGACTAAAAAAAGAAATTAAGCATCATATAAACCTACTCATTCATCTATTTTGGATGGAAAAAAAAGTAAGTGGACAACCTATTTATGTTACATTAATCTAAAAATGTTACATTAATGTTAACTATTGTTATCTTCATTTTACATTAATGTTGACCATGGTTGACCATGATTAATGTTAAAATATTGTTAATTTTAATGTTGCATTAATTTCACAATAAATGTTACATTAATGGTTGAAGAGATTTGCGAGGTTCACCATTGTTGACAAGGTCGACCATAGTTGAGGAGGGAGGGCCATGGTCAATCTTGGTTGACCATGGCTGAATATGATTACCATAGTTGTCTAGGGATTAAGAGGATATATTATCATTTACCTTGATTTATTATGGTTTGATATGGTTGAACATGGTTGACCATAGTTTACCCCAATGTTACATATATAATAGTCATCAATGAACCCATAGAGGAAACTCAATTGGTGGCTATCGTGTTAGGAAGTGTTATGTAAACCATGTGATTCAGGGTTTAAATATTTGTGGTTCATTAAAACAAAAAAAATAATCAGTGACTGATTCAATGACTATCAGTGACTGGTCAAATCATAAAATAAAATAAAGAATTCTATACAACAACAATGCCCATAATTCAAACCTTCGAACTTCTATTCTGAACTTTTCAATAGGCATAGAAATATTCATATATAGGAATATTAAACATTGTATATGTTGAATGACCCTGGAAGACTACCCAATATATATATTCACAAGGCATTTCCATGCTTCTTTTTGTATGGTTATTAGTCTTAAAGCTTCATTTTTCATTTCTGTATAGGGCACTAGGCTACTAAAAGTAATTTTTAACTTCAAAAAAAAATTAAAATGATACATTTTATGATTTTCTAATATCTATCACAATAAATTCTAAATATGATCAATGAAAGGAGAAAATTACTTACTAAAATGTGCATATTTTGTGATCATGTTTAGATATAGAAGACTATGGTCACTAAAACAATAAATTACTTTAAACTATGTTGGATTATTGTTGCCTCAAATTTTAAATAGTTGGTCATAATGAGTGTTTTCTTATCTCTCTTACCTTTATTTATTTTTTTCTTGTTGTTTAATAAATGACTTCACTTCCACACATAATTTATACATGTTTTTCCTTCCCATAGGCTTAGTTTACACATTGGGCCAAATGTTTGAAATGGAACAAGGATTAAAAATTGATGTATGGAAGATCTTGTGTAACATCGTGAGTATTTTGTACATTTTGAAAATGTGTTGCATATTTAATTTTTATAGTGTTGTATCATGCCATATTAGGGCATGTTACCCATCGACATGTACGGGTAACCTTAGGATTTTTTTTTTCTTTTATGATGCAATTTTCCAACAAGCTATAATACATTATTTATTATATGTTGTTTTTTTTTTTCATTTGTTTTAACAAGTTATCTACAGCCTAAGATTTTTACTGTGTAACTTAGGTAACATGATTATGCATAAGATTTTCCTGAAGAATGAATACTAATTTCCTAAGGTATTATTTCTCTTCTGACATTTTATTTATTTTGTTTATATAGGTCATTTAGCCACATAGTGGTTACTATCAGCCAACTGAAGAAAACTTGCTTGAGTTTCTTGCTTTTCATAGTCTTCTTTAGTTTAAATTCCAATGTTCATCATGTTTCATGTCTTATTATCTGCATTGTATCTTCTTTCATTTTTAGAGGAGCAACTCAATATTGATGGTAAGAAGCGAGAATTGAATTAGAAAGAGGAGAACAATAACATTGGAGTGACAAATGTAGAAAGAGAGAAAGAAGGGAACCGGTCTAGTGATACCTTTAAAGCCAATATCCCACATGAGGCACACACATATAGACCAATCATCAAGTCCTTAGATTTTTTGAATTCACATGCAATTCCTTAGAATCACAATGATAATCTTGAAGTGATGAAACAATATTTCATGTGTAAATTGTAGTGTGAGTAATATTAAGTTGGAAACTCATATTGTAATACTCGACATTCATCTAATATAATCTATGTGGTTGAAGTTATTTATAGTTCTATTTGATATTATTTAATATTGTAATTAACATATGTAACTTTGTTTTTTCATATTATATGAACATGCACATTGTATGCTTTTTTTTTTAATTTAGTCTTAAAATCATAATAATTAAGTTATGATGATTAATAATGAACACATAAAATCAATCTAAAACTTCGAAATTAGTAGTTTATATTGATTAATGAAAAACACAAATAAGATGAATATAAAATGGCTAAATTAGTCATCTATAATGATTATTAATGAAAGTAAATGAAATGAATATAAATTACTAAATCAGTCATTTATATAATGAATATGAAACTACCAAAAAAAGATAAATTACTACAATAAATGATAAATTTGTGATTACAAATGACAACTAAATTTTGCATATATTTGACTATTATTAGCGAGTCTACAGTGTCGTATAACGTGATCAAAATTTACATATATTTCTTTGGTCATTAATTTTTTTTCTCAAGTGTTCATGTAGTAATATATTTTTTGTGTATTTTTTCATTAATTGTGGTAAATAAGGACTAAATTAATGAAAAAAATTATAACTATATATACTACTAGGCAATAAAATTGATAAAACCAGTTAATGATTAAGCTAAATACAACTAAAAGGTGGCCTTGTTATAATATACTATAAATTATCTGCTATCGGTTACCGAGTGAAAAATGGTGATTTATATGCAAAATTTAGTCATTGTTTTAGCTATAACTAATTAGCCAGTTTATACTAGTGGTTAGTTAACCATGATTAACCATAGTTAACCATCATTACTTCACTAGGAATGAAAAGTATATATTATGGTGGATGACGGGTTTTTAAATTACTTATAATTATTTTAATGAGAAATTTATTAGTTGTACATTTAAAATTTCAATCTGTGGTTCGTTTGGAACTTGCAACCTGCCATCCTCAATATATTCTAGTGCAATCTATTATGTGTCCTAAAGTCTCAATAATATGATGTTGTCATAATACAAGATAAATATGTTTTCACAAGTCACTGATCTAATCAAATACTCCATACTTTTCATAAAATAAATAACTATTGTAGGAAAGTAAGTTGTAGGGAAATTAAATCACAATTCATGAAAGTAAACACTTTTGTAGAAAATTAAACACACCAGTTGCTAGAAGTGGCATGTTCAAGTATAATTATATTCTTGTTTTGTTGTAACAACTTTTCAATGGCATATTCCTATAATTCAATGAATCTAAATTAAAGAACCCAAAAACAATATGCAAACATCACACGTCTCTCAATCGTAGACTACAACTAAAAACAAAGTAAGATTAAGCTACAAGCATGTTAAAACAACAAGAGTTGCAACAACAACCAAGATTCCTAGAAAGATGCAAATATGTTATTCAATTGTAAAATCTAGAATTATTTCTTAAATTATGTAATATGGAGTTGTAGTAATGTGAGTACAACATAGGAGATTATTGAATTTGTAGCAAAAGAAAACTAAGAAAGTTGCAACAAAATAAAAACAATGGAATTATAGCCATATGAAATAATTGTAAATTAATAGAACTAAAAATATTAACTACTTTCTAATGCTAGCTAGCAATACTAAGATAATGGGGTCCTACCTCCTTAGATGAGGTGCAATGAAATATTTAATCACATGATCATGAAATTAACATCGAGTTATTGGAGCATAAGGGATTTCATTACAGAGAATATATAAATTACATAAAAAATCAACAATAAATTCTTCCTTTCTTTTTCTCCTCCCTAGTATTCGAAGGAAGCAATGTATTTATAAAAAATGATTTTATGTCTAAACTAAGTGAAATATTGGTTGGTAAAATTGAGATAATTAGGTAGCTCATTATGTTACAATATTCTATTGAGAAATTGATATGAATTAAATAAAAGTTGGCCTGGATCGACTGGGTGTCATTGGAAACTAAGTTTTCCTTCTTAATCGGCTACCCACTTTCCTCTGTTGTCTTCCATCTTGAGATATTTGTGCTAAGCTTACAATTGGATTTTTAACAAAATAGAGGGCGTACTATGTTGAATTTGCAGCAACAAGAGTTGAAACAATGGAAGTTGAAGCAATGAGAGTTGAAACAATAGGAAATATTTCAACAAGAGTTTTAGAAACTAGAGTTGCAACAACACAAAGTCTAGGGATTTCATCTGCATTGTGGAATTCACAAGTGGTAGAAGGTTCATTGGTAACAACAAAGTTAGAACATTCTCTTCTGTAAGTGGCCACGCTAGAGTTTCAACAATGTAGAGGAATTACAACAATGGCATGGAGGAAAGTCACAACACTTTCGTGTGTTGGTCTGAGGATTTGTAGCGCATGTGTGTTCACTAAAAATACTCATTGTGGCATTGTAGCTAGTGTTTTAGCAACACAAAGGAGTTTCATGCACTAAAATTTTCTCTTATCTGACAATGTTTGCATGAAAGATGAAATTTTCACAACATGATGCATAATAATAAGGTTAAAAATGGAAAAAAATATATTATTCATACCTACACTATAAATAAAGTAATAATGAATGAAAAAGGCATAATTAAGGAATGGAAAGTGGATGAATGAGATAAAACAATTACTTTCAGGTCTTGAAAATGTGCCAATTTGGACACCTATCATCTCCCCCAGCTAAAACTATTACAAATCCATTATGGAACTAATGGTCAATTAGATTCAAAGAAAAGAAGGCTCCCATAAGGCTTAAATATGCATGTCATTTTTCATCTGGACGGAGGTATCCTCCCCTTTCACGTATTTCTTTCTAGCAAGAAACTTTATTTTTCTTGGCTAGCTTATATTTCTTATTGTGGGTCTTTGTTTAGTCAATTTAATGTATTAAATTGATATCATAAATTATCGATTGTAGTTGGTAATATGATGAAGCATGGTGCACTATATATGCTTAGATGCCCTTCTTTCTTACTTCATTGTGTAGTTATATATATATTTTTGGCATTTGTATTTTATGTCTAATGTTAAAACTAGAAATTGATCCAAGGAATGAAATATAAGCTTTAAATAAAATCTTGAATGGTAAGAAATAACTGAATCTAAAAGAAATTTAAGGATGAAAAACTTAATCTTAAGAAAGAAGAAAAGGAAATGTTATTTTTACTCTAAGAAAATAATTTGATTTACAAATTACGTTTAATAAAATGAATGAAATATAAAATAAGGAGGAAAAGGAAATGTTAATTAACTAATCTAGTTTGCATAAAAATAAATCAATGTTTGAGTGATTAAATATGAGCTATGTTAGGATATTCTATGGTGGCAAAAAATATATGAAAACATCTAATTGAACTTATTATGCATTTAAACAAGGCATCATTCTAAATTCTATTGGATTCTATTGATTTATAAATTATGTTCTATTTATCAACAAGAAAATATTAAAACCATAATATACCTTACCAATTGAGAACACTAATTCTATTAAAAATAGAGCATCTAATCTAGTTTTAATTCTATCTAAGAATGATCAAAATATAATCCTAATCTAACTCTGTTCTACATTCCATGGAAACGAAACCATCAAATCTATCACTACGAAACTGACTTGAATGTGCTAATTTAATTCAAACTACTTTAAGGCAAGTAAAGATTACATAGTTTCTTTTGCACAAAACAAAATGTATAATTTAAATCCTATGATTGTTGGGTAATCGAATGCAAGAATGATTTCACTTGAATACTGACAAAGTTATGATAATGAAACAATTTAGGAGATCATATGATATATCAGTCAACTGTGCATAAGTATAAACAATTAATTCATAAAATATTCAAAAATTAATTGACATAGAATTAAACTATGAAATGACGATAAATTAAACTACGAAATGAATATAAAAACCTCTTTTCCATGAAGGGGGGCTCTACAACAGAATGAGTGTAAATTTAATTAAGCTACATGTGCACCAATGGTGCAGAATTGGTCTTCTTCATTAACAAAACAAAGTTTTAAAATGTATCATAGTATTATCACCAAAATCAAACTTATTCCCAGTATCAACAAACTGATATTTATACCAAGTTTCAAATTAACTGTCTCAGATAATTTCACCTATGGAAATTAAAATAAAGCTAAAACTAGAAGTCTAATCAGAATCAAAGTCTTCATAGCTCTTTCTCGATTTTCTACGTAAGAGAAAATTGAGAATCTTTGTCTGTTCATCTCGCAGTGTAACTTGACTGATCTTTGACTGTGAGTGTAGGCATCATCCTTCTCGAGTCTAAATAGGTAAGTAGGATACGATCCATATATTGACCATTTAAAAGCTACCCATATGACTCGCTTGTTCATTTTCTTCTTGAAACCTGTCAAACAAGAAAGGTGGTTGCAGAAAGAAAGGTTAGCTACAAAATTGCACGAATTCTATAGCTAATTACAAAATTTCATATAAATAATAAGAAACATTACAATATGAAATAGATATCATCTAAATTCTTTCTCAGATGGAAATGTGTCAATTGTAATTGATTGAGTTTATGGATTTTTCGAAAACGAAGAAAAGATGGTGGAAAAGGATGTCAAAAATAGGAACATTCTTGAGGTTCAACATACCCCCACTAAGAGACCATTTCATGTCCTCATGCAATTTTCCAAATTGTGAGCCTTCAACTTTTACTGCATCTATTCTGATACCTCTGCTAATACATCCAACTTTCTCTTCTTTCTTTTTTTTGAGGTGATTTCCATTCTTGGTTTCTTTATGAGGAGTTTGTACTTCAAACTAATGAATTTTCTGCTTAGGTAGTCATTATTTTTCTTCATTTTCTTGTTCTTCTTATACCATAGCCCCAAATGTAAAATATTATTGGCACTGATGACCTTTTCTAAGTGGTTTTGTTCCTTCAAAGATTCATTTTCTTGCTTGATGTGCCTATTCAGTATCTCTAGTTCATAGATTTCTTGTTTCAAAGAGTTTACTAAAGGTTCTTGCGGACTGGTAGGTTGCTCTTCAACTCTTGAAATCTCTTTTGTATGTCTCTTTTCCAAGGACTCAATGTAGTCATAAATTTCTTCCTCTGTAGGGTTGATTTATGGGGACCTTTTACTTGGAATATGTATAGGAGAGGTAGTAATAAGTGATGGTAGTTGGGGATCTTCATCTAAATCAATGAACTTTGATTCCTGTGGAGATGTCTAATTCAAAGGTTTATGAATTATGGAAATTCTCCTTAGCTGTGGAGGGCTTAAAATTTATGAGTTTATAACTTTTCCCTTTTCCTTCACATTACCTCTTTTTTTGTGACCACTTTGTTTCTTATTCTTCAGTAAATTTGCAATGGTGATTTCTTCTTCTTCTTCTTGTTTTTGAGGTGAGTACTTTTCTTCAATGCAGGTATCAATCTTTATTCTCTTGATTATTTTGTTCTTATCATCCCTAGGTCATTCTTGTGCTATTTCTTGAAAATGATTCCTAATTAAACTTTCCGAGGGGTCTCCTATACTTTTTAATTGAAATTCAATGAATATCTTTATCATTCCATGATTATACATGATGTTGTGTATGGATTGAATTATTTTATTCACAGTTCCTAAAATTTTCTTTAAGCTTTTCAATATGAAGTATGGGAGGTTTATTTCTCCGTCATCTAGGAAATTCATTAACGGTCTGACATGGTAGACAAACATAAAACCAAATCTACCCTCACAAGTAACAAAATTTTCAATAATTAACATCATGTTTCTCCATTTTTTTTTAAATATAAGTGTCGATACCTTGATTTTTTAGAAAAAAAATTCCATTATTCTTCATGAATTTCCCTGTTTTTGAACACTCTTTGACCAATTTTCAGAAGTTCTGTGGCATCTGCTCTGAAGGACTCTGTCGCTGAAAATTTTATGTCCCCAATTTTTACCTCGATCCCGTTGAAGGCTCTTGCGAATAATTTTGTGACCTCTTTGTGGAAACCATCAAATGTTTCTATGAACTTGAGTCATCGTACCTTCTGTAGCCTATTCTTCATCTGTGGATATCCTTCCATGAACTTCCCTCCCACAGGCTTGGTCCTTACTATTAAACCCATGTCTCTATTGTAAGGAATTCTCGCCTTCAAGATTTTTCCTCTTTGACCTAGTGAATTGAGACATTCGATCTAAGTTAAGAAAGCCAAGAGGAGATTGTAGAGACGTGTAGGTAAATAGCTAATCGGGTGAGGTTTTAGGAACATGAGTAAGTGGGTTACAATATGAGATATGACCTTTAATAATTAATGAATGAAATCGGTCTTGTTCATTAAGAGGATATGATACAGATGAAATGGAAAATTATGGATTTGTGGTGTGAACTGAGTACAATTAGTTTCAATGATGAAAATTTGAGGTGGCAACATATGATCATATAATTTATATACATTAATGTTTTGAATCTTATTATTTAAACAAATTTTGTAACATACCTTGGAATTAACCTTTGTTGTTTTTCTTTCTATCTTGATTCCTCGTGTGTCTATTTAGCATGATCTTCAATGGAGTCTTCAGTTGCTTTTTTTTTAGTATTTCATGCTTAAATAGGCTACAAAAGTGTATCAAAGCTGCAGAATGTGATGATAGTTGCAGTTTTTTCTCAGAGCTACAGAAATGTAGCAATTTTGTGGCTAATATTATATCGTTTCAGAAAAATAAAGGGAACAAAGAATTTGGGATTTTTAGAATGAGAGAAAATATAAGATATCAGAAATGAGCTTTGATTTTCACCCTGTATTTTCTATATAAGGATGCCAATCATTGATTCATTTTCATGCTTATACAATTTTTTTTTTTGAATAATATATATATATATATATATATATATATATATATATATATATAATCATTTATTTATTTATTTATTTTAGATATGAAAAAGTAAAAAGAAGACTAAGCTGGGGAAGAAGAAGGATTCTACTTCACCAACTTCATATCGACATTGTCTTGAAAATTTTTGATAAATTCCTCCTTTGTCATTCGTTTATGATAGACCTTTAGTCGATTTCCATTCACAAGAAGAGGTACCTTTTATTCATCAATAGTCCTTATCATGACTTTCCCATTGTCAAACACTTTTTTCGATCTCATAAGGCCCAAGCTAATGAGTCTGAAATTTTCCTTGGAAGTCTTTGATCTTTGAATCGAACAAAAGTGCCCAATCTCCTGCTTGAATTTTTCTTTATTTTATGTATTTATCATGCCATCTGGACCTTTGTTGCTGAACTAATATGGTATTTTGAAATTCATCTTGCCTTATTTCATCAAGATCATTGAGTTGCTCCATTCTATGCTTTTGGGCTTCTGACAAATCAAGTTTCAATATGACAGCTGTTTGGAAGGTTTTGATATTGAATTCTATTGGAAACAAGACTTGCTTCCCATAAACAATTTCATACAGAGTATATCTTGTTGTATTCCTCCATGTAGTTTGGTAGGCCCATAACTCTTGAGGAATCCTTTCTACTCAATCCTTCTTATGTATATATATAGTCTTTGTGAAGATTACTTCGATCACTTTATTGGTGGACTGTAATTGTACATTTTCCCATGGATGGTATGGAGTATACTTTCTATGTTTGATCTTATATTCCTCCATAATATTTTGCACCATCTTTAATGTAAACTGAGTTCCCTGATCTATCACAACTTCCCTTGGGACACCAAAACGAGTGAAAATATCCTCAAAAATAAATGTAACTACAAAATTTTCATTAACAAAAGAAAGTGCTTTAGCCTCTACCCATTTAGTGACATAATCAGTGCAAACCATAATATACCTCTTTCGTTTTGATGGTGGATTTATTGGTCCAGCAAAATATAAAGCCCATTTTTCAAAGGGTCCAATGAGTACCTGAGGTTATAAGGGCATTTCATCTGTGGGAACGGGTTTCCCCATTCTCTGACAACTGTCACACCTTTTAACATACTCCTTGGCATCTTTAAAAATGGATGGACAATAATATCCTAAATCAAGGATTTTATAAGCAGTCATTTTATCAGCGAAGTGTCCACCACAAGGTTCATCGTGAAATTCTTTTAGTATTTTAATTATTTCATCTGCTCATACACATCTCCTAATGATGAAATCTGGACCTGTCTTGTACAATTCATCATTTACCCATGAATATAATGCACTTGTTTGAATTATTTTTCTCTTTTCTTTAGGAAAAAGGTATGCTAGTAATTTTCCTGTAGCTAAGTAGTTAGAAATGCCTACAAACCCTGGAGAGTTAGTAGATATTGAAAAAATATATTCATCAGGAAAATTATCCTCTACTAGAGTATCACTATTGTCATTTTGAATTCTAGACAAAAAGTTAGCAATTGTGTTTTGTTTTCCAAGTTGGTCTAGAATGGTGATGTTAAATTCTTGTAGGAGTAATAACCATCTTGTGATTCTGCCATTGGTGATAGATTTATTCATTAAATACCTAATTATAGAATGATCTGTGTGAATGAAGGTTTCATAGCCAGTGATGTAGTGTCTAAACTTGTTAAGAGCATGGAAAACATCTAGAAACTCTTTTTCAATAACAGTGTAATTTAACTCAGTAGGAGTCAAATTTTTTCTCATGTAGTAGATGGCAGAGGGGGTCAAATATTTTTGTTCTAATACATCTCCTAGAGTTGTATTTGAAGCATATGTTGAGATATGAAAAGTTATTTTCCAATTTGGTCCTTTTAAGATGGGTGCCTCAAATATCTTTTCTTTTAAAGTTTCAAATGGCATTTTTCACTCATGATTCCAACTAAATTCACAATATTTGGTAAGAAATTGGAAGAGTGGAGATGTAATTTTTGTGAATTTTTCTATAAATATTCTTTAATACCCTATAAACAGAAGAAAACTCCTAACATATTTTTGACAATTTGGAATTGATAATTTGGAGATGAATTCAATTTTAGATGAGTCTACCTTAATTCCATCCCCTGAGATATGGTGTCCTAAAAAATTTCCTTCAGTAAACATCATAAAGATTTTTTCGTGACATAATGAAAGATTTTCTTCTTTACATCTTTTAAGAACTTTTTCCAAAATTTCAAGAGCTCTTCAAAATAATTTCCATAAACTGTAAAATCATCCATATACAGTTCCACACAATTATGTATTAGATTAGAGAAAATTCCTAATACTGCTCTTTGGAATGTTTCACGTGTATTGCACAATCCAAAAGGAAGTACTCGATAAGAGTAGGTTCCCCATGGACATGGAAATATGGTTTTATCTTGGTCTTCAGGTGCTACTTGAATTTTATTGTAGCCATTCAAATTGTCCAAGAATGAAAAATATTTTTCCTCGCTAATGTATCCAAAACTTGATTTATGAAAGGAAATGGAAAATGATCTTTGAAAGTGGCCTTATTTAATTCCCTATAATCAATTCATACCCTCCACTTACCATTCTTTTTAGGGACAATTACCAAGGGAGAAACCAACTGACTGTCTGAAATTGGATAAATGAAGTTTACATTCGAAAATTTTGGTAATTCCTCTTTCAAAATTTCGCTAAGATTTGGATTCATCCTTCTTTGAGGTTGTCTAATAAGTCTAGAGTTTTCCCTAATATAGATATGATGTATGCAAGTCTCAGGATTAATTAATTTCATGTCAGTGTACTTCCATGCATATGCATAACAATGTTTTTGCAATGTTTTGATGAACTCTTCTTGTTGGAAATTTTCCAAGTTTTTGTTTATGTTTAAATATTTTCCTAGAAATATTTCAACTACAGAGTTACCAAATTATTCCATACACTAGAAAGGCGTTTATCTGGATGAAAAGTATTCAATATTACATTGTTCTTGAAAATTATGATCATATTCACATTGTGAAGATGTTTCAAAATTTTCTATTGAATTTAGAGTTTGAATTTCTTCACTAATATGAGAAATAGTAAATATAGGTTGTATATCATTGTCATAATACGTCTATTCTTCATTTTCTATTTTTTTCATTGTTTTTGTTGGAGGATATAGAGTGAATTTCATTGTTGAATTACCATAAGAAATAAACATATCACCAGATCTACAACTAATGAAAGCATCAGCCAAAGCTAATCAAGGTCTTCCTAATATCAATGGATGTCCCCCTAGGTTGTTATTGGGAGTTAAAATCATAAAGTAAACTGGATATTCCCAACAGTATAAGGATACATAAATATCTTCTAATACACCATCTCGCTTCATTACCGATCTGTCTACTAATTGTAGTAATTTTGGTGTATATTGAAGGTCTGAAAGCCTAAGTTGTTCCATGGTTTTTTTACTCATGATGTATATGGCTGATCCTAAGTCAATTAATGTATTTGGAATCTAAATTCCATTGATGTGTTTTTTTACAAATAGACTTCCTAGATCCAAATATTTTTTTATGGCTATTTTTCCCATCATAACGTCTGTAATTTTTCCCACTAACTGAATCCTTTTTAATTCTTTCGTTTTTCTTCCTGATTTCTTAATACTCAACTCTCTTATTTTTTTCGCAAATATTGTAATCTCTTTAATAGATTGTAAAAAAGGGATTTTGATACATACATTTTTAAATTCATCTAGAAAATCATAGTTAGGAAAAAAAATTTGTTTTTTCTACCCCTCTATCAATTTGTAATCTTTCAAGGAAAGGAGGGTTAGAAAGAGATAATGAATGTTTCTCTATGATAGGAGTTGAGTTTATTGGATTTTCTTGTTTTTTATTTTGAGAATTTTGATTATGTTGAAGGGATTTCCCTTCTCGAGAATGATTTTTATTGTTCTATAGAGAAATTTCTTCATTAGGGTCATATTTTTTCCTGAATAACAACATAGGGCTTTTTCCTTTCTAATATCCTACCAGATCTAAGTTGAACATTGTTAAGATCTAGTGGCGTAATCATATAAGTTGGAAAATTTTGTCCTTCTATGTTATAAGCATGTTGATCATTTTTGTTATTTGGATTTGTTAATGGCTAGGCATCTAGTTGATTTGGTCTTTGTGGAAATGGTAATGAAAGTTATGGATTATGAATTTCAAATTGAGGTTGTTGAATAGGTTGTGGAAAATGTTGGGGAGGATAGTTTGAATAAGATTGTTGATATTGGTGATATTGAGAATATATGCCATAAGGATTTTTCATTCCTTGTGTCCAAGGTTGTTGCCATGGGATTGGTGAATTCCAATTGTTTGGTGGGGGCTGATTATACATTTTCTTGTTAAAAACTTGAGTTTGTGGACCTTGCCATGGTCTTCTAGAGACAAAACAAAGAGGTTCTACTATATGTGGAGCTATTTCTTCTTGGAAAACAGCCTTAGGACCTGGTATAGAGGGGATTTTTTTGTTTCATGATTTTCTGCACAAATAACACAGGTCTCTATGACTTTTAAATCAAGAGGACATTCTCTTAAGGCATGTTTATTTCTTCATTTAGGACAGAAAATAGTTAAGGCATCAGTTTCAGCTTTCTACTTGTTTTATAATTTCAGGGTGTCTATCTGTTCACTAATACTCCCTAAGATATATGTTTTGAATTCATCAATCATATTTCCTATTTTTTCCCTACTTACTATTCCAGTTGCATATTTATTCACTCTAGAGAGAATAGGATCTCTTGCATTTTTCTGAGTTCTTGATATTCCTCTCGAAAGATTAATGCATAGTTCAACAATTTCATGTAATGATAGTTGAGAGATGTCTTTGTTTCCCATCATATTAAGAATATCTATCCATTCATCTCTAATGCCTTTCAATAAGAGAGATTTTAAAGTATCTTAACAATAATTCATCCTTCTGATTAATAAGTGTGAAATAATCCAGATACATTTGTAATAATTCACTTTTCATCTCATCCCATGTCCTAATAGATTGTGTTATTAAGCCCATGAACCATTTTAAAGTTTCACCCTTGAGTGTTGTAGGAAATAGTTTCAATTTTTGAGAATCTTGTAAGTAGTTATATGACCTACATAAAACCTCAAATTCAAATAGAAACATTCCAGGATATTCATTCCTTAATCCATGAAAATTGGGAAGGATGGAAGGTGAAATATTCTCATTATGGAATTTGTATCCTCATCAACTATAGGAAAGAAAATAAAGTTATGGTCCTCCCTATTTTTTCTTCTTCTATTCTCTTCACCTCTTCCTCTACCTCGTCCTCCACCTCTTCTTCCTCCTCCTATTCTTAAGGCTTCTCCATTCATATTCTGTACTTCTCCTTCTCCTTCTTCGGCCATTGTAGATTCCTGAAAAATAATGTAAGGTTCTAACTATAGAGTTCTTTTTTCTTCCTTTGGTTCTTCTATCAATGGGATGTTGAAGAAAGTTTCTTATTATTCCTCACTAGGGATTTATAACTCAGATACAATATATTCTCATGTAGAGGTGAAAAATCTTACTCCTTTTGTTGGAGATCTAGGATCTTCCTCTTCTAAGATTGCCTCAGTAGATGAATTTGGAGAGTCTCCTAGTTGGATTTATGACCATAAGACTTCAAGAATTCTATGTCTTGTTGTGAAAAATGGAATATGAGTTTGATATGGTGGTGTAGCACTTCGTGGTCTTGGTGGAGTGAGTGGTGTTGCTGGAATCAAACTTCTACCTCTAGCTATAAATATACCCCTACAATCTCTTTATCTAGGCATATCATTTTTTTTTAGATGTAAGAAATAAGCCTTCCTAATTATACTTCCCCAACAATGACGCAAAATTTTTTAGTCAATTTAATTTCTTAAATTTCTATTATCGAGTGGTGTTGGTAATATGATGAAGTGTGGTGCACTATATATTCTTATATTCCATTCTTTCTTACTTCATTGTGTAGTTTTATATTTTTTTTTGAGGTTTGTATTTTATGTCTAATGTTAAAACTAGAAACTGATCAGAGGAATGAAATCTAAGCTTTAAATGAAATATTGAATGCTAAGAAATAACTGAATCTAAAAGAAATTTAATGATGAAAAACTTAATCTTAAGAAGGAAGAGAAGGAAATGTTATTTTTACTCTAATAAAATAATTTGATTTACAAATTACTTTTAATAACATGAATGAAATATAAAATCTAAGAGAAAGAAGAAAAGGAAATGTTAATTAACTAATCTATTTTGTATAAAAATAAATCAATCTTTTAGTGATTAAATCTGAGCTATGTTAGGCTATTCTATGTCAGTAAAACATCTATGAAAACATCTAATTAAACTTATTTTTCATTTAAACAAGGCATCATTCTAAATTATATTGGATTCTATTGATTTCTAAATTATTTTATATTTATCAACAAGACATGAATAAAACAATATTCTACATTATCAATTGAAAACACTAATTCTATGAAAAACAGATCATCTGATATAGTTTTAACTCTATCTAAGAATGATCAAAATATAATCCTAATCTAACTCTATTCTACATTCCATGGAAATGAAAGAATCAAATCTATCACTACGAACCTGACTTGACCGTGCTAATTGAATTCAAACTACTTTAAGCTAAGCAGATATTACATTGTGTCTATTGCAAAAAACAAAATGTCTAATTTAAATCCTATGATTGCTAGGTAATCGAATGCAAAAACGATTTCAATTGAATACTGATAGAGTTATGATAATGAAACAATTAACGAGAGCATATGATATATCAATCAATTGTGCATAAATATAAACAATTAATTTAGAAAACATTTAGAAACTAAATGACATAGGGGCCCCCTGCAACAAAACGAGTGTAAATCTAGTTAAGCTATCTGTGCATGAATGGTCCAGAATCGGTATTATTCATTAAAAAAATAGAGATTTAAAATGTATCACAGTATTATCACCAAAATCAAACTTATTCCCAGTTTCGACAAACCGATATTTATACAAAGTTTCAAATTAACTGTATGAGATAATTTCTCCTATTGAAATTAAAATAAATCTAAGAGTATAATTCTAATAAAAAAAGTATTCATGGCTTTTTCTCTATATTCTACGTAAGAGAAAATCGAGAATCTTCGTTCATTGATCTCGTAGTTTAACTTGACTCACCTTTGACGGTGAGTGTAGGCGTCATCCTTCTCGAATATAAACACGTAAGTAGGATACTATCCATATTGTGACCATTTCAAAGCTACCCATATGATTCGCTTCTTCATTTTCTTCTCGAAACCTATCAAACAATAACAGTGGATGCAGGAAAAAAAGATTAGCTACAAAATTGCATGAATTTTGTAGTTAATTACAAAAATTCATCTAAATAATAAGAAATATTATAATATAAAATAGAGATCATATAAATGCCTTCTCATATGGAAATGTGTCAATTATAAGTGATTCAGTTTATGGATTTTGCGAAAAGGAAGAAAAATAGTGGAAAAGGATGTCAAAAATAGGAACAGTCTTGAGGTTCAACATACCCCCACTAAGAGACCATTGCATGTCCTCATGCAATTTCCAATATTGTGACCCTTCACCTTTTACTCCATCTGTTCTGATACCTTTGCCACTACATCCAAATTTCTCTTCTTTCCTTTCTTTGAGGTGATTTCCATTCTTGGTCTCCTCATGAGGAGTTTGTACTTCAAACCGATGTCTTTTATGCTCATGTGGCCATTATTTTTATTCGGTTTCTTTCTCTTCTGATACCATATCCCCAAATGTAAAATAGAATTGTCACTGATGACCTTTTATAAGTGGTTGTGTTCCTTCAAAGATTCATTTTCTTGCTTGATGTGCCTATTAATTATCTATAGTTCATAGATTTCTTATTTCAAAGAGTTTACTAGAGGTTCTTATGGACTGGTAGGCTGGTCTTCAACACTTGACTTCTCCTTTGTATGTCTCTTTTCCAAGGACTCAATGTAGTCATAAATTTCTTGATGTGCAGGGTCAATTTCTGGGGTCCTTCTTCTTGGACTATATATAGGAGAGGCAATAATAGGCGATGGTACTCGAGGCTCTTCATCTAAATCAATGAACTCTGTTTCCTTTGGAGATGTCTTATTCAAATTTTTACGAATTCTGGAGCTTCTCCTTGGCTATGGAGGGCTTAAAATTTCCAATTTTATAACTTTTCCCTATTCCTTTACATTACCTCTCCTTTTGTGACCACTTTGTTTCTTATTCTTCAGTAAATCTGCAATGGTGATTTCTTCTTCTTCTTCTTGTGTTTGAGGTGAGGATTTTTCTTCAATTCAGGTATCAATCTATCTTCTCCTCCTTCTTTTATTCTTATCATACCTAGGCGGTCCTTGTGCTTCTTCTTGAAAATTATTCCTGATCATAAAACTTTCCCAGGAGTCTCTTATACTTTTTAAATGAAATTCAATGAATATCTTTAACAGTCCATGATACATGATGTTGTATATGGATTGAATTCTTTTCTACACAGTTCCTAACATTTTCTTTAAGCTGTTCAATAGGAAGTATGGGAGGTGTATTTCTCCGTCCTCTAGGAAATTCATTAACAGTCTGGCATGGTAGACAAACATACATCCAAATATACCCTTGCAAGTAACAAATTTTTGAATAATTAACAACATGTTTCTCCATTTTTTTTAAGTACCATATTGGGAATTCATTTCTTGAAAATAGAAGTGTCCATACCTAGGTTTTTCAAAAAAATCTTCCATTCTTATCCATGAATTTCCATGTTCTTGAACCATATTTCATTGGTTTTCAGAATTTTTGTGGCCTCTGGCATGAAGAACTCTGTCACCGTAAACTTTATGTCCCCAATTTTTACCTCGATCCCGTCGAAGGCTCTTGCGAAGGATTTTGTGACCTCTTTTTGGAATCCATCAAAAATTTTTGTGAACTGGAGCCATCGTACCTTCTGTAGAATCTCCTTCATCTGTGGATATCCTTCCATGAACTACCCTGCCACAGGCGCGGTTCTTACTATTAAACCCGTGTCTTTGTTGTAAGGAATTTTCACCTTCAAGATTGTTTCTCTTTGATAAAGTGAATTGAGGGTTTGGATCTAAGTTAGGAATGTCGAGGGGAGATTCTAGAGATGTGTAGGTAAATAGGTTATTGGGTGAGGGTTTAGGAACGTGAGTAAGCAGGTTACGATATAAGATATGACTGTTAATCATTAATGAATGAAATTGGTCTTGATAATTATGAGGATATGATACAAATGAAATGGAAAATTATGGATTTGTGGTGTGAACTGAGTACAATCAGTTTTAATGATGAGAATTTGAGGTGGAAACATATGATCATCCAATTTATATACATTACTATTTTGAACCTTATTATTCAAACAAATTTTGTAACATACCTTGGAATTAACCTTTTTTGTTCTTCTTTATGTCTTGATTCCTCAAGTGTCTTTTCAGCATGATCTTCAATGGAGTCTTCAATTTCTTCTATTCACTATGTCATGCTTCAATAGGCTGCAAAAGTGTATCATATCTACATAATGTGATGAAAACTATAGATTATTCTGAGAGCTGCAAAAATGCAACAATTCTGTAGTTAATCTTTTATTGCTTCTGAAAAAGAAAGGGAACAAAGAATTTTGGATTTTTAGAATGGGAGAAAATATAAGATGTTAGAAATGAGCTCTGATTTTCACCCTATATTTTTGTATAAGGATGACAATCATTGATTGGTTTTCATACATATACAAATATTCATATTATTATTTTATTTTTTATTTTTAATAATATATATATATAGATATATATATTATTTATTATTATTTTATTCTATACTTTTTTTTAGATATGAAAAAGTAAAAAGAAGACTAAGTTGTGGAAGAATAAGGATTCTTCTACACCAACTTCATATCAGCACTGTCTTGAAATTCTTTGATAAATTCCTCCTTTGTCATTGGTTTATGATAGACTTTTAGTCAATGTCCACTCACAAGAAGAGGTACCTTTTCTTCATCAGTAATCTTTATCTTGAATGCACCATTTTCAAAGACTTTTTTGGATCTCATAAGGAACAAGCCAATGAGTCTGAAATTTTCCTTGGAAGCCTTTGAACTTTGAATCAAACAAAAGTTCCCAATCTCCTGTTTGAAATTTTCTTTCTTTTATGTATTTATCTTGTCATTTGGACCTTTGTTGCTGAAATAAGTTGGTCTTTTAAACTGCATCTTACCTGATTTCATCAAGCTCATTGTGTTGATCCATTCTGTTCTTTTGGGATTCTCACAAATCAAGTCCCAATCTAACTACTGATTTGAAGGTTTTGATCTGGAATTCTATTGGAAGCAATATTTGCTTCCCATAAACAAGTTCATAGGGAGTATGTCATCTTGTATTCCTATAATTCAATGAATGGAAATTAAATAACCCAAAAACAATATGAAAACATCACATATCTCTCAATTGTAGACTACTATGAAAAACAAAGTAAAATTAAGCATGTTCAAACAACAAGAGTTGCAACAACAACCAAGATTCCTACAAAGATTTAAATATGTTATTCAATTGTTAAATGTAGAATTATTTATTAAATTATGTAATATGGAGTTGCAGTAACATGAGTACAACATAGGAGATAATCAAATTTGTAGAAAAAGAAAACTAAGAAAGTTGCAACAAAATAAAAAAAATGGAATTGTAGCAATAGGAAATAATTGTAAATTAATACAACTATAAATATTAACTACTTTCTAATGCTATGTAGAAATACCAAGATAATGGGTTCCTAACTCCTTAGATGAGGTACAATGAAATTTTCAATCATATGATCATGAAATTAACATCAAGTGATTGGAGCAGAAGGGATTTTCATTAGAGAGAATATAGAAATTACATAACAACTCAACAATAAATTCTTCCTTTCTTTTTCTCCTCCCTGGTCTTCGAAGGAACCTATGTATTTATGCAAAATGATTTTATATCTAAACTAAGGGAAATATTGGGTGGTAAAATTGAGATAATTAGGTAGCTCATTATGTTACAATAATCGATTCATAAATTGATATGAATTAAATAAAAGTTGGCCTCGATCAACTGGGTGTCATTGGAAACTAAGTTGTCCTTCTTAATTAGCCACCCACTTTCCTCTATTTTATTCCATCAAGAAATATTTTTTTTAAGCTTACAATTGGAGTTTTAACAAAATAAATGGTTTGTTATGTTGAATTTGCAGCAACGAGAGTTAAAACAATGGGAGTTGAAGCAATGAGAGTTGAAACAATAGGAAATATATTAGCAAGAGTTGTAGCAAATAGAGTTGCAGAAACATAAAGTACACGGATTTCATCTGCATTATGGCATTCACAAGTGGTAGTAGGTTCATTGGTAACAACCAAGTTACAAAATTCTCTTATGTAAGTGGCCACGCTAAAATTATAACAATGTAGAGGAGTTACAACAATGGCATGGAGGAAAGTCACAACACTTTCCTGTGTTAGTCTAAGGATTTGTAGCACCTATGTGTTGGCTAGAAATACTCATTGCGGCATTGTAGCTGGTGTTTTAGCAACCCAAAGGGGTTTCATGCACTGACTTTTTCTCTTATCTGACAATGTTTGTATGAAAGATGAAATTCTCACAACATGATGCATAAGAATAAGGTTAGAAATGGAAAAAATATATTATTCATACCTACACTAGAATTAGAGTAATAATGAATGAAAAATTCATAAGGAATGAATGGAAAGTGGATGAATGACATAAAAAAAATACATTCAGGTGTTGAAAATGTGCCAATTTGGACAACTATCATCTCCCGTAGTTAAACTATTACATATCCCTTATGAAACTAATGGTAAATTAGATTTGGAGAAAAGAAGGCTCCCCTAAAGGTTGTTAAGGCTTAAATATGCATGTCATGATTCATCTAGAAGGATGTATCCTCCCCTTTCATGTATTTCTTTCAAGAAAGAAACTTTATTTTTCTTGGCTAGCTTATATTTCTTTTTGTAGGTGTTTGTTTAGTCAATTTAATGTCTTGAATTGCTACCATAAATTATCAACCAGAGTTGGTAATTTGATGAAGTGTGGCGCACTATATATGCTTATATGCCCTTCTTTCTTACTTCGTTGTGTAGTTTTATATATTGTTTTTGGGAATTGTATTTGTTGTCTAATGTTAAAGCTAGAAACTAATCTAAGGAATGAAATCTTGAATGCAAAGAAATAACTGAATCTAAAAGAAATTTAATGATGAAAAACTTAATCTTAAGAAGGAAGAAAAGGAAATGTTATTTTTACTCTAATAAAAGAAATTGATTTACAAATTACTCTTAATAAAATGAATGAAATTTAAAATCTAAAATAAGGAAGAAAAGGAAATGTTAATTAATTAATCTATTTTGCATAAAAATAAATCAATCTTTGAGTGATTAATTATGAGCAATGTCAGGCGATTATATGCCTGCAAAACATCTATGAAAACATCTAATTGAACTTATTCTGCATTTAAAGAAGGCACCATTATAAATTCTATTCGATTCTATTGATTTCTAAATTATGTTCTATTTATCAACAAGAGAAGAATAAAACCATATTATACCTTATCAATTGAGAACAATAATTCTATGAAGAACAAAGCATCTAATCTAGTTTTAACTCTATCTAAGAATGATCAAAATATAATCCTAATCTAAATCTGTTCTACATTCCATGGAAATGAAAGCATCAAATCTATCACTACAAAACTGAATTGATTGTGCTAATTGAAGTCAAACTACTTTAAGGCAAGAAAAAATTACAGAGTGTCTATTGCGCGAAATGAAATGTCTGATTTAAATCCTATGTTTGCTGGGTAATCGAAGGCAAGAACGATTTCATTTTAATACTGAGAGAGTTATGATAATGAAACAATTCAGGAGAGAATACGATATATCAATCAACTGCGCATAAATATACAAAATTAATTCAGAAAACATTCAGAAACTAAATGACATAGAATTAAACTATGAAATGATGTGAAATTAAAATACGAAATGACTATAAAAACCTATTTTCCATGCAGGGGGCCTCTGCAACAGAACGAGTGTAAATCTACGTAACATATATGTGCATCAATGGTCCAGAATTGGTCTTCTTCTTTAACAAAATAGAGTTTTAAAATGTATCACAGTATTATCACCAAAATAAAACTTATTCCTAGTTTCGACAGACATGTATTTATAAAAAATTTTAAATTAACTATATGAGATAATTTATTCTATTGAAAGTAAAATAAAGCTAAGACTAGAAGTCTAATCAGAAGAAAAGTCTTCATAGATCTTTCTCGATTTGCTACATAAGAGAAAATTGAGAATCTTCATCTGCTAATATCGTCCTTTATCTTGACTGATCTTTGACCGTGAGTGTAGGCATCATACTTCTTGAATTTTATCAGGTAAGTAGGATATGATCCATATATGGACCATTTCAAAACTACCCATATGACTCACTTCTTCATTTTCTTCTTGAAACTTGTCAAACACTAATAAGAAACAGAATTGCACGAATTCTATAGCTAATTAAAAAAATTAATCTAAATAATAAGAAACATTACAATATAAAATATAAATCATATAAATTCCTTCTCGCATGGAAATGTGTCAATTATAATTGATTGATTTTATGGATTTTGCGAAAAAGAAGAAAAGATGGTGGAAAAGGATGTCAAAAATAGGAAAAGTCTTGAGGTTCAACAATCTTGTCCATGAACCATATCATATGATAAAGGAAATTTAATTTAATCCATTTATACCCACATTAGTTGATCTACCTTCCATATTTATGCACTCTCTCCAAGGAAATGTATAAATTGGTGGGATTGAATGGATGTTTTTGTTGGATGTTGTCCCTAGCATGTTTCAATATTACTCTACATCCTTCCTTTGTAGGTTCTTTGATTATATTGATTTGATCCATGCAAAGTGAAATAGCCTCTTTCTTATTCTTCAATGAAAATTATTCCTTTAGGGGATAAGAAATCCAACTCTTATGATTTTGACGACCTGAAATGTAAGGAATCTTCTCCCCTTATCCCTAAATTAATGTCAAAATTACTTTTTTGAAATATTGTGAGTTGCATCCTAGCTAAATTGGGTGGTCAAAAAGGAAACAATATATCTTAGTTAAAATTCCCCCCAAAAATGGTTGAGATTCTATAATTTTTCACGAAATAACAGATGACCATGTTCATATACTCAGAAAGGAGGTACTTTTATTTGTGAGTACATTCTGAAAATGTTTTAAGGAAGGTAATAAGAATAATGATCTCAAAATATTTACCAGTGATGAGTGAATTTTTTTTGAAACATTAGATATTTTTACTATAGAAACATGTTATACTAAGGATAGGCAAGTATGCAGCTGAGGAGTACCTCCACCATATGCCCAAATAGATATTTTGGATGTTTGGTTTGTTAATATAATTCTCTAGTTGGTCCTCCTTCATTATTTCCTCTTCCTTTTCTTCCCATAACTTATTATAAAGCTATGATGTCTCACTCCACCAGTCTTTTAGTTCTCTAATAATCACCTGGCACTCCTTCATAGGTATCACCTCCTCTTCCTAGAAAGCCAAAAAATGTTTCCATTTATCCTCTTATTCCTTTATCTAACTTTTAGGTTTCTTGTCATATATCACTTTTTCTCCCTCTATCCTATTTTTAGTCTCGGTTAATTTTTCAGTAGTGGAACCTATCTTTTACAGTATCAAATATTTATTTCCTTTTTCACTGTTGATGGTTTTCTCCTTTTATTTTGAAATGTATTCTTTGTAACAAGAGAACCAATTTATTGGGATAGGCATTCCAGTTCCTTAAAGGATTCCTCTCCATATGATTCATTTCTCATCATTTTGATCATGGTTTAAATTTTCCTTTTCTTCATTCCGAGTAGTTTTATTTTGTCAAATGAGTGATGCATACAAAGTTAAAGGGTGCAAAGATATTAAATATTTACACTTCTGTTATGACAGACTAATTTCTAGTGTGGACAGAGGAATCTCCTTAGGTTCAATGATTGGCCT
Source organism: Pinus albicaulis (assembly GCA_034641835.2). Lineage (NCBI taxonomy): Eukaryota > Viridiplantae > Streptophyta > Pinopsida > Pinales > Pinaceae > Pinus > Pinus albicaulis. Next base: position 1,572,212,484 of record CM076578.1, on the reverse strand, counting down.
TAATAACAAACATACAAGAAATAAAATATTTCACTAAGTTTATCTATATTGAATCATAAGCCAAAATAGTAAGAGATGGAATTGATACCTTTTACAACATGTCTGATGAAGATCCCACTATGGCTTGATACATCTCCCCAAATTCTTAAATATCACTTATGAATACATAGAAACAAAAAGAGATCAAATGCATATGCAACATAAATTATTCAATACAACTCATACTAGTGATCAAGGAGACTAGTACCTATATCATTTTAATGGAAAAATGGAAAAAAAATAAACCATTTATCAGTTCCATTGGACAACATAGTGGGAAGAAAAACTCATTTCTATCATCTTAGAAATAAGAGGAGTTACACAACCTGGGCCTTGATGAAGTGAGTCTCCTCCTAATGATCAACAATATCAGCCTTGGATTATAAGTCCTATAACATTATTTAAGCAACATAAGTCTCCCTTCAGTAGTCTCCCCTAACCCTCTAGCCTATGATTGATTTATAGGCCAAGTGGAGGAAGTTTCAGATTCTTATCTCAAGGATGAGATCCACTAAAGGTGGGATTAGGGTTCCTTGACGAATGGGAATTAGCTCCATGATTAGATGGGTTAGGCTTGAATATGCATGGCCTCAAATATTTCAATTGGGATATATTCGCCCAACAAAGCTTCTAGTTTTTAGTTTTTATTTTTACTTTTTGTTGAGTCATGTGCGCAGTCTATGGTGGAAGACAGATCACACTTTTGCACAGTATTTAACGGTAAGAGCAGTGTATGCACAAACAATGGCTAGGAAACTGCGTAGGTGACAAAAACTAGGTTTTGGACCTTGTTACCCATATTTCTCAATCTCTTCAAGATTTTTAAGTTTTATACTTGCAATGGAATCCTTTGGAACACATTGATGTATAGTGAAATATCCAGTTTAATGGTCAATTTTTGATGGTGACAAAATGACATGTAAAATATTATGCCCTAAAGTAAAAATACAGAAAGGATATTTGAGGACTGAAGTGCTTTATCATACCAATTATCAGATCATAAACCATGGTTGGAAACCTGCAACAACCAATCAAAGGCTATAATGCAATATATATATAATCATCACTAAGGTAGGAATTCCCATACTTAGAGTAAACATAACTCGATGACCTAGTAGGGAAATACACAAAGATCCATGTCAATAATACACACATTATGGAAACAACTATCAAATATGGATCTATCTGTATAATCCCGAATACAAAAATTCACCCAACATGGATGGATGAAACTAGATCCAGGGTCTTGATCTCCATCTCTCGATCCATAGTACGAATCTGACCATGTGAGTGAATTTCTTGAAGTCGAACATGGTAGAGCCACTTGATTACCATTCAATGATGTGAACCATTAACAAGTGTGACAAAAACCACCAATAATGACAATGGTCCTCCATGTACTTCCATCATAATATATGAAGTCTTAAAAGATGTCTTGAAGTCAAACAATCATAGAATCATTCAGTCGAAGGTCAATGATAAGAAACTATCATCGAAGGTGAGAAACTTGCCATTAAGGAATGCAAGCTCCAAGGTATTGAAGAGGGATTCTATATAAAATTTCTATATAGTGAGCCAAACTCGATAGGAAGTGATCTGTCGTAGGAGGGTTTACGACATGAAATTCCTATCAAGTGTTGAAGAACAATATTTGGAGTGACTCGGGGATGACTCAGGGATGGATGACGCAATTGAAGGTTATGAATTGGAAGATAATTTTCATTAAGTTTGACTTTTATTGATCATATCAACGATGCAAAACTTGGACTTGGAAGCATTTGACTTAACATTAATACCCAATGTAAATTGTAGACTCTAAATGAGGTTCTATTAACTGAGACAAATGGATTTCCCATCTCAGACACAAATGTGACAGAGTTTCATGTTCAAGAGAGACAAAATACCATTAATGAGATAGTAAAATGAATGTTTCTTCCCACTTTTCCCAGACCATTACTCACAACTGCCTCTTTATTTTTACCAAGATTAAGGAGGATAACATTTTCTTGTCCTATAAGCGCATCCTTAAGATGATTCCTTCGAAGTATTTTTAACGAACCCTATGAAGGAGTGGTTATGTCCCATGATTATTGATGAGTGCTACACTATTTATATTTAATGAGTCTAACAAAGGGATAACACGATGTCATTTTCATGTTTTAAAGATTTTTCAAAATAAACAAAAATAAAACTCATTTAGTTCTTTCAACGTCTAATTTTAACGAGCCCGAAGAAAATAAAGGTCGATGTTTTTCATTTTTAAGGAGCCAGGAGAAAAAAATAAGTAAAATCCATAATATCCTTTTTGTAAATATAGTCTCCGAGGCCCAAAAAAGGGTAAAATAATATAGTATAAAACTCTATTGACCATTATTGGTCAATGTATACCTTCTTCGTAAGTAGTCAAGTTCATTTCAGAAAAGGGGTAAACTTATACTGAATAGAAGACAATTCATTTAACTTTTCGAGTTCGAATAGTCTAGTAATCCACAATATTTTCATGTTTAAAGAGTATGAAAAGGCTTAAAAGATGACTCCATAGTTTCTCTTTTTCATAAATTTAAAGATCTTGAAAAGGTGATAAAATTTCGCTCATCGTCAAAATCATCCATTTTTATGACTTAACTTGTGCTCTTCCCAATAAACTCAAAATATTATCATAATTTCTCCTAAAACATACTAAAAACATGAAAATTTTGAATTTTGAAAGAAAAAAAGGCTTAAAATAATATTTTACTAACCCAAAATTCCTATAAAAGTTTGAAAAGTAAAAACAATTTCACCATTTGAGATTTTAACCCTTCGAGGGAAATTTGGAGATTTTTTACCCGAAATCTTCAGAGGTGGATTACGAGAAAATCGATGCATGAAATCACGAACCGTCTTCTCCAGGTAAGATATCTTATCATTATCTTCATTTTCATGGTTTTAATTTTTCATAATACTATAATTTTTGGCATTTTTTTGGTTATTTTTATTTTTAAGATGTTCCCTTGGGGGTGTGCGGTTACCCTTCATCGGGTCTACATACCTTGACTCATTTTGACACAAATAAAATCACTATTTGCACAAATTTTCTTCCGAGAAAACGTGGAAATGAATTATTTTCCTCAAAGGTGGTTGTGCACAACAACGAGGGTTTTGAAAAAATAAAGAAAACACCCAATTCTATTGCAAAAAATTTCAAAATTTTTTCTAAACCTCCTCTATTGTTATTTTCAAGCTTTATGATTTTCCAGTATGGAGGGGAGGGAAAGAGAACACAAGAACCAAGATGCAAAAGCTCTCAATGATCTAAGAACATTGCATATGTTAAGATAATGTGACCTATACAAATTTTAGATGATACTGGACATGAAAGATCAATTAGTTATTTTGAAATGGATTGTGAGAGCTTGGGACGTTTAGGATCAATGCTTTGAGATAGGGGATCAACGAATCACCATAGAAACATATGACATGTATTTCTTCACTATAAATTCTTGTAGAGGGATATACATCTCATTGTATGATAACAGGCCAGGTGGAGAAATAAATGCAACCTATCCGAGGAAACATTGTATTGGAGGGACTCAAGTCAAGGATGGCATAATTGACATAAAAACCATAGAGAGGCTACCCTTCAGAAATATCACCTTAACAGTTGCATGATTGTGTGGGAGTGCAACTCTTCAATTTTTGATTAAGGGGGAAATGAAAATATCCATGGAGTGTGCATAGCCTACCATATTCAATTCATGTGAAGGGGTAGTTTTCAATATGAAAGGAAAACTAACTAGAGCGAAAAATAGAAAGCTAAAAACAATTGTGTATGGTGTCATTCTAATTTAATTTACTCTAGATAGGATTCCCCTTCTCGCCCCATAGTAGGTTCTGGTATATGTCGGAGGACCTCGATATCCTCGTATATTTTTTTGGGTTTCATTGATCACACACCATGGAGGTTATGGTCCAGTAGTGAAATATAATCCTGAGTATTTTGGGTGGCTAGAAAATTAGATCATCATGATCGAGAAATTTCCATACGTCAGCATGGACCATACAGGTGACCCAGATATCCCACTTCCAACAGGGGTGCAATTAGGTGTCCTAGGTAAAAATTTCACATTTTGATTGTTTCTGTATTTTCAATTTTTTTTTTTCTTAGAATCCAAAAATAGCTATCTAAAATGATCATGTAGATGTGGGCCTAGTCATACCAGCACAGTTACGATTTTTTGATAAACAGGGTGATCAACCAACAGCCCTCGCGGTACCTGCCCCTGATATGGGAAAGGCTTTGACTGAGTTCAAGCACAACCTCCAGAGGTTGACTCTAGACATCCTAGAAACTAGGATTGATGATTTACCTCTCTGGTACTAGAGGCACGTTGTGGGAGTTCCTGGGCCTACTAGTCACTTGCTACGACGTATAGCTTGTAGCATAGTCTGCTACCATGATCACCACCATGCTTAGTGGCTAGTCGTAGGGCTAGATTTTACCTTTTTTCATATCGATAGTTCCTAAAATAAATGCCACACAACCTCATATATTTTGGATGGAATTTTGTAAAGCCACACACTTTTTACGGACATTTGGATTAATGGAAACTACTACTTATTTCTTAATTTATCTTGTTAATTATGTGGATGAATATTGTTCTTTGCTTACAAATTTTACAAATGTCGATTTAATACATAGTTATCTAATGCATGAACCAATGTATTTAAACATCTTAAAATGTGTTGATATTCGATGTAATCAAACTGTCTCTCCAACAGATGAACTCGCAAAAACGTTCTTAAGATTGTTGGACTTGTAACTCAATAGACACCATTTAAATGTAATAGTATGAGCTGAGAATCGAACATAATGATCAATCGACGCATGCCAAATGAAATTACGTCAGATAATAGTTGAATCACTGCACTATACTATACAATGTTATTCATTGTTTGAACAAGGCATAACCCATGAATAGAAACTAGCTCATCGATGGGCGAATAAATGGCCCAAGATGTGGAATATAGATTCTGAGTAATACGATTAGTGCCATTGGAAAATTGAATGTATGTTTTTGGGATCATTGACATCAACAACTCTAGTGTAACACATGATAGGAAGGAGAGGTACAAGGAAATCATAAAAAAAATTCTAAACTTACTCCACACACATAAAAATATTATATATGTAATGTACAAAATCTTCACGAAATGAATCATGCATGATATTTCTTTAGGTAAAGACCATTTCCGTGCTCTCCCAAATAAGAACTATCATAATCAACCAGTCCATAGGCCTCTTTAGCTTGTACACATTTACAATGTAATCAACATTCCACATGGGATCTAATTTACCAACACCTAGTTTATCATGTGCTTGATCATAGACCAAGAATAGGTCACCTTCTGAATATCAATGGGGAGTCACTCACGCTTCGGTCAAAATGTGCCTTAACACTTTTATTAGGAGCCTCACTAGCCTGCACAACATTACGACGAGTCTCATCTAGTTGTACTAAGTACAAAATATGATCCTCCTCTACAGACGTAGCTAGAAATAACTCGATTTGCAGTTTCAAAGACAAAATTTCACATTCAATTGGAAGAATTGCCTCCAAACTGTAGAAGAGTTGGAAGGGAGTAAAGCCACTACTAAGGTTAGGTATTCCCACAAGGTTGGAAAAAGCATAGTATGCCAATTTTTTTTATGAATGTTGACGATCCATTTTATCATGGTTTTCAAAACCTTGTTAACTTCTACTTCCCCATTCACTTACGAATAATATTGGGTAGAAATGTCATGACGCAAGCCTACTTCTGCAGAAAGTTTAGTCATCATAAAGTTTCAAAAATGGCTACCATGATCCATGATAATAGGTTATGGAATGCCAAAATTGGAAATAACATGGTTGAATATGAACATGGCTACAATTTTGCCATCATCCTTATATGAAGGCATCGCCTCAGCTAATTTTGTAAAATAATCTACTGCTAGAATAATATACCCATTCCCCCTCACTGAGTGAGGGTTACATGTAACAAAATAAATTCCCCATTCGGAAAAAGGATTGACAACTATGATTGGGTGAAGAGGAGTTGGAGGTGCACGCATCTTGCTATAGTAAACTTGGAATTTATGGCATTTTTGAACAACAATTATGAAATCTATGAACATAGAAGGCCAAAAATACACAATGCACAGAACCTTTTGGATAGTGGAAAACCATGACATATGACTGTCGCAAGCTCCATAATGATAGTCATTAAATACAATTTGAGCTTCCTCGTGCGCCAAAAAACATTGAAATATGGAATCAACACCATGATGATACAGTGTATCGCAGACAATAATGTATTTTTTGGGACTGGTACTGAATACAATGACGTTTAGTTCGAGACACTTCAGGCCAGAAGGTTTGGTTTTGATGATATATGATAATATATCCATACCAGGGATCTAAAGTACTGATAAGAAAGAGGGATTTGTCTGGAAGCAAATCCTCTACCTCATTTTTCATCTCAATAAAGGGAAAATCACATAATAGCTCAACAAACACTGGTGATTCCATAGACTTAGATTTTTGAAATTCTAAATCAAATTCTTGCAAGAGAACAATCCATTTAGAATAATTCCCCCCTATATATTGTCTCATAATAATGTACATCATAGGGTTGCAATCGAAAATCACTGTAGTTTTTTACAAGAGAATATAGTGACTAAAACGTTGGAACTTGAACAACTGCCAAATCTAATTTCTCCACATGTGCGTATTTAACCTCAGTTGTCATGATATTCCTACTCAAATAGTATATCACATGTTCAACATTGGAATCATATTCTTTAACTAAGACAATTCCAATGGTGGCATCAGAGACAACTAAATACAAAAAGTAGTCTCAATGATAATAAGGAAAATGTAGCAATGGTGTATGGGCCAGCACATGTTTAAGTGCATCAAAATATTTTTGAGAAATCTCGTCCCATGTAAATGATTTTCCATTTTTCAAAGGTAGAGTGAAACCTTTAGTTATCTCAATGTAGTTCGGGATGAATTTACGCAAAAAAATTCTTTCCCTTGCAAATTTTGGAGTTGGCGGAGATTGGAAGGAGAAGGCAGATTCATAATAGCCTCAACCTTGAGCGGATCAACATGAATGCATTCGTTTGACACAAAAAATCCCAAAAATCGACTTGATTTTACACAGAAAACAAATTTATGGGGAATCAAGAGAATATTGGAATGTCTACATCTGATCAAAATAGCTCGCAAATGCATTGGATGATCTTCCCATTTCAAAGAATGAGCCGGTACATAAATCGTCTAAGTAAGGTTGCATAATATGCTTGATATCTTGGAAAGCGTAAGAAATTTCTCATTGGAAATCTGCGCCATCATTTTTCAATCCAAATGGGAGTTTGTGATAAGAAAAGGTACACCATATTCAAATAAACACGCTTTTATGTTGATCGACTGGGAGTATGTTAATTTTATTGTAACCAGAAAATATGTCAATGAAAGAAAATATTTCATTGTCGACACATTCATCAACAATTTGGTCAATATAGGGAGCAGGATATGTTTCCTTAGGACAATATTTGTTAATATACATATAATCTACACATAACCTTATGGTCCCTTTATTTTTTTTAATTGGAATGATATTGGAAACCCAATCGATCAAGGGAACAAGATATATAAAACCTTCTTTGAGTAAATTTTGAACTTCATATTTTATAGAAGAAACCTTTCATGGATGCACTGGAAGTAATCTTGGTTATATAGGTTTGGCATTCGGGTAATTTTTTGCTTTGTGAATGACAATACTAGGGTAAATTCATGGCATTTCCTCATTGGACCATGCAAAAATGTCTACTAATTATTGAAACATGGATTTTTACGTTTGAATTTCTTCAAGGGAGCATGAAGCACCTATGTGAATGTTCTTGACAATTCCTTATTTGACTGAGATGTCAATTAGAGTGGTTGTAGATACGTTGAACAAATTCCTTTCAGATTCACTTTGAATAATGGACATTGGAAATTCAAGACTATCTATGATGATTTTCTAGTTTATCAAATCTAGGTAGAAAATATGAATGATAATGAAAATTTTCCCATGGCATTTCATCCAAAGTCATTATTTCCATGATGCTTTCGTCTGTTGGAAACATTCTATCGAAGGGATTAGGGAGTAAAATTGGTTCTAACTGAGATAACCGAGAATAATCATCGGTGACGCATTCACTCGATCACTTTGAGAGGGTTTTGGATTAGAAAATGCTTGGACTGTGTGGTAGTCTAATTCAAACAGGATTAAAGGAATTTCATTACCAAAAGAGGCCAATTCATATTCTAACAACACAATCCACATATTAGAATATTCCATTGTGCTTGATGTGATCAAGGTAACCTATGAAATGTTAGATTAAAAGTTGGGCAGAGGGAGTGCAAAAGCTCCTATGAGTGATGAATATTTAAACAAACCAACACCAACATATTCATAATTATAAATCATTTTTCTCACGAAATGGATACTACCAATAGAGATAGGGTTTGAAGTGTATTAATATAGCTCCTATACTTCCACTATTCTCACTTGATGAGGAAGGATTATAAGGAGAAAGAGTGATGAGACCATTGTATACATAGCATAGATCCAGCTTCAACCAAGAAATAATTTTTAATCGAGTTGTGCATCAATGACTTCAACTTTGATCGCAACTGTCTTACCCTCTAGCTCTATGGGTAGATCGTTCAAAATTCCATTTGGAAAAAAACCTCTTCCATCAAAGGCTTTAATAGTGGTAGGATATTGATTGATGATTTGAGAACCCAAGTATTTATGGAAAGAAATAGACATGATACACGTAGAAGCTTCTTTGTCAACTACAGTTCGAAAAACTCGTTTAGTTTTGGTTTCTCTTTCTGAGATGCATTTTCTTTCGCTTTAACTTTTCCTTTATTTTTACATCCAACTTGTTGATTCTTGCTAGTATATAAGTCTATGACATTAATTTCAGAAGTAATTTCTAGAGAATATGTTTCACTGGATGAATATTCTATAGCCAATATCTGAGCATTTGTATAGTTATTCTTCTTACCATTATATTTATGGCTAATATAACCAATAACACCATCAACAACATGATATCATGTAGGGGCTAAGTCTGTTTTATCTGGGCGAGTAAGATTTTCAATTTTCTCATGCAAAGTGCTAGACTATGTATAAAAAAGGTCTAAGTATTCGGCATGAGAAATTAATTCCTCTTCTGGTATAACGCCTCCTTTGGCTAAATATTATTTAATGAAAAAAAATAATGACTTTGTGAACCACTCAGAAAAAGTTTGATATGGAATAAAAACATTGGCTAGACGACGCTATGGCTCAATTCATGTATATGATCTCGGAGACATAGGTAGATTTGGATTGTTTCAAGGAAGTTAAAAGCTCAGTACCAATATCATATTGTATGGGCAGCTGAAAGTGTGTCAAAAAAAAATTTGCTAAGGAGTTGAACTTATGGAAAGAGGCTTGCGGTAACTCAATGTACCATTTTTCTCCCGAACCAGTTAAAGTTAGTTGGGCAAGACGTAATCTAATGGAATCATCAATTACTGAATTTTACGCACACCAAAGATGATATGTCATAACATGGTTTGATGAGTCTTCTCCTGATTTTTCTTCAAAAATAAAAGTGTCACTAGGCAACTTCATAGGAATTGGTAACCAAAACAGATAATAGTAAATAGAAGTATTCGTCAGCCAAGACAATTCCGAAAAATATAAAGTTGCAATAAACAGTAAGTGTCGGTTGTTGTCAGGTTGTGAATATCGGTAACCATGAGGATTAAGTCTAGTACCTAGAGGTGGATACCTAGGATATCCTGGAATAGCTTGTACAATTGGGATTTTCATTCCTCCAGGGTAACTAGGAGGAATCATACCAGGTTGCGGCTAAAATGGAATTTGAAATGTATGACTCAGATATGGTATACTCTCGAAAGGTGGATTTTAACCCATTTGGCCCAAATAATATTTCACCTCTATATGTTGACATTATAAAGGTGGACCTTGAACAAATTGACTTTAAAAATGTTGGCCATCAAAAACTTGACCTTGAAACTATGTCTACATAATGCCTATAGTAGGTTGTCCCATAGGAATATGTGTAGTAGAATTTAAAGTGGGACCAGTTTGATAAGCATATTCTTGTAGGACAGCCTGTGTAGTTTTCCGAATCGATACATGAGGCAAAATTTGGACTGTAGTTTTTGATACTCCCAAAATATGTGTTTTGGGAATACTTGGAATTGGTTGTTGAAAAAATGTTTGAACAATAAAATAAACAAGATTTTGAGGAATTCCCTGGATAGGTTCTTGAAATGGTTATTGAATAGGTATCTCTCGAGTTCCTTCGATAGGTGTTTACGGAATCCTGTGGACATGTTTTTTGGTTTGTATTGGAACACCTTAAAAAATTATTTGTGGAATATATTTCCCAATAGGATGAACAGGTTGATAAAAAGGAACTGTGGAGAAACTTGAATAGGTTGTTGAACAAAATAAAGGTTCCAAAAAGTATTCATCCCTCGATTAGGAGCACCAGTTAAGGGTTGAGACGCAAGAGGTTTACCTGGACCTACCTAAGCTATCTAATAATAGTTGGCATAATTTCCAGCAAAATTTTTTATTTCAACCATAAGATATGACCATGCAAAGGGTTGTCCTGCAGGTGGAGGATAGGATGGTTTCCCCCCAGGAAAATAATAAACTCCACCTGGGGTTATTTGAGGATTAACTAAATTTCTAGATATCATGTTAATATACATGTTTCATGCTAAAGGTATTTTAGGCATGGAACTCATGCCTTGGATAGTACAAGTAGATAAACCATATGATAAATTAGAATTTGATGTGAAGGAGAAGCTCTTGAAAAACATCTAGAGAGCGATTGGTACCCAACAGGAACTCATGGACCACCATATAATAATGAATCTGGAGAGCTTGAAAATACAAAAGTATCAGTAGGTAAAATCCCATGAGGAATTCCTAACATAGTTTTTCCCAGTGGAAAGTAAAAAATATTCCTAATACATGGAATACCTTTACCTAAAAAGTTCAAAGCTGTGAAATACCAAGGGTCAAGTCAGATAGGGTCAAACGGAAGTCTAGGAAATTTTTTTGTTTCGCCAGTACAAACAGGAGTACGTCGTGATTATTCCTCCTCTTCTCTAGGAATGTCTTCAACACTAAGGATACCATGAGGTATTTTAGTTGTAAAAATAAGTTTCATTCATAGTGAAGGTGGCACAAGAGTAAGAGCTATAGCAGTTGAAGGTGATTCAAGTTCGAAGATATCAGAATTAGGTTCATCAATTTCTCATTTAGTGGACTCTGCATCTAAAACCTCACCAGTATCATATTATCGATGAGAATTGAGTTCAAAAATTACTAGACCAAATGGATCTAAGCCTGATTCTATTTTTGTAAATTGAACCACTATAGTTTCTACTGTCTCATATTCTACAATGGTAGATGTCTGAGGTTAATCTGAGTTCCCAGATCCTAATGGTTTTGACTTCTCAACTTTAATATTTTCGAACTAAATTTGTGTATATTTAGTGTACAATTCCAACATTCTACATGAATTCTTTGATAAATCATCCACAATGAATGTTTATGAAAAACTCAAGTAAGATTAACAATTTACACCTAAATTCTCTAAAAAAATCAACAACAAACAAAATACACATGTTAGTAAATATAATGAATCAATCCATGCAAACAAACGTTTCACAGTAAAATCACTAGTTGATGATGAAATCAAATGTCATGGATATCAAGGTGAAAAATGAAATAAAGATAGAGTGGGTGGAACTAGTTACCTTGACAACTTGCTTAATGAACATGATCTAGTGCAAGTAACTCCACTTATACCATCTCGAGTTAAGAATACCCTCCAAAAAGATCAAAGTGAGTCTAGTCAATGTTTGTTCTAGGTACAACATAGACTTCCCCTCTGTCATCACCTTGGGTAATGGCCCTAATATTATGGTCTCTAAAGTTACCACTTACAACAAATTTAACCTGGGGGACATTCGTAGATCATATGTACATGCAAGAGCAAAGAAACAAATCTCAATCCCCTTGAAAGCTCCTCAACATAGTCAATTTGAGGTTTACTTTAAAGCGACTCCCAAGTACCTTTTTGAATTGTTTGTAATTCATCAAAATCACTCTACTATAAACAATGAAGTGAGGTCGACCCCTCCACTGGGTTCGATGTGATCTACTTATTAAATCCCTTGTTAGAGGAGCTTCCCAGAGCCAAACTATAATAAATGGATTTACTCCCTACCGGAAGATTATAGTGTTTATTTGTAGCTTTGTAAATTTAACTCACTTCCCTATTGCAAATCCCTACAACTTGATCTAATGTAGGTGGAAAAGAGCCCTAAAAATATAAAAATTTCTAGATCGATTTTATTAGTGCCATGTTTTAAAGTTTTTATTCACTGAATGGGTAAATGGATGTGACCTATGGAACTAATGATATTATGACCTAACTCAAAACTATAATGAAATTGAACATAAAATTGTGATCTTTTCATTTCAATGAATTCCTAATTACGATAAAGAAAGAGATTTCTAATTCTTTCAAGAAAATGAAATAAGTCTTAATTTCACTATAACTATTTTCACAACTAAAAATTTCACTTTGAAATGAGCCAAATACAGAAATTCAAATTTCGATTCGTTCAACAATTCATTCATGAAACTTTCCTTTAACAAAGAAGCACTCAAAATTTCCAAAATGCATAAGAAACCAATCAAATGCAAAAAACGAATTTGTTCAAATGAATTTTATGAAATCTACTATCTTTTTGTGTAATTCTAGAAATAACATTGATACTGAAAGAAAAATTAATTTTGTTTTGAATTTCAAGGAAAGAAGCCCATCTAATCAAAACACTAATTCTTGACAAACCCTAGCTTTCACTAACGAAAATATTTTCCACAAATGAATAAAATAATTACTTGATATGATATGTTTGACAGAAAAAAGACAAGAATACAATGAATCTAATCCAACCAATATTTATTTTGATGGATCAAGAAGAAATCAGACAAATCATTTACCCCAATTCAAGAAAATAAGGCATTCTCAAGAAGACCTCTTCACGTCACTCAAAAAAACCCAAAGAGACTACCTGAAGGGATCAAAAAGTATAATGAAGGATTCAAAACCAAAACTTCAGACTTTAATGAAACAAAAACACATTTTTTCAAAAATGAGGCATGTGCACAGGAAAATAGTGTAATTTAGTGTGCATGTGCACTGTTGCTAAGGGCACGGTGCACAGATCTATGCTCTATTGATGAATAGAGACCACGCAGGTCGAGAAAGTTCAAGAAAAATAAAAATTAAAGTAGACAAATCACAAAATCCATAATTTCACTATTTTGTAGGTACACTGACAAAACTATCAGACAAGGTCTGAAAGGCCAAAACAAGGAGATGATGAAGAACGAGATGTTACCGAGTGGATTCAGGAATTTTTTATGACAAACTAATTTCTAGTGCGGACAAACAAAATCTCCTTAGGTTTAATGATTGACCCTAGAAACAAACAAAAAATAAAGAAAAAATTTCCCTAAGTTTATCTATACTGAATCATACGCTGGAATTGTAAGATATGGAATCCATACCTTTTACGACATGCTTGATGAAGATCCTGCTATGGCTTGATGGTGCTCCCAAAATTCTTAAGGATAAGATTTGCGGACATAGACAAAAAAGAGATAAAAGGCATATGAAACATAAATGATTCAATGCAACTTTAACTAGATATCAAGGAGACCAGTACCTATATCATTTCAATGGAAAAATAGAAGCAAGAGAAACCATTTATCAGTTCCATTAGACAACATAGCGGGAACAAAAACTCATTGGTATTATATCAAAAATAAGAGGAGTTACAAAACCTGGGCCTTAATGAAGTGAGGCTCTTCCCAATTATCAAAAATATCCTCCTTGGATGATAAGCTCTCCAACCTTATTTGAGCAAAATTATTCTACCTTTAGAAGTCTCCCCTAACCCTCTAGTCTGTGTTTGATTTATAGGCCAAGAGGAGGAATTTTTAGATCATTATCTCAAGGATGAGATCCACTAAAGGTGGGATTAGGGTTCCTTGAAGAATGGGAATTACCTCCATGATCATAAACATTAATCTTGAATAAGCATGACCTTGAAGCTTTCAGTTGGCATATATTCATCCAACAAAACTTCTAGATTTCACTTTTTCTTTACCTTTTTTTTTAGTCATGTGTCAGTTTATAGTGGAATACAAAGCATACTTCTACATGGAGTTTAATGGTAAGAGTTGCATATGCACAAAAAAATGGCTAAGAAACTGCGTTGTGGCCAAAAGTAGGTTTTTGGACCTTGTTACTTAGAATTATTAGTATCTTCAATATTTTTAACTTCTTTAGTTGCAAGGGAATGCTTTGGAACACATCAATGGATAGCAAAAGATCCATTCTAATGGCCAATTTTCCATGGTTCCAAAATGACGTGTAACAAATTCCTAGGAGTATAAACAATTGTTTCTTCAGGGTCAACAACACTAGTTTCCATAGGAGTGGTATAAAATGTTCCTAAAGGAGTAGTGATAGATCTGTCCATATGATTGGAATCCTCATATTTATAATATACCTTAAATAGTGCAACAAGTCCTTTTCCAAGAGTGCTCCTCATTAGTTCTTGTGGAGCAAAAAGGTCATATTTTCCTGATTATTCAAAGCCTAGGTCACGTTCCCATGTTGGTTATTATGTATCAATAGGGGTGGTATCTTATTGTTTCTCTGTAATTTATTATAAACTTGTTGGTTCTTGTGGAGTAGGATGGGTGTGAGTGTCAGTAGGGGTGTACCTGGTTGTTTTTTTCTTTGGAACATAGGGTGGATTTTTCTCAAACTATTTTTCTCTTTTGGAAGCTAGCTTACTGATGATTATTTCTACATAATGGATACTTTTGTTTTTTGGTGTTGCAATTCTAAAACCTTCTCCTTTGTCATGGAATGAAATCTATTATGTGTCCAAGAGTTTCATTTTAATTTAATCTTCTTCTAAAGTTGCAACAGCATCACTTCAAGGTGGAGTTGCAGTTACTTCAAGTTCATTTGGCGAAGTTGTAAATTGGAATTGCAACAACCTCTCCCTGCGTTCTTCTTGGTTTTTTAAAGGCTTGTTCCAAAAGTGAATGGATAAGATCATGATGTTAAATGACATCTCACAACCTATTTGAGCTATGTTCTTACGCCTCCATGTTTTGCAAGGCTTTTAGCAAAAAATATAGTATATTAATAGTGAATTTGTGCCTGAGATGGTCGAGAAGGTGAATGCATTAGAGGAATATTGTTTCATATTTCCATTGGAATGAGATATAACTTTGTATGAGCAAGACTTTCTCTCCCTAATGGTATGACAATGAACGATGATCAAAACGTGTTCCTTGTTTCACTAAATCCTCTCTAGGTTTTAGGAAGTATTTGAGGATTAATAGTGCATTCATGTCTGAGGTGGTTGAGAAGGTGAATGAGTTGGGGGCAAATAGTTCCATATTTCCCTTGGAATGAGATATAACTTTGTATGAGAAAGGATATTTCTCCCCAAGGGTATGACAAGGACTGATGATCAAACCCTATTCCTTTTTTTCACTAAAACCTCTCTAGGTTCCAGGAACTGTTGGAGGATTTTGGGCTTGGAAATCCACTTCCAACACCACTTTTCCCCTTCCTGTACAAGTCTTTCCACTTCCAACAAAATTTATTCTATCTCCTCCACGTATGTCCAAGCATTCATAAATCTATTGGCCTTGAAATTCAAGGACAATGCTAGTGTTATTTCATCATTATAGGCCTTCAAGCTATACGCATATTCCATCCATCATGCCTTCTATAAAATATATTGAACATGGTCATAAGCCTTTAAAATTATTTTTTTTGTGGGATCATGGTGGATAAATGAGTATTCCATGGTAATTTTAACTCTCCTTTGACTGTCAATGATAAAAAAGGAAAATGGTGGCTTTGGGGGTTTCCACGGGGTATTTTCTGAATTTGATGCATAATTTTGACTTTATCAGTTATTGTCAGGTGTTTTCTATCACTTTGGGAGTATGATGCAAGGGAATTCTTGTATTAGGTATTAATAAACAAGAATTATTCCCAATTAAATACTATTCATTATGAAAAATGTTGAGAAAGGAACCTATCATAATTTACCTTGGTGGCTTTACCTTCATACAAAGGCTTAGTTGGTGGTTGGTCCCACAAAATCGTGCATTCTCATTGGAGTTGCAGTGATATGACTAGAGTTGTAACAATATAATTTGTGATAAGAATGGTTGCAACAATAGAAGTAGGAGTTGTGTCTAGAGAAGTTGTAGAAATGTGAATGACAACAACCAAAGATGTAGCAACAAGATTTCTGTCAAGAGGAATTGCAACAATGAAAATTATAACAACGTGAGTTCTAGCAACTAGTGGTGAGACCTAGTATTGCACCAAGAGTGTTTCAACTCCTAGAGGCTACTCTACTTTACTTTAGCAACCTAGGGTTCATACAAACTTGGAGGTGACAGTGCTATATACACAGCAAACGCATTCAAATGATGTCATCCTCTTCTCATTCATACGAAGGGGTGCTACTGTCAGGGCTACCTCTAGGGGATGAAGTCTGTCACACTTCTGAATGAAACCTAAGAATATAAATAACTCAATACCATTACTCTATCAACAGGAAATAAACTAGTCTAAATCATAAGGACGCACCTAGATATTTTCAAGAAAGAAAATCCACAATTAGGCTAAAGAAATAAATAGAGTTGAACAAAGTGGCATTCATAAAGTAAATTGCTAAATTAAACTTGCAGAAAGGGAAACTAATATAAGAACACATTGCTAGGAAAAAGGGATAATTAACCTCTAACTACTTCATTCTTGAAAAATATGTTTGAACAATGCATCTATTCATGAGGTACCTAAGATTGTAAATACCATACTTTGTAGCAAACGAAGGAGGTGTTGAGGTGGATTAAGACGGTCTTGGACACATGGATTCAGAACTGAAGAGGTATCTTGGAGGTTTTTTCACGTCTGAGTGAGGCGAGAGATGGTTTATGGGCTCAAGAAGTGTCTGAATCGCGCTACTACAAGTTCCGCCATAGGGTTTCCTGTAGTTCTATAGGATGTCTTGAAACGTTATAGGAAATAGGTCGAGGGTATTTTGAGGCCAGAAATGATGAGGAACAAGGTAGGAAAGGTGGGATGAAGCTGTACTAAGATGGATGGAAGGTGACCAACCCCTTGGCCAAGCTTAGAACTTCTTCCAAACCCCATATTGCACCTCCAGGGTAGCTTTTGGTATTGTGGTGAAGATCTAAAAAAAAAAGGCTGAAGGATATTTTGTTCAATGTAGGTTGGTGGAGGGTGGAAACTAAAAATAATGATGCTGGTGGAGTCCTCCTCTACTTCTCTACTCAAACCTACAAGAAAAGTACATTTTCATCTAATTAACATGTACAAATATATGATGAAAATGGTGGAAAAAATGAGTTCAATGTCATAATAAAACCTACCTATGCAATTGAATTAGAAACCTAACTCAACATTCATAACATATTCATGGTAAATACAACCATCTATCTATCCTTTCCAAGAAATCATAAACTGAAAGAAATTTTCAGTCTGTGGTGAATATTTTCCCTCCTCGAGCTCTAGTGGAAGAGGTGAGAGAGGGAGGCTTTGACACACAACTTTGGATTTTTATATGTTTTTGTACCATGATCTACAAGATCCTAACTACATCAACATGATATGGAAGCAAACTAAACACAACAAAATGAAAGGTAAGAAAACTAACTACAATGCATGAAATAAACTAACTGTAATGGCATGGAAAGTAAATAGAAATACAAAAGAGACTAAGGACAATGGATTGGGCCCTAACTCACAAGCTCAACTTTATGAAACTAAATCAATGAAGGATAAATTGAATACTCATTTTATTGCAGAAAAAATCTCAGTACATAGCCATGAAAGTCACAAAATTCTATAACAAGAGCTAAGAATCTCCTAGCTATCTCCAAATTTTGAATCCTAATGAGCTCTTCCTCTGCCCTATTTAACCTAAATGGTAGCTACCAACAGCTCCCTAAAAATTAGGTGATGTGTCCCCTTTGATTACTACAGAAGTGGATCTTTGGTTCACTTAATCTTCCACTTTCTTGGTTTCCTTTCATTTTGAGTTGTTGGAGGGAATCTCGAGGATCCTTTGGTTGCCTTTAGGAGTTAAGGAGGTGGTAAACCCCCCTTATAATCTCTCTTTGATTTGTACTCCAAGCTTTGATTGCACAATCTTCAACAAAAGTGGCATATCTTCGTGGTTATCCTACATTTAAACCATATTATGCATTCGAAGTATGAAAATCCTTTATTGCCATATAAACTAAGAAAACTATGACCATAATGTAATTAAATCCAATAAAGAAAGACTAATATGGCTAAAAAGGTGACAATTAACTGCTCAAAATATACCTCATTATGGTGCTTATCAACTAGAATTTCAACAATTGGAGTTGCAATAATGAGAGGCGAAGTAATAAAAATGCAACAAATATTGATCAGCAACAATGTTATTCCCTACATATTAGTGAAAATTATTTTTATTAGGGAAGGATCATGACATAACCATCAAAAAAATTTCATGCCCTCTCTCTCCCTCTCTCTCTCTCTCTATGCATGTCATGCGCTAGTCAGAATTGGTTTTCACATGCCATGTTCCCATGTATACCCATTTCAGTTTTCACACACACACACACACACATATATATTGGAGGAATAGAAATTAATTATTTGGTAGGAATCCAATATTTCTAAATGATCTCCAAATCATTCTCAATCCATCAACTTGTGATTTTCTAAAGGAAGAATTCCTTAAACAAGGGTTAATGATATAACTAAAGCCTTTGTCCATTGATAATATAGAGGTTTGAGTTGTATATATATTTTAGAGTTTGATGGATCTATTTTCACAGATATTATCAATATCATGAGGAAAAATCCATCTAGGGGACAATTTCCTCTAAAGATGTTAAGACTGGAGGAAAATGAAAAAGACACTATCTAGCCTTAAAATTATTTTTATTGATGATTTTTTCATGCCACTGTGCCCTCTGATTATTTATTATTTCTATTTGATGTAAATAAGCATAAAAAATTTCATCCAACTCATTGATTTGGGGAGTCTCTGCTTATGAACTTCTGATAGATCAATTCCAAGTTCAACAATAATTCTAAGTGTCTATTTTTATGTATTAATTGGAAATAATACTCTCTTTATGTATACTAGATCATAATGGGTGAAAATATTAGTAGTTCTCCATGCTGCTTGATAGGCCCATAAAGCCTCAGGAAGTATTTTAGCCCAACCCTTGAGATGTAACTGAATTGCTTTGCTTATGATTGTCTCAAAAATATTAATATATCCTTCAACTTGTCCACTTCCTAGTGGATCATATGGTGTGGTACCTCTGTGCTTGATATTTTAACTCTCCATTAGGTCTTCTATGAGCCTTGATGTAAACTATTTTCCTCCATCTATAACTATCTCCCACGACGTCCAAAATATTATGAATATTCTCTCATGAAGAGATTATGTAACTACTTGTTTAGTTGTAATTGGAAGTTCCTTGACCTCCATCCCTTCCGTGAAATAATTTATGCATACTAAGATTGAGGAGTTATGGTGAGAAGGGTTTATTGGACCAATGAAGTCAATGGCCCATTCATCAGAGAGTTCCAATATCATATGTGGTTGTAATGACATCTCATCGGATTCCATCGATCTTCCTATGCACTGTAAAGTGTCACTCATTTTTACATACCCCTTGGAATATTTGAATATAATGGGACAATATTACCTATGATGAAGTACCTTGAACCCTGTTCCTTTATCGAGCAAGTCCCCCCCACATAGACCATTGTGATTAACTTTGAGGATCACATATATTTCAACTTCTCTTGCACATCCCCGAATAATGAGATTGGGGTTTGTGCAAAAGAGACACCCATATATATGTGAGAACATTTCACTTTGTCTCACAATCTCCTTACATTTCTTTAGTGAGATATTATGTGGAAGCATACCTACATCCAAGTAGTTGAAGATATCTACAAACCATGGGGAGTTAGTGGAAATCGCAAATTAGTGCTCATTAGGAAAATATTCTTCTAAGAGGGGCTCATTTTCATTAGATGTAAGTCTAAAGAAGAAATCAACCACAACATTACATTTCCTAGTTTTTCTAGAATGTTTATATCATATTCTTATAATAATAATAACCATCTAATAACTTTTCCTTTTCTAATTGGTTTATTTGTAACTACTTAATGGAAACGTGGTCAACATGTAATACTATTGGATAACCTATAATCTAATGTCAAATTTTATTGATTTCATAGGTAACTGCAAGGAAATTTTTTTTATTTATTGCATAGTTTAGTTTTGTTAGTAAGAGATTCTTACTGACATGGTAGATCACATATTGTAACACCATCCTTCCACATTTACCAAAGATAACTAGTACACTAGGGTGAACATGTGATGCAGGGATATTATGATGTGATTCAACTACCCATGTAAAATTAAGGAAGTAGAACTAAGAAAACTAATCCAATCTGACATTCCACACATGCTACATAACCTTCAGAAGCCAACCAACCCTTCCAGGCAACCAACCCCTGAGGAAAATTGAAATTTTACTTATCTGGACGCTCCACCTCTCCCACAAAAAAGTCATGCATGTGACTAAGGCCTTCTAGTTTCTCCCACATTAAGGCATGCCAATCAATAGGAAATTTTTGAGACAGTTCTGAGTGAGAGAACCCGTATTTTGAGCCACGTTTTGAGGGCTACGTCTCAGGCCACTGGCCAGAACCTCATGAAACCTTAAAAATGATAAATAACCATGGATCTGAGATACTAATGCAATCAATAGTAAAAATACTTGATCTGACCCATACTAACCATGGAAAGAATTTTGTCAAACATGTCTAAAATATTGGTAAAGAAACATTGATGCCTTATCAAAATAACTCAGTATTATCATCTATTAAATAATATATTCATTGTACCTTCATTTGAAAATAAAAACATGATGAGATTCATGCATCGAATTCCATAAAATATACTCATAACCAACATACAACTAACAAAAAAATCAAGGATATAACAGCCATGAAAACGAAATATGATCTAGTTCATTTACACAAGAAATACCAAGGATGAGGAGTTCTTATTAATGAATGCAAAATAAAACCAAGTATGGGATTTCCACGAACCTCCCAACCATAGATTGGTTGGACCAAATATTTTGTTCAATAAATCACCCCCATGCCATATTCCAAGCATGAATGTGGGACTCACAACAAAACCAATCGAGGTTTCCTCAGGATTTACCACAATCCCCAATGGATCACTGGGCCCTAAACAAGAATGGATGATGTCGGATCCCTCCACCTTCACCATGAGGAATTTTCCTGTCTCCTAGTCTCTAGGATTTACTGTATATACCATCATTCAATGATTGAGGATTCCTAGGCCTAAAAAAGATATACCCTGCCATTCACTGGTTGAGGATTCCCAGGCCTAATAGAGGGCACACACCTCTAGGATTTACTATATATACCACCATTCATAGGTCAAGGATTCTTAGGCCTACCGAGGTACAAAAAATTTATATTTACTGCAATCCCACCTTCTCTAGTCCATCAGTTCATAGGCCTTGTGTTATTCCTTTCATATACCACCTCACTCAGTTTCAAAACCATTCGACAATCCATCTTAACCAAGTAAAAGAGAACCCATCACACCATGGCTATCTGGAAATGGCAAGGTAAGGTTGAAAAAACTATCACACCTAGAAAAACCCATGCCAATGACAACAAGAGGACTAAGAACACACATGCATAATCGTGCATGCCAAAAATAGCAAGGAAATCATACATGCAACTTGATACCTGCAAATCAATCAAGTTTTAAATGCTTGATCTTTGCTTCCCCTTGCCTTATTTTCCTCCCTTGATCCAATGTTGAAGTGCTAGAAGAAATATTTAAGTGTCCAAGGGTGTGTGAGAGAGAGAATAGAGAGAGAGCTCCAACACTGGACTAACAAAAATATTGTAAACTTATCCTCATAAGCCTTTTTATTAATGAGGCCTCTATTTTCTGCAAATTTCCATTATTTTCCTTCATTTTTCTCGTCACATGTAACCTATGATCTTTCACATTCCTTGTCTCCTAATTTATTTTATTTTCATTAATAAATGTGAGTTAATGCCTCGTGCCTTTTCCAAATCATTTTCCATTTTCCTTAGCCACTATAAACCAAATGAACACCCACTAACATTCTTTTACCAAAATTTAGCTTGGAATATGTGTCCCATGACCTTGGTTATTATTTTTCCTTTATTAACTTTTTTAACATGGAATTTTTACCAAGGTTGTTACAGAACCCCGCCCCCCCTTCGGGGAACACCTTCCTCGGTGTTCAATGACACTTACAACCAATAAGACTGTTGAAAGAAAAAAATAATGCACAAGGAGATTTATAACTTAGCTTGACGCAATATTTCCAACGATAAACTTGCTAAGAAGCAAACCAACATGAAAATATAACAACATGAAAACCATAATGAAATGACACCCATGCTGCTTATTGGAGCTTTGTAACAAAACTCATGGAGGTATTTACATCCATGTACATATATACATTTACCAAAACATATGCCAAAAATATTCGCTCAACTAACGAATAGAGAAGGATACATAGCCCACATCTGATCCGCCATATCCCATGTAGCTTCATCATTCCTAAAGTGCTTCCACTGCACTTTAAGCTGCTTGATTTCTCGGTTCCTAATAATGAGCATCTTTCTCTACAAAATACACTAAGATTCTAGCTCGAATTCTCCTTGTGGCTCCACCTGCAATATAGACCATTCAATCACATGATCAACATATTTAACATAATTCTTAAGTAATGACACATGGAAAAAATCATGTAATTTCACTATCGAAGGCAGTGCAATTCAATAGGATATTGGTCCAATCCTTTCAATAATCTAGAAAGTTCCACAAAACCAAGTTTCCAGCTTGGCACATGATCCAATCCCCAAGATTGATGTGAAAGTAAACCTATTCCCCAACCTAGAACTCCTTATGAAACTTGTTCTAATATCCATAAATTTTATGCTTGCATTGTGCTGCCTTTATATTCTTCTTGATTACCTTCATTTCATGTTCCATCTCTTCCAACATGTTCAGTCCAATCAATACCATGTTCACTAGATCACTCCAACTGATAGGAGTATTACAACTTTGTCCATACAATGCCTCAAATGGACTTATCCTTAGTGACTCCTGATAACCATTACTGTAAGAAAACTAAACCAATGGAGGGTACTCCTCCCATATCCTCTATTGTTGCATCACATACATCCTCAACATGTCCTCCACTATCTTTTTGACCATCTTTGTATCTCTATCTGTCTGCAGATGATAAGTTGCATTGAAGGCCAACTTTGTACCCAAACCTGCAAACAACTCCTACTAGAATATAGAATTGAACTTAGCATCCCTGTCTCACAAAATTTTCCATGGAACACCATGTAACCTCACTACATATCTGATGAGAACCTATGCTACATCACTCTCTAAATATGTATACTTCACTAGAACGAAGTGCACGACCTTTGTTAACCTCTCTACCACAGCCATGATAGAATCTTGTTTTTAGATGTCCTCTATAAACCTATGAAGAAATCCATGGAAATTACCTCCCATTTCCACTCTAGAATCAGAATTAACTGTAGTATTCCACCTAAATTCTTACACTCTTCCTTTTCCTACTGATAGTCCAAGAACCTAGCCACAAATTTTGCCACTTATTTCTTCAAATTTAGCCAATAGTAAAACCTCTAAATCATTGTCAATGTCTTCTAATATCCTGGATGACTTGAATATGGTTGAGTATGAAATTATATCAAGATAGGGTTCTTGAGCTCACTTTTGTCTGACACATATATCCTATCCATAAATCTAATAAAGCATCAGTTGGAAGACTATAGTCCACATCTTTATCACCTATACCCTGCTGTAACATGTGCCTAAGCTCCATGTACATGTCATCCTGTTGTCTTTCTTGTAATATCCAATATTGTAAGTCTGTCGCATAGGAGCTCAGAGCTGCTATATGATTCACGTGTACTCTCATGCTAAGAGCATCTACAACCCTATTATATTTACCTTTTATGTATCTGATATCAAAGTTGAACTCGATAATCATATCCAAACATCTAGCTTCCCTAGAATTCCACTTCAATTGGTCAAATAAGTACCTCAAACCAATGTGATCGCTCATCAACAAAAACCTCCTACCAAGAAGATAGTGCCTCCACATCTTCAATGCATGAATTATCATTTCCAAATCAAGATCATGTGTCAAATAATTCTGATCTTCCTCATTCATGTTATGCAACTCATAGCACACCACCTCTCCTTCCCGCATAAGGACTCCACCAAGTCCTCTCTTGCAAGCATTTGTACATGCCACAAACTCTTTCTCTGTATCTGCAATATTTAACACTAGAGTATTCATCAACAACTACTTCAATTGCTCAAAACTTGCTGCACATTCATCTGCCCATTCAAATTTCTCACCTTTCCTTTGTAATGATGTAACAGGATATGAAATCCGAGATAAGTTCTTGGTGAACTTCCTATAATAAACTATTAACCCCATAAATGATATTACCTCATCCACATTCCTAGGAGCTTCCTAGTCCATTATAAATTTTCTCTTTTCTGGATCCATTGTTTTTCCTTCCTTGGAGATCACATGCCCCAAGTAATGTACCTATGTCTGAAAGAAACTGCATTTAATGAGCTTAGCATACAATTGATGCTTTATCACCATTCTCAAAATTTCTACTAAATGTCCAACATTTTCTTCCTCATTCTTAGAATATATCAATATATCATCAATGAACATAATACCAAACTTGTTTAGATAAGGACGTAATACACGATTCGTCAAGCACATAAAAGCAGCTGGAGCATTAGTCAAACCAAACTGAACTACAACAAACTCATAATTACCCTACCTGGTTCGGAAAAACATCTTGTTGATGTACTCCTCTTTAATGCATACCTAATGGTATTCTAATCTCGTATCAATATTTGAGAACACTATTGCTCCCTTCAACTAATCAAATAAGTCATGAATCGTCAACAATAGATACATTTTCTTAATATTCACCTTGTTCAATTTACCATAATCGATGCATAACTTGAGTATACCATCCTTCTTGTTCATAAACAATATCGGTGCACCACAAGGCGATACAGTAGGCCTGATGGATCAGTTGGCAAGAATTTCCTTCAACTGCAACTTAAACTCTATAAACTCTGAAGTTATGATCCTATAAGGTTCTTTTGATGTCGGTGTTTCCCATGGCACCAACTCAATGGAAAATTCCACTTCCTTGTGAGGCGAAAACTATGAAATCTATGCTAGAAACACATCCTGACTCCTGCTGCAATATCAGGTACCTATTTATAATTTCTACATCCCAACATCCTTACATTTATCACTAGAAATATGCACTGCAAATAATATACATCATTTCGTGTGACTGTTCTTTTCCTCCATAAATATCACCATTATAACTGATGTCTCCTTCTTCTTACCTTGTAATGTTATTCGTTCTCCATTTTCATCGAAGCACTCAATGGATTTATCATAACAATCCACCTTAGTCATGTGAAGGTACAACCATTCCATACCCAAAATCCTATTATATGATCCCAACAACAATACATTCAAATGTGTTGATGCCATCATGTCATTCAACTCAAATGAAAAAATTCTTACCCAATTATGAACTCTTTTCTTTGTACCTATAGCCAACTGCACTGACCAATATTTTGCATGAATTTCTTTATTAAAACAAAAATTATCCACCAAGTCAGGGGTAACATAAATATAATTAGATCCAGGTTCAATCAAGATATAAACAACTTGATCACGAATCTTACTATCCATCTCGATAATAGATGCCTGGTGATATGCCTACATATTATCCCATGCTGCATAGATATGGGGAATGCTCTATCCAACATCCCCAACTGTCTATGCTTCTTGTGCACTGTAAATTTGAGGACTACCATCATGATTATATGGACAATCCCTCTTAATATTCTCCTCACCACATGTCCAGCACTACAATCATCCTATATTTTCACCTCTAGTCTTCTACCCTTCAAGTTGCGACCCATGTCCATGTATAACTATGTTGAACTTCTTGTAGGGTGCAAAATTTTCTTTCTCACCAGCATCATTTTTTTCGACATCCATTTACCATTAGATTTATCTTCCCATTTACAACATTATTGTGATTAGACCTTATGCTTTTACTTCTCATAAAAATGTTTCAGTTTCCCAATAAATTCCTGAAGCAGCCGGGGCTTATCATTCTCAATTCGATCTCTAAATGCTAATGGAAATTCACTAACAAATATCTGAACTTTGGATTTTTAATCCTTAAGATATGGTACATACCTCAATAACTCCAATAACTTGGTTGTATACTCATCATTTTTCATCAATCCCATATTTATCTCATATAATTCCTTGGATTTGTTGTCGTAGTACATTTATAACAAGTACTTCTTCCTTAAAAGTTTCTTGAATTCATGCCAAATCAACTCCTTTGTCTTGGTGTCTCTAACCCGCTTCATATCTTCCCACCAAACGTATGCTTTCCCTTCAAGGATGAAGATAGATATTATGGCCTTCATATTCTCTGTGTACTCATGCAACTGAAGGAAATTCTTCATCCCGATGAACCATGCCTTTGCATCCTATGACTTCTTCAAATCCCCGAAAAATGTAGGTAGATTTTATTTCTTGAACTCATCCAACAAATATCCCCTCTCACTCCTCTTGTAAGGATGATAATGATGACGATCATAGTGCCTACCATAAATAGAACTAGGATAGAAGATTTTTCCATTGCCTCTCCTATCAAGTGTATCCAAGAATCTTCCATATCTGACTGTTTCATCCATATATGACCTATATACACCATGATATCTACTGCCATATTCCCCATTAGTGTTATCCTCTTGCCCATGGATGATCTGAAGTTGTCCCTCTCTCTTCAATTATGAAAAACTCTAAAGGATTACTGCAATAAATTCTTCTTGTTTATCCTGTGCATGCATGATCATATCATTATCTGCCTGGAAACTTCTTATTTTTTCCTTCAAACTTCTCAATGTGTATGCTAACTTAGAAGAATTCCCATCACCATGTTCCTCATCTGATCCATGGGGAGAATCTCTTGAAATATAGTCTACCATATTTCTATTCATCTTTGATCCCTTTCCTATAATTATGCCATGTCAGTTAAAACAAACACATAAACATAACCAACATACCTCGTTATATGGATGGGGAGGATATATCATCTGCAAGATCAACTAGATTAGCACGATACATGTATAATCATAATCATAGTAGTATATAAACATCATTTCAACCATTATCCAGTTATCAACTAATGACTATACCAACCAAATATCATGACGTCATGCACTACAACTATCATCATGTCAATGTATGCATAACAACATATAAACAATGACATGCACAACCAATGACATAACTGACATACACTCATCATGAATACATGAAACAAAAACACCATCAAATTTCACATAGCGACACCACTACAGCCATGACCAACACTATGCATACACAACAACAATATATACCACAAGTGTAAATAACACACATGAAACCAACATGTATCCATGACCAACACACCACCCATCTAGTCGAAGGGGTGAACCATCATCTAATAACACTCTGTAACACCCTCCTCCAACATTTACCTAAGCTAACCGGTCCACTAGGGTAAACATGTGATGAGAGGCTAATATGATGTGATTGAACCCCCCATTTATAGTTAAGGAAGTGGAACCGACAAAACTAAACCAATCTGACCTGCCCGGACATGCTACAAAACCTTCAGGAGCCAACCAACCCTTCCATGTGACCACGCCTAAGGCAAATTGAAATTTTACTGATCTGGACCCTCAACCCCTCCCATGAAAAACCATGCATGTGACCGAGACCTTCCAATCACACCCACAACAAATACTGTGGGCGACTGGGGAATGTTTTAGGAAGTTCTAAGCCAACGGCCCTAGATTCTGAGCCATTTTTTTAGGGCTAGGTTTCAAATCTCTTTCCAAAACTTCATGAAACCTTCAAAAATGATAAATAAACATGGAACAAAGCTACTAATGCAATCACTAGTACAAGTACTTAATTTAACACCTACAATCCATGCCATGAAATTTTTCAAACATGTTACAAATATGTAATCTATAGGTCATAAAAACAAATCTGAGCATAAGGGTCTCATACATATCTGAGATTTGTAAATAATCATTGATGACATATCAAAATAATTGCATTATCAACTATTAGGTAATTCATTTGCAAAAGAAAACATAATCATATTCATACATTAAGATTGCCATAAAACATACCCATAACCAGCATATAACCAACAAAAACAACAACGATATAATAGCCATGAAAATCACATATGATCTAGTTCGTTTACACATGAAATTACAAAGAGAAAAATCTCTTATTAATGAATGCATAAGCCAACCGATTCTAGTACTTCCACGAACCACTCGAACATATATTGGTTGAAATAAATATTTCTTTCAACCAATCACCACCATGCCATATTTCAAGCATGAATGTAAGACTCACAACAAAACGTGTCTAGGTTTCCTTAAAATTTACTGTAATCCCCACTGCATCACTAGGCCCTAGACAAGCATGGATGCCTTTGTATCTGAATTTTCATCTCTCCTATTATCTATGCTTTACCGTATATCCTGCCATTTAATGGTCGAGGATTAATAGGCCTAATCAAGAATCCACCCTCTATGATTTATTGTATATCCCACCATTAACTGATTGATGATTCCTAGGCCTAATTGATCACACACACCTCTAATATTTGTTGTATATCTGACCATTCACCACTCGAGGATTCACGGGCTTACCGAGGTGGATAAAATTTGGCTTTACTGCAATCCCGCCATCCTTAGTCTAGGGGTTCCTAGGCCTTGTGTTATTTATTTCAGAGACCACCTCACTTAGTTTCGAAACCATCCATAAATATATATTAATAAATTAAAATATAACCCATCACACCATGGCTATCCGGTAATGGAAAGGCAAGGATGAAAACACAGTCACACCTAGAAAAACCCATGCTAATGACAACAAGAGAACCAAGAACACACATGCATAACTATGCATTCAAAAAATAGACAGGAAATAATACATGAACTTGATACCTACAAAGAAATCCAACTATATTTTCTTGATTCTGCTCTTCCTTAATTTATCTTTTCTTCCCCTTACCTTCTTTTCTTTCCTTGATAAAATGTTGAAGTGCTCCAAGAAAACTCTAAGTGTCAAAGAGTGAGAGAGAGCTCCAAAACCGAATTTACAAAAAGGTTGTTAATTGATCCTTAGGAGCCTTTTTATTAATTAGGCCTCTATTTTCTTCAATTTACATTAATTTTCTTTATTTTCCTCCTCACATGAAACCTATGACGTTTCACCTTCCTTTTCTCCTAATTTCCTTTATTGTCATAAATAAATGCCAATTAATGCCTCATTCATTTGCCAAATCCTTTGTGAATTCCTTTGCAAATTTCCTTAGCCATTATAAACCAAATGAGCACCCATTAGGATGTTTTTCCCAACATTCATCCTCGAATAAGTGTCACATTACCTTGGTTATTATTTTTCCTTTATCAACTTTATTTACATGGAATTTTTACCAGGGTTGTTACACATACAGATTTCCTTCTTCAAGTTTTCCTAACATGAAACCTATTCTAGTATCTAAGGAAACCATGGAAATATGGAATGGAAGGGACCAATTAGGTCCTCTTGATATAAGAGCCCGGGACACTTTGGAAAGTTGACTCCTCGTAAGCATGCTCACATTTTTATATCCATATAAACTTAGAATTTTTAGTTGGTCAAGAAAATAATGGATGAGTGATTTGTGAAAAAATATCAATGAAACATCAGTAATAACCAGCATAACCAAGGAAAATATGTTCCTATTTCTATGAATGGGGAGCGAGAAAGTTTAATAATAACTTAATATTTACTAGATCCACTTAAATAACTTTTTCTAAGGTACAATTTCCTAAAAGAATGCCATCAATTAACATCATTTGGAATTTTAAATGGCTAAGGGCCATATTGGATTCCTTACACCTTATTAATGTTTTCTCTAAGTTATCTAGTGCCTTATCAAATTCCTGATCCTAATTCATGAAATCACCCATATATATCTCCACACAATCATGTATTAGATAAAATAATATACTAATAAGCTGAAATGTGGTAGGGGTATTACACAATATTGTTAGTAAGATTCAATATAAAATTTTCCTTTATGGAGTGGCATATGTGATCTTATCTTTGTATTTAGGTGTGATTTAGTTTTAATTATAACCATTGAACCCATCGAGGAAAGAAAAATATTTCTTTCCTACTAAGGTGTCCAGGACCTAGTCGATGAAGGGAATACAAAAATAATATTTTTGGGTTTCTTTATTAAATTATTGATAATATACAAAAATTATCCATTTATCATTTTAATTGGGTACAAAAAAAATAGGAGAGACCCATTGACTATAATGAATTAGGTAGATAAAATTGACTGCGAGTGATTTATGTAGCTCCTCCTTTATTATGTCTCTGAGTGTTGGATTCATCTGGCACTGGGGTTGGCGGATTTGCGTAGATACTTCCTTAATATATATATGATGTGTGCATAATTTAGGATGGATCACCTTCATGTATGATTAATCCTAGTTGAAGCCATCATTGTGCTTTTGTAGCACCTTAATTAATCACTCCTTCGGTTGTTGATTCAATCATTAGTTGATGTTCAATGTTTAACCAATATGAACTTCTATGGTTTCCATAGTGGAATCTCGATCTTTTTTAGTTGAAGTCTCACTCTCTATGGATTAAGTGATCATTTAGGTAAGAGTATTTTGTATCTCGAGGTGAAAAATATGAAAAAGAGTGTGTGTGTGATTTGATGAAGAAGAGGAAGCTATGAATTCATTGATTTCATCATCCTCGAATTTCTCATGAATAACCAAGTATTTGTTTATAGAGAGTACGTGATGAATTTCTCCTTCTTCATCACTATCCACATATTTAGTTGAAATAGGTATTTTTGAATATATTACGGGCTTGGTGGGAGGATAGAGTGTCAATTTTTTTTTGTAGATATTGCATGTGATATGGCAATCTTACTTGACCTACAACCATTGTAATACTAGGAATGGAAAAACAAGGTCTAAACAGAATCAACGAATTCTCACCCAAAGAGGTTTTGGGTTGCAAAACCATGAAATCTATAGGGTATTCCCATATATATATGGAAACTACTACATCCTCTAATATCACTTCAAGTTTGATTCTGGATTTTTGATCTAGATCGTTGGATGAAAGACATGAAAGAAAATGAAAAAATAATAACAATAAATTTCCCAACATGCCACCCATCACAATAATATTCTAGCCCAAGGGAACTTAATTGTAGATTTATCATGAGCCTTCATGCATTAATGTTTGTGCAATCCATGTTTTTTAAGAAATGTAATTTAATGGATTAAAAAAAAGGAATATATCACAATGCAAAAATAACTAGGAATATGACACAGTTGTGTAAGAGAAATATTGCAGAAATAACAACATGAAAGGAATATGACACAATTGCGTAAGAGAAATATTGCAAAAGAACAACATGAAAAGACCGAAATAATTTAAATTTACTGTGAAATATAGCATAAGACTACATTAGGACAAAACACTTCATTTACTCCACGGTGAAGCCTCATATTTATGATTTTTACTGGGTTATTTCACAGAGAGCCATGCCTCTTATTACATTTCAAATACCATGGTTTAAAAAATCCACGGGTTAATACCATATGCAGAAATAATAAGTTAAGATGCCATGAATAAATATAATAAATTACAATACCATGGGTAAATACCATGCTTTAAAAAATCCATGGGTAAATACGATGGGTGAGTATTATAATTACGATGGTAAAATCAAAATCATCGTGACATTAGATTATGCATTTAATATTATGATTTATTTTATTTATTATCATGTATCATCCATGGTTTTAACAAATATTGATATGAAAATAATTATTAACTGTGGTAATTATTTTCCACCTGGATCAATCCTCCACCCTTAATAAGGAATGTTCCCCATTGGGTGTTCCCTCAAGGGAAGCCTTTATTGAATAGGAGCATAATTGTGGGTTTGTGGATGACCCAAAACGAAGTGTTGTTGAAGACAAGGGTTTTGCAAGATTGACCCATAACCATGGGTTTATGGATGACCATTAACCATGATGAATAAAGATCAGAGGATGGAGATTCCCTATAATCCTTTTGGTCCAACTATGACGTTAAGAGTGTGCAACCTATCGAATGAACTTCAGTGGAAATGGTTTTCTGTGGTTGACCCATAACACTGATGAATGAAGATCCAAGAATAGAGATACCCTGTAATGCTTGTGGGCCAATTGTGATGTTGACAGTGTGCGGCCTAGCAAATGGACCTCGGTGGAAAGGATATTATGTGGTTAGCCCATAATCCTGCTAAGATAACTCACTTTTCGAACTGCCTAATTCGGTCATTAGTTGCAACACTGATCACTATTCTCAACTCTTGTGGCCACGAGACCTATAGATGGCCACAACTACATAAAAAAATATTTATATTTCACCAACACTTACCAGATGCTAATGGATGGCAAGAAAGTTCCAGACTTCCACCTTTAGGATGTATTATTATGCTACCTGGGCCACATTTTTTTTCTTCAAGCAGGCATGCCAAGCTGATTGGGGAGGTGCACTACTTTTAGGTCGCATGACACTTTGGAGTGCACAAAATTTTGGCCAGACTATAGAATTTTTACTGGCCAAATCTCGAATAGGATGTTGGAAAATACATCAGATGTTGCAGTACCTTTTTCATCTCCAAGCCTACTATTAAGAAGAAATTATTTTATACTCCTTTGACTACTTTTATTTGGCCATGGGAATCCATCTCCATAGCCTATATGTCTAGCTTTCCTTCTTCCAAACATGGAAATGACTATGTATTTTTTGTCGTCGACAAATTTTGTAAGATGGCCATATTGGCTTCCTAAAAGAATAATATCACATCAAAGGCCACTGCTATATTATTCATTGAATGAGTGTGGGTACATTTTTGGATAGCACAGACCATTATATCAAACCGAGATAGCAAGTTCCTAAGTGTATTTTGGTCGATCCTTTGGCCATGTTTGGACACCAAGCTTAGAAAGTTGACTGCATTACACCCCTAGACTGATGGTTATATAGAGGTCATGACGAGTATTATTATGCACATACCATGCATGTACAACTCTAAGCATGCACATACATGAGATGAGATTCTTCCATATTTGTAACAAAGATATAATAGAGCTCTTGATAGCTTGACTAGACATAGCCCCTTTGAAGTGGGCCTACGATTTCAACCATTATGTCCCATTAGAGGGAATTTCAGCCTAAAAGTGGCCTCCTAAGGAAAAATAATAAAATAATAGTTAAAATAATAAAATAAGAGCTATGAATTTTGGAGGGAAAATAAACAAACTATTTTTTTTTAATTGTATTTTCAGTTTATCTCCTTATAGGTTTAATCAAATTTCAAGTTTAGATTCTCATTAGATGCAGAATTAAATTCCACATCCAACGAGTACCCATTATGCATACTTTAGAGAGGACACACATTGATAAAAATTCCAGATACATTAAAAAACATGTTAAAGCACGCATTTTTGATGTGTCTACAATTTTTACAAACATGGGTCTTCTTAAAATTATTCATAATGGGTACTCGTTGTATGTGTAATTTAATTCTACATCTAATGAGTGTCTAAACTTGAAATTTGAGTAAACCTATAAGACAATAAGCCAAAAATACAATAAAAAAACAGTAGTTTTTCTTCTTTTCCTTCAAAAATATTTACATGTAGCTCTTTTTAAATTTAAATCATTTTTATTGGTTTACATATTATGACATGGAAATTACATGAAAATTTCATGGGAACTTTTAGGCTGAAATTTCCTCTAATTCCTCGATGTTACACTGCCTTCTGCAATTACGCAAGAAGAATCTTCCCAACTGCAGTCTAAAGTTGATAAAACCACCATGTTTATTTAGTGTTTTCGGCGCATCTACTAGAAAATTCGTGAAAACCTCAAGAAAACCAATGCTAATACAAACAATGGCATGATCAACATTGGGTGCCCCATAATTTTCAGGTGGGCGACAAAGTTTGGTTACATCTACAAAAAGAATGTCTTGCTACAGCCTATCGTAAGCTTCTACCACTCTGATATGAGCCTTACACCATCACTAAGGCTATGGGAGACAACGCTTTCAATCTCAGTATCCCCCCACTCCTTGGCTTTCACCTGATATTTGATGTGAACCACCTTCTACCATACATTCCACAATTGTTGGACACATGATACATTGTAGAGGATTTTATACCAATAGAGCTCAACCTAGACTACATTGAAGAGGAAAAAATTGATCTAGATCATTGGAGAAATTAGAGGGAAGACAATGAAAAAATAATAAGAACTAAAAAAATCCCCGCATGTCACCCATCCCAATACTATTCTAGCTCGAATTTACTTAAATGTAGAGTTCTTATGACCCTTCGTGCATTAATGTTTGTCCAATTCAAGTTGTTTAAGAAATGAAACTTAACGGACTTTAAAAAAAAGAATATATCACAATGCAAGAATAGCTAGGAATATGACACATAAAAAGAGTTCAATCATTTTTTATTGACTGTAAAATATATCATAAGACTACATTAGGAAACAAATATTTCTTTACTCCACAGTGAAGTCCCTTATTTATATTTTTATGGGGACCTTTCATCGAGAGCCTCTCATTACATTTTGAATACCATGGGTAAATAACATGGTTTACAAAATCCATGAGTGAATACCATGGGAAAACATAATAACTTAAGATACCATGGCCAAATATAATAGATTACAATACCATGTGTAAATACCATGGTTTACAAAATCCATGGGTAAATACCATGGGTGAGTATTATAATTACAATGGTAAAATTGAAATCATCGTGCCATTATATTCTCCCTTTAATATGCATGACCCAAAACCAAGTGTTGTTGAAGACAAGAGTTTTGGGAGGTTGACGCATAATCGTCAGTTCTTGGATGACCTAGTAACCATGATGAAGAAATATCCAAGGATAGAGATGCCTTGTAATGCATGTGGGCCATATGTGATGCTAACAATGTACAACCTAGGAAAGGGAATTCAATGGAAAGGGTTTTGTGTGGTTGATCCATAACCATGATGAACGAAGATCCAAGGATGGAGATAACCTATAATTCTTGTGGGCCAACTATGATTCTAAAAATGTGCATCCTAGAAAATGGACTTCTGTGGTTGACCCATAATCGTGCTGAGTGAAATATCCCAAAAGGGAGAATGCAGTAATACTTAAACACAATATAAGAACTGCAACTAAGTAAAAAATAAATCTCAAGAAAACATCAAAATATACATAGAAGCTGAGCCATTTTATTATATGGAGATGAATCAGTTACACAATGTACAGAAAATGAGTATTTCTAGCCCAAGAGAAGGCCTAGAATCACCCTATATTGGTTCTGCAACTAGCACTGCGTAACTGGTGAGCTTACAGAAGCAATACTGTGTTGTCCCTACTGCTGCTAATATACATGTAAATGCCACAAAGGAAAATGTAGATCTAGGGAGTTTATGAGTTCTGATAATGCTAAGATTCAAGATCCGACCAATGTGATGGATTCCCAAGATAACCCATAAAGGATTTTCCAGATCTACAACTTTGGAAACACTACTCTCCTAGGGTTTTATCCTTTATCTGCTATGATTAAAAATTTGAAGCTAGATTTGACAAACATATGGATGAAATATGTCACAAGATCAGATCTAAGCTTGAAGGGTTGATCCCTCCTTCGGATCTACAAGCTAGAAGCTCTAGATCTAGCTTCTCAATCCTCCTCTGATGATTACAACTACTGCTACACAATTTCTCATAAAAAATATGTTGTAAGGGAAAGAGAGACTCTATCCCTACTAAAATATGCTGCAATAAACTCCAGGATTATGGAAATACTAATGGAAAGGTGAGGGGATGATCCCTCATAGGATTATTAGCTGAAATGTTAGAAACTTCCTTCCTCCTTTGGATCCGCAATAATGGAAAGCATAATTCCTGAAGGGATTACTGCTGATAGGAGGTCACTAAATTTTGGTGTGATTCCATATCTGAAATGAATTCCTACGAATGTTAATATTTAAGCCCAAGGTGATAGGAATAATCCTACACTAGTTCCTCAACTAAAATATTGAAGGACAACCTCCTCCTCTCAAACTGATCTTCATAAATCTGCAATTTCTAAATATGGATGTTCTACAAAATGTAGGAAAAGATATGTGGCACCAATGCCTAATTTATATTGAAGTACAATACTCTTTCAAGAGCTTCACAATTAAAGAGGTTGGATTCCCAACCATGAACACCCTGTGCTAAACAACACTTGCAATATTTGCTAAATAGCCCATGAAAGCAATGGAATGTCAGATGAAAATTCCAGATCTAAACAGATCCTCAACATCAATCATCTCAAGCATGTCTTCATTCTTTCCTTCATCTCCCTCATATAGTGTTTGAGCCTTCCCATGCCTAGGCCCTCATCTAAAATGCGTTGTGCATTTGGACAAGATCCTTCATGCTTGACTGCATTGTCTCTCCAAGTCATCCATCATGTCTAGGTGCAATGTACACGCTCTCCATCATGTGTGCATTAATTGCACAACATCCTCCATCACTTCATCATGAATGCTTCATGATCTTCTATTTGATCTCTTCCAAGATCTTAGTTTACTGTGTAGACCTCCATGATCTATCTCATTAACGAGACATGATCTCCAATTCCATTCACATTAGTAGTGGCTCCACTACCTTATTTATATAGATCTAAGCTTAATTAACCCACATTCACACATAAAAAGTGGATATTTATTCATATTGATTATTATGGGTCCCTCCACCCTTTTCTTTACTTAATTAAGTAGGTTTATTAAGATCTCTAATATTCCAAATATCATGTGAAAATTTGGGAATATTACAATCCTCCCTGGCAAAATGTTGCTTGTCCTCAAGCAACTGCAACAAGTAGATGCTACAAAAAAAATTCTCCCTCCAAATGGCATCCTCATGTGGAAGGCCTTCCCATCTATCACAATGTGTCATGCATGTCCAGCTCCCAAGCTGCCTCTCTAGAATGTCTAGAATTGCCTCTAACTGAAAAGTTAGATACCCATCCTCATCAATGAATCTCCAAGTGGCAACCTTATGATGACCAAATGTCTCCTCTACACATAAGATACATAATATGAAGTGGTTCATTCCCAAAGTGGAAAATCCCAACTCATGAACTATTTTTCCAACCCATGATACATAGAGTAGATTACATATATCAATATTCTCATTGTTAACCATGTTGGCCATATAGGAATCAAACATCACATCATCATAATTAAAAACAAGAAGTAGAGACATATGGATGAACACGAACAATATCAAATCATATTCTCCTAATAACAACCAATGTAGCAAAGCCTTCTGCTACCATGCTATATCATCATGAAAACAGGTAAGAGAGCCATACTCTCTCAAAATAAGCCACCGCAACAATTCTTCTTGTTGCCATGCCAAATCATAATCAATGAGAATATGAGAGCCGTACTCTCTCAAAAGAATCCATCTCAACAATGCTTGTTGCTGTCATATCACATCATCATTGTACCAAGTACAATCGCCATAATGACCCAACAGAAGCCAATGTTGTAAGGCCTCCTGTTGCCATCCTCCAACAATGTCATGAAATATATGGGAAGAATTCAGCCCATACTCTCCCAATAGTAACCATAGCAACAAGGATTCTTGATGCCTCCTTGCATTATCATGATGCAAGTCATGGAGCAACAATAAAGTAATGGAAATGTGAGATGTCTCATCAACATAATAAAAGCAAGCTCCCTTATGCCACATCATGTGAGTGTTATGATTTCTCGCAAACCCAATTACATACATGAACATGAGATACATCCCAAACAAAAATACATGTAAATACATGAGAAAAATCCCAAACAAGAGTAAATACATGGACTTAAAATATAACATGAGATGTCCAAACTCTCTTATCAACAACCAAAGTAACCATGCATTTTTATTTTTCATTCTTCCAGTGATGTGTAAGGCATGAATCAGAAAATTATGACTCATTGAGTGGTAGCCATACTCACCCAAGAGAAACCAGTGCAGCCATGCTTCCTTCTACCCTATATCATAGATCTGCAAGTGGTTTGGAAACCCCTTGCTCCATACTATCAACCATTCATCCCAATGTGGATGATGGATCTCATTCTACAAATACTTGGTGTTAGTGTCAACCTTTGCAGCCTTCCTTCAGTGATCAAACATGCTCTTACAAAGTGATTTTAAGGTGTCAAGGTCAAATTTTGTCATTTCAATGAGTCTTCAAGCAAAATTTGGTCACTAGGCATGAGGTCTAGGGTTTGCTTTTACTCCTGTCAAAGTTGTCCAAATGTCGGTCCATGTCACCATTCAGCTGAGTGTACCATCATTCATAGGGTTTTCATCATCATGTCAGGTTCCAAAGAGTCATTTTACACCTTGTTCATGCTTCAGTTGTGCCTAGGTAAGGTCCATTTCCCTCTCCTAGGGTTTTGGAGGTAATTTCTCTTGGATGGTCAAATCATCAGCGAAACACATATCATGATGTTCATACACCTTCCCCTATCCTTAATGTCCATTATTAAACACTTCCCATCACTGATATCCCCTAAATTACTCATTTTTGCACAAACCCTAGTTTCTTGCTACAACTTGGAAATTTTCTAGGCTAGGCCTATGTTTTGAGCTTTTGGACCCCTTCCCCTCACTCAATCTCTGAAATTCCACTTTCCCCTACTTCCTAACATCCTCCCTACCTCCCAAATTTCTCTCAAGAATTTTGAAGCCCCTTATCCCCTTCATTTCGATTCATTTTGACAAATCCCTTGTTCCACACATCGGGATAGCTTTCACTAAAATGATGTTTCTGAGCAATAAAAGATGAATTTTGGAAAACTGAGAGAGGTTTTTGTCCACAATAGGCCAAGCAAGAAAACCTCCTTCAATTTTTACACAGGTGTCATGGTTTTATAGAAATGTCAAAAATATCGTTGCCTCAGGAGGAAGGTCACGGCGCACTGGGCGCGCTCGGCGCATAGAACCGTTTTTCACAATGCAAATTTGCACTGGCGCGGTGCATACAGCCTGCGTGGCGCACTGGGTTTGCGCGCGGCGGACAGAGATGAAACAAATTTTTGCTGCCATCTCTCACTCAAATTGCAAAATGAAATCCACCTCCTATGTTTCAAATGATTTTGTGAGTCTTTGAATTGCTATTTGTCAAGGTTTTGGGTAGTTTGAAAATTGGATATGAGAGTTAAATGTCAAAAACCAACTCTATCATCTTGTTGAAGAAATGCCTCTCCATGGTTTTGAATTGGGGTTTTAAAACAGTTTTGGTGTCACTTCCCACCTTGTTTTCCCATCTCCCATGATCTCATTATTATATTTTATTTTTCTTATCCCCTTACATCCCCTTACATCCTAAGTGACTTATTCCTAAACCCCTTTTTCCTATCCCTAAGTCACTTCATTCCCTATCATTCCCATTTCCCCATCTCATTTGTAAAGTCCTCAAACCCCAAGTTCCCAAACAATCAAGTGATTGTCCTTACCTTTTAAATCTCACTTGATTAAAACCAATTATCCCCACTCCCCATATTTCTCACAGTCCCTCTCACATCATCATATATTTGGCATTGAATCAAAACAACCAAATTCTCATTCCTCATCTCATTCAAGCCAACACACACCTTGTAAATTCCCATGGAGACAGATACTTCTATGATCAAGACCATTAAAATACATGCACCTTGGAGGCAAACAAGGAGAAGAACATGCTCAGACACATGAAGAACTATCATTGGGCGCCCACTCATGTTTGCAAAGCAAGAAATCAGGGAATTGAAGGCTAAGTTGAGAAAGCATCAAGGAGGCGAAAAAGGCACGTTAGACTCTGAATCTTGGCGGACGCTTCCTTGGCCCAACATTGCATATGATGAGGAACCTTCAGTCCAAATTTTAGCAAATTTGGAGTAAATTTTTTCATTTTTGAAATTTTGGTTGCAAAACAGGTTTTTCTGCCTAACGCGTCGCGCCACTTGGCGCGCGCTTACGTTTGAGAGATCTTCTGGAGGAAAACTTGACATTTTTGGATTTTTTATGAAAATTTATGCATGCTTAGGAATGGCCGAGAGATTTCATCAAGTTCTGGGTGGTTTAAAGGGTCAAAAACACCTTGAAAATGGCATTTCTGCCACCTTTTGCACACACAGGAACCAGTCTTGGGAGATTGAAGTTTTGGAGGGGAAAATGACATCCAAATTGAAAAATTCCACTTGGGTTGGATAGTAGATAGGTAGGGCTTTCCAATGAGCTATCATGAGCTCAATTAAGATGTCATGAAGTGCCTCACAAATAGGCTCAAATTGGTGCGACGCATTGAGTTTTTGGGCGTGACGCATAGAGAAATTTGACCTCATTTTGACTCTTCAGCTCAGAAATTCGCCCAGTTTTCACTAGTTTCACTTTTTGATGTAATTATTGATATATATTGATGTAAATTGATGACTATGATGTAATTTTGGCTCACATTTACTTTTTCTAGAGGATTCATTCACTAAAAAGTGAAAATTAAATGAATGGATCAGTTTCCTAGCATATAGAGGCAAGTTGTTTGATTGCCTAGATTTTAGTTCCTAGTTTAGAATTGGTTGAAACAGCTCCTAGAAGGATGAGATCGACCCATAGAGGCATGGGAAGGGGTTAGAATTGTCTATAAATTGTATTTTCTGAGACATTTTTCAGGGTTGGATACTTGGGAAAAGTTTGGCACTTCATTGTACATACACTTCTGCATTTTTTGGCAAAGGAAAGACCAGGGTTTTGCAACACTTGTTGGGATCCTTGTGGCTCTGAGTTTTGATGATGTTTTTCTCCATGTATCTGTAAGTTTCATTAATGTTATATGTATGCCATTTCCCTTCTCTTTGCTTCTGAATTAAACAAATGAGTAACTAAGGTAGAATTCATTAGTTTGCTGGTGCTCTGCCTTAAAATTTTGTTTAGTTTTATATGTTTTCCTCCATTTGAAGAGGATCCTTGCACCTTCTTTCCCTCTTCAGCTCCTCAGTAGTCTTTTCTATCCATTCATTGAATCTAAGACATCAAATCCATTGCCTTCCCTGCCCCAACTTGAACTCTGCAAGAATTTGGCCTCATCCCCAAGCCCAAAATTGCCTTTCCCTTTTTCCAACAAAAACCCCTAAAAAATCATTCCAAACTCCTTGATTCATATACCTAGCCTAAAATTAGCACTCATTTCAGTCATCTCAAGCCCTATTGATACATTTTTCCTGAGATTGACCCGGAGAGAGCCCTCTCCTGTTCTGGTAGGGCTAGCTACCAGACTGAGCGTGGTTTGGTGTTACCCTGAATCCCGCCTTCCTTCAGCCTAAGGTGGATTTGGGCAATAACATAGTGGTGACCATACTGGGGAAATCAAATGGTTTTCTTGTTAGTGTTATTGGTTTTATAAGCTACAGATGGAGCGTAAAGTTAGCCAGGTAGCCTTCAAAAACGCTCTTGCTTTGCATTAGCGAAAGTAGATAAACGTTGCTTCAGTCAATCTCCGATCTAGTTTGTAAATGTAACATCTAACTTGTGAATTGCCCCAGTACATGTATCAAGTTCAGATCTGATCGTTGATGGTGGACAATGATCAGACATAAGAAGGCTGAAATCATTCACCTGGTGACTCCAACTCAATGTAGAGACTCCACTGGAGGACTGACTCTTTCTCTGAGAAAATGGAAGGATCTTACACAAAGTTCAGGTATCCAAAGTGGAATGGTATTCAGGATCTAGTCTGCTTTCTTGTAAATTACTTCTTTGCTGTTCTTGAAGCTATCCTGAAAGTTTTTCAGAATTTGTTGTATGATAAAGGTGATCAAAATCTTCACTCGACCTATTCAAAAAGTGTAAATACTGAGTTTCCCTTTGATCCTGGCCTCCTTACTTTTCCCACATCTTATGATGACTCTCTTCAGAGTGATGAGCCTAAAGGAAACAAAACTGATCCCGTAGCTCTTGTATATACTCCTACACCTTTTATAGTCCCAGATAGGTATAAACCTCTTGTTTTACCTTTTGTTCTTCATGCTTTCCCTAAAAATTATGACCTATATCTACCAAGATTTGACAGTGAATGTAACAATGTCAACGCTGAGCAACATGTGCAGAATGTTGAGAATTTTCTAGACCTTTTTGAAGTTGATGACGAAGATGTTAGTATTAGGCTTTTTGCTCTTTCTTTTCAAGGCCAAGTGAAGAGTTGGTTCAAAGCCCTGCCTGATGCAAGCATCTCAGATTTCCAGTAGTTCGTCGAAGTTTTCCTAGACAGGTGGGTGGTCAGACAGAATCCTTTCCTTAT
The DNA here is from genome assembly GCA_034641835.2 of Pinus albicaulis. Lineage (NCBI taxonomy): Eukaryota > Viridiplantae > Streptophyta > Pinopsida > Pinales > Pinaceae > Pinus > Pinus albicaulis. The sequence continues at coordinate 1,572,169,476 of CM076578.1, read as the reverse complement.
TTTAGACGAGTATCCCCAACTGAAAAGATTGCCAGGGGAGACAGTACAACAATTTTCTGCCAGATTTAACCAAGTATATTTTTCGATGCCAGCTGATATAAGACCTTCTCCTAGATCTGCTCTCTTGCACTACCCGGGTGCCTTTGATCCGGAAATGGAGTTTCAGTTGAGAGAAAGGAATATTGCAACACTTGTAGAGATACAGAACAGTGCAGTAAATGTAGAGGCTCATTTGTTGATCCGAAGGGCAAGGTTGAAGGAAGAAGAGATGAAAAACATAGATACGGAGAAATCGACATCTCTAGAGGTAAAGCTTGACATGTTGGTAAGTGCAGTAGAAGAGATGATGCAAAATAACACCACAAGGAATGAGTATAATGTTCAAGCCCATGACTTGCTGATTGAAGAAGAACAAGTTGCTGATCCAAAACATTTTGTTTCTTATCCCAGTTGTCATAGTGATTGCTTTATAGATCATCTTGAAGAAGAGAGAGCTGTTGATATGACATGTATGCTTGATGATGTGTTGTATACTGATGATTTTCCTCAGTTTGATCAGTATGATGATGATTATGTTCTCCAAACAGAAGCTAACCTTGCAGACAAATCAGCAGCTAGTTTGTGGAAGGAGGAAGTTCACTTTCAGCAGCTCGAGTACAGTGATCAACCGATGCATATCAGCTATGACAATGATGAGGAAAGTGCAGCAAATTTTGAAGTAAGTGAAGGATATTTGCCTTTTTGTTTTGATTCATTTCAGTTCATCAGAGATAACTACCATGCAATCAGAAATCAAATGTCAACAAGTCTTGATCTGGACCATCTTGAGCGCAATGAAAACCTTGTTCAAGACTTCTCATATTCAGATTTTCAGCCCTCGAAAGCCATTGATTGTCAAGTTGCAGATGAGGACATGGAAGCTGGTACATATGATCAAATGATACAAGGTGACTCCGTACCATTTTGTTTTGAATCATTCCAGTTTTTGAAGGGTAAATTGCATAGTAAATCTTCAAATGAGCAGCCTGTAAGAAATCAGAAATCTCTTAGTGTTAATGTTGAGGATGAGACAGATAACGAAATTCTTGGGCAGCCTGTAGCATCAGATTTGCAGCCACCAACTGAAATTGAAGGTCAGATTACAGATGAAGTCGTGGAAGCTGAAATACATGATTTAATGATGCAAGAGGATTCTGTACCCTTTTGTTTCGAAGCATTTCAGTTTATAAGGCAGAATCTTCGTAATATCTCTCAAGAAAAAGATGAACGGCCAGTAGGATGTCAGACAGTTTCAATGGATACAACGCAGCAGTCTTCTCAAGTTTTTAATGATCCTATTGCTCATGTGTTGGATGATGTTTGCTGTAAAAGTTCTTCTCCATTAGCTAACCATGTGCCAGAAAAGAATGTTGATAATAATCTTATTCAAAAGTCGCCTTCATTGTCTTGTTTAACAGATTTTTCATTACAAAGCCTATATCAAGATTTGCAGTCATATGAGGAGATTGATAAAGGAGACTTTTGTTCTGTTTGGAATCAGCTCCAAAGTTTGGTTATTCACAAAATTCAGGATCCTTTTGACAGCTTGCCGCAGTCACCAAAGAAAGCCAGCACAGATGTGAGGAAAATCTTAATATCCAGCTATGAAGATTACCTGGACCAGAGCAGTAATGTGTTAATGGAAATCAATAGCTATGTTTATGAAGATCCTTTCGCAGTATTCTTGAAGTCATCCAGTCAATTCATGCTTTGCAAGTTTATCAGCAGTCAACTTGATTCCAAGTTTCCATGGGAGTTGCCTTTCGATTCTTCCCTTTTCCTGCGCATCAGAAAGCATTTGGGAAGAAATCAAATAGCAGCCAGGATGCTTACATGGTTGCATTGGTTGTTTCATTTCACTTGATCAGGTGATGAATGGAACAATTAGAGTAGGTTGTATTGAATAAGCTTCATATTGAGCATATTTCCAGTTTGTCGGTTGTGTTTAAGTATCGAGTCAGTTTTTAGTTGAGTGAGAGTCAATTTGTGTCATCAAGTCATCAGTTTTCAGTCATGCATTTCAGTTTGAGTTTTTGATTCCATTGCCCAATGGATAAGGCACTGGTCTGCTCTCCCAAAGATCTGTCGTTCTTGGCACCTCCATGGAGCTACCATCCCCATTGGAGCCAATGTTAGTGTCAGCCTTTGCAGCTTTCCTTCAATGATCAAACATGCTCTTACAAAGTGATTTTAAGGTGTCAAGGTCAAATTTTGTCATTTCAATGAGTCTTCAAGCAAAATTTGGTCACTAGGCATGAGGTCTAGGGTTTGCTTTTACTCTTGTCAAAGTTGTCCAAATGTCGGTCCATATCACCATTCAGCTGAGTGTACCATCATTCAGAGGGTTTTCATCATCATGTCAGGTTCCAAAGAGTCATTTTACACCTTGTACATGCTTCAGTTGTGCCTAGGTAAGGTCCATTTCCCTCTCTTCGGGTTTTGGAGGTAATTTCTCTTGGATGGTCAAATCATCAGCAAAACTTGTATCATGATGTTCATTCACCTTCCCCTATCCTTAATTTACATTATTAAACACTTCCCATCTCTCAGATCCCCTAAATTCCTCATTTTTGCACAAACCCTAGTTTCTTGCTACAACTTGGCAATTTTCTAGGCTAGGCCTGTGTTTTGCCCTTTTGGACCCCTTCCCCTCACTCAATCTCTGAAATTCCACTTTCCCCTGCTTCCTAACATCCCTCACTACCTCCTAAATTTTTCTCAATAATTTTGAAGCCCCTTATCCCCCTCATTTCGATTCATTTCGACAAATCCCTTGTTCCACACATCGGGATAGGTTTCACTAAAATGATGTTTCTGAGCAATAAAAGATGAATTTTGGAAAACTGAGAGAGGTTTTTGTCCAAAATAGGCCAAGTAAGAAAAACCTCCTTCACTTTTTACACAGGTGTCATGGTTTTAGAGAAATTTCAAAAATACCGTTGCCTCAGGAGGAAGGTCGCAACGCACTGGGCACGCGCGGCGCATAGAACCGTTTTTCACAATGCAAATTTGCACTGGCGCGGCACATACAACCTGCGCGGCGCACTAGGTTTGCGCACGGTGCACACAGCTGAAACAAAGTTTTGCTGCTATCTCTCACTCAAATTGCAAAATTAAATCTACCTCCTATGTTTCAAATGAGTTTGTGAGTCTTTGAATTGCTATTTGTCAAGGTTTGGTGTAGTTTGAAAATTGGATATGAGAGTTAAATGTCAAAAACCAACTCTATCATCTTGTTGAAGAAATGCCTCTCCATGGTTTTGAATTGGTGTTTTAAAATAGTTTTGGTGTCACTTCCCACCTTGTTTTCCCATCTCCCATGATCTCATTATTATAGTTTATTTTCCTTATCCCCTTACATCCCCTTACATCCTAAGTGACTTATTCCTAAACCCCTTTTTCCTATCCCTAAGTCACTTCATTCCCTATCATTCCCATTTCCCCATCTCATTTGTAAAGTCCTCAAACCCAAGTTCCCAAACAATCAAGTGATTGTCCTTACCTTTTAAATCTCACTTGATTAAAACCAATTATCCCCACTCCCCATATTTCTCACAGTCCCTCTCACATCATCATATATTTGGCATTGAATCAAAACAACCAAATTCTCATTCCTCATCTCATTCAAGCCAACACACACCTTGTAAATTCCCATGGAGACAGATACTTCTATGATCAAGACCATTAAAATACATGCACCTTTGAGGCAAACAAGGAGAAGAACATGCTCAGACACATGAAGAACTATCATTGGGCGCCCACTCATGTTTGCAAAGCAAGAAATCAGGGAATTGAAGGCTAAGTTGAGAAAGCATCAAGGAGGCGAAAAAGGCATGTTAGACTCTGAATCTTGGCAGACGCTTCCTTGGCCCAACATTGCATATGATGAGGAACCTTCAGTCCAAATTTTAGCAAATTTGGAGTAAAGTTTTTCATTTTTGAAATTTTGGTTGCAAAACAGGTTTTTCTGCCTGATGCGTCGTGCCACTTGGCGCGCGCTTACGTTTGAGAGATCTTCTGGAGGAAAAATTGAAATTTTTAGATTTTTTATGAAAATTTATGCATGCTCAGGAATAGCCGAGAGATTTCATCAATTTCTGGGTGGTTTAAAGGGTCAAAAACACCTTGAAAATGGACTTTCTGCCACCTTTTGCACACACAGGAACCTGTCTTGGGAGATTGAAGTTTTGGAGGGGAAAATGACATCCAAATTGAAAAATTCCACTTGGGTTGGATAGTAGACAGGTAGGGCTTTCCAAAAAGCTATAATGAGCTCAATTCGGACTTCAGGAAGTGCCTCAAAAATAGGCTCAAATTGGCACGACGCATTGAGTTTTTGGGCGCATCCCATAGAGAAATTTGGCGTCATTTTGACTCTTCAGCTCAGAAATTCGCTCAGTTTTGACTAGTTTCATTTTTTGATGTAATTATTGATCTATCTTGATGTAAATTGATGACTATGATGTAATTTTGGCTCACATTTACTTTTTCTAGAGGATTCATTCACTAAAAAGTGAAAATTAAATGAATGGATCAGTTTCCTAGCATATAGAGGCAAGTTGTTTGATTGCCTAGATTTCAGTTCCTAGTTTAGAATTGGTTGAAACAGCTCCTAGAAGGATGAACTCGACCCCTAGAGGCATGGGAAGGGGTTAGACTTGTCTATATATTGTATTTTCTGAGACATCTTCATGGTTGGACTCTTGGGAATAGTTTGGCACTTCATTGTTCATACACTTCTGCATTTTTGGCAAAGGAAAGACCAGGGTTTTGCAGAACTTGTTGGGATCCTTGTGGCTCTGAGTTTTGATGATGTTTTTCTCCATGTATCTGTAATTTTCATTAATTTTATATGTATTCCATTTCCCTTCTCTTTTCTTTCGAATTAAACAAATGAGTAACTAAGGTATAATTCATTAGTTTGTTGGTGCTCTGCCTTAAACTTTTGTTTAGTTTTATATGTTTTCCTCCGTTTGAAGAGGATCCTTGCACCTTCCTGCCCTCTTCAGCTCCTCATCAATCTTTTATATCCATTCATTGAATCTAATACATCAAATCCATTGCCTTGCCTGCCCCAACTTGAACTTTGCAAGAAATTGGCCTCATCCCCAAGCCCAAAATTGCCTTTCCCTTTTTTCCAACAAAACCCCTCAAAAATCATTCCAAACTCCTTGATTCATATACCTAGCCTAAAATTATCACTTATTTCAGTCATCTCAAGCCCTATTGATACATTTTTTCTGAGATTGACCCGGAGAGATCCCTCTCCTGTTTTGGTAGGGCTAGCTACCAGACTGAGCGTGGTTTGGTGTTACCCTGAATCTCACCTTCCTTCATCCTAAGGTGGATTTGGGCAATAACACTTGGTATCCTCCCATTTTAGAACACCAACCTCCTCAAACTATTGAAGAACCTTACACTCCATGAAATTTTGAAGTGCACCTCCAATGAGATCTATTAAGGAGACCTTCTTCTCATCTGTGGCCTTCCAAAACCAATGGGGTTCTAGATCTGCTGTAGGTAGAATTCTCTCTTTGAGCTGTGAAATTATCATTGAGAAAGTTTCATCAAGAAAGGAGAAAATATTTCTCATATCAAGATTTCTACCATTCATCATCTTAACCTCCATTGCTTCATGAGTGAAGCTACCTTCAGCATGCTCCAAGAATAATTGGGCCTCTTCATTATCACTTCTACTAAGTGACAACGTTGTAGATCTGCATGGTAATACATATGTTGTCTCAAAGAAAGGTACAATACTGATCTCATAACTAGTCATTGTACATAGGATCATGCTCATCCCTTCCTTTGAAACTCTACACTTCAAATCAAAAGGTTGAATGTAGTCCATCCATGAAAAACTAGGATATCTTTTCATCTCCTCCTTGCTCAAATCAAGTTTCCTCTACAGTGTGATATGTTGCTGCTTCAAGTCAGCATTTTGTTCTAACCCTTGATTATGCATTGGCCCTAATGGCATGTCCCCATAAGTTTCAATAAGATATACTAAAACAATAGTTGATGAATGTGTTTTCATACCTTGGATCAATTGATGTGTGGGAACCTCTTGACAGAACACAAGAGTTCCTCCAACCGGGACAATGGTGTCTCCAACTGCTAGTAAGAGAGATGGTTGCTCCTCTACCAATCTACCAGTGTTGGATTCTTCCTCGTCTTCCTCATGCATCTCCTGAATCATGCAAGGGACTCTATATGTCAAGAGCTCAAGACTATCTTGCAAGGTTGCAAGTGTCTCTTCTCTAGATGCAAGTACTTCTACAACTAGTGTGAATGTAGTGACTTCTTGTCCAGAGTGACAAGAATGACATCCTCCTTTGTTTCCTTAGGAAATGTCTCTTTGTGGCCCATCTCTATATTCTTCTCATCAAACTTCTTCCTAAACTTGTGAAAGAAATCTGAATATTTAGTCACCTTTGCATGCTCCATGTGACTAAACCACAAATCATTGGCTTCACCTAAAAGATGAAGTGCTGCAATTTGGACAGCCTCTTTTTCAGCCATAGGATGTAGCATGAAAAATGTATCTAACTCTTTCCTCCAAGCCTTAACAGTGCTTGAGGAAGACCCATAAAATGTAGACAAATAGAATCTATTATGCCTCTTCCTTCTATTGCTGCTATAGGATCTTCTTTCTTCTTTGAGTTCAAAGAATTCTTGGAGAGTTAGACTCCCTTTGAAGGCTCTAGGTTGTTCCTTGTACTCTTCAAGATACAAATTGAGAGTCTCATGAGTCTCAGGTTCTCTTATTTATTCATTTCTATACCTCTCACCTTCTTCAAAGAAAGTGGGCATAGTAGATCTATGAGGAGATCTATGATTCTTCGGTTCTCTTTTCTGTTTATAGGAAGTGCTTGGACCTTCCTCTTCAAATCTTCTCCTTGGATTCTTCATTTGCCTTTATCTCTTCATTTTTTTGACCTCCTTGGAGAGATATTTCTTGGATCTAAAGAGATGAGTGGCAAAACTATACTCCTTCATGATAGATCTCATCTATCTACTTCTTCTTTTGATGCAAAATATGAAGTGTCCACAAGCTGAGCCAAAGATCATGCTCTAATACCACTGTAATATCCCAAAAGGGAGAATGTAGTAATACTTAAACACAATATAAGAACTGCAACTAAGTGAACAATAAATCTCAACACAACCTCAAAATATATAGAGAAGCTGAGCCATTTTATTATATGGAGATGAATCAGTTACACAATGTACAGAAAATGAGTAGATCTAGCCCAAGAGAAGGCCTAGAATCACCCGATATTTGTGCTACAACTAGCATTGCGTAACAGGTGAGCTTATAGAAGAAACACTGAACTGTCCCTGTTGCTCATGATGTACATGTAAATGTTGCAAAGGAAAATGGATATCTAGGGAGCTTATGAGCTCTGATGATGTCAAGATTCAAGATCTGGCCAATGTGATGGATTCCCAAGATAACCCAGAAAGGATTTTCCAGATCTACAACTTTGGAAAAACCACCCTCCTAGGGTTTGATCCTTTATCTATTGGGATTACAGATTTGAAACTAGATCTGATAAATATATGGCTGAAATATGTCACAAGCTCAGATATAAGCTTGAAGGGCTAATCCCTCCTTCATATCTACAAGCTATAAGATCTAGATCTAGCTTCTCAATCCTCCTCTGATGATTACAACTATTGCTACACAATTACTCATAAAAACTATGTTATAAGGGAAAGAGAGGCTCTATGCCTACTAAAATATGTTGCAATAAACTCTAGGCTAATGGAAATATTGATGGCAAGGTCAGGGGATGATCCCTCATAGGATTACTAGCTGAAATGCTAGCAACTTCCTTCCTCCTTTGGATCTGCAATAATGGACATCGTAATTCATGAAGGGATTATTATTGCTAGGAGGTCAATAAATTTTGGCCTGATTCCAGATCTGAAATAAAGCCCTGTGAATGTTGATATTTAAGCTCAAGGTGATAGTAATAATCCTACACTAGTTCCTCAACCGAAATATTGAAGGACAACCTCCTCCTCTCAAACTAATCTTCATACATCTGCAATTTCTGAATATGGATGTTCTGCAGAATGTAGGAAAATATATGTGGCACCAATGCCTAATGTAGAATAAAGTACAATACTCTTTCAAAAGCTACTCAATGAAAGAGGTGGGATCCCTCACCAGGAACACCCTATTCTAAACAGCACTTGCAATCTTTGCTAAACATCCCAAGAAAGCAATGGAATGTCACATGACAATTCAAGATCTAAACAGATCCTCAACATCAATAATCTCAAGCATGTCTTCATTCTTTCCTTCAACTCCCTTATATAGTGTTTGAGCCTTCCCATGCCTAGGCCCTCATCTAAATTGTGTTGTGCATGTGGACAAGATTCTCCATGTTTGACTACGTTGTCTCTCCAAGGCATCCGTCATGTCTAGGTGCAATGTACACCCTCTCCATCATGTGTACATTAATTGCACAACATCCTCCATCACTTCATCATGAATGCTCTATGATCTTATATTTGATCTCTTCCAAGATCTTAGTTGACTATGCCAACCTCCATGATCTATCTCATTAATGAGACATGATCTCTAATTCCATTCACATTAGTAGTGGCTCCACTACCTCCTTTATGTATATCTAAGCTTAATTAACCCACATTCACAGATAAAAAGTGGACATTTATTCATCTTGAGGATTATGGGTCCCTCCTCCCTTTTATTTACTTAATTAAGTAGGTTTATTAAGAACTCTAATATTCCAAATATCATGTGAAAATTTGGGAATATTACACTAAGATAATTCACTTTCCAAACTTCATCAATCATCCACTAGTGGTAGTACTACCCACTATTCTCAAGTCTTATGGAAACAAGACTTTTGGATGCCCGCAACTATATAAAAATTATCTAGATTTCACCATCAAATACCAAATTCTAGTGGATGACAAGCAAGCTTCATACTTCCAACTCCAGGATGCATTATTATGCTACCTTTGCTACCATTTTGTTCCTTTAAGTGAGTGTGCCAAGCTAATTTGGGAGGCGCACTAGAGGCATCTCGTAGGAAAATTTGGAGTGGAAAAAACTATGGTCTTACTATAAAATTATTTTTGTTTGTCAAATCTTTGACATGATGTTGGAAAATACATCAGATCTTGCATTTCTTGTGCCATCACCAAGCAATCTATTAAGAAGCAAGGATTGTATACTCCTCTATCTACTCCTAACCGACTGTGGGAATCCATCCCCATTGAATATATGTCTGGCCATATTTATACCAAACATGGCAACGAATGTGTATTTTTGGTCATCACCAAATTCTCTAAGATGGCCATATTGGCTACTTCCAGGAAGAATATCACAGTAGAGGCCACTAATAGAATCTCTGTTGAACGATTTTGGGTACATTTTCCGATCCCACAGACCATTATATTGGATTAATATTGCAAGCTCCTAAGCATTTTTGGTCAATCCTTTAGTCATTTTTGTACACTAAGCTCACCAAGATGATTTCATTCCACCCCCAAAATCATGGCCATATAGAGGTGGTCAACAATATGGTTGTGCACATACTATGGATTTACAACTCTAAGCATCCATGGACATGGGATGAGATTATTCCCTATGTGAAAAAAACCTATAACAAATCTCTCTATAGATTGACTTGCCATAGCCCCAATGAAGTGGGCCTGGGATTTCAACCATTATTTCCCCTCAATGTTGCACTTCCTTTTGCACTTACACAAGAAGAATTTTTCCATGTCCAGTCTAAAGTTGATAAAGCCACCAGGATTATTGTGTGTTTTAACCACAACTGTAAGAAGATTCATGACATCCTGGAGCAATCCAATGCCAAATCCAAACAATGACATGATAAACATGTAGTGCCCCATAAGTTTCAGGTCGGTGAAAAATTTTGGTTATGTCTTCAGAAATAGTGCCTCGCTAGAATCCATTGTAACTTTCAACAACTCTGATAAGGGGATTACACCATCACCAAGGTTTTGGGAGACAACAATTTCGATCTTAGTATCCCCCCATTCCTTGGCTTTCACCCTATATTCAATGTGGACCACCTTCGGCCATACTTTCCACCATCATTAGAGACATCAAACATTGCTGAGAAGTTGACACCAATAGAGCTCAACCCAGACTACATGGAATAGGCCACCACTGATCTGGATTGTTGGAGGAATGATATGAAATACAATTACAAAATAATAAGAACTAAAAATTTCCCAGCATGTCACCCATCAAAATACTATTCTATCCAAGCGCACTTAACTGTAGAGTTTTCATGAGGCTTCATACATTAATTTTTTTCCAATCCATTTTTTTTAAGAAATGAAACTTAAGGGACAAAAAAAGGAATATATCAATATGACATATTCCCTAAGAGAAATATTTTAGAGAGAACAACATAAAAAGAGAGAAATAATTTTAATTTACTATTAAAAATAGCAAAAGACTAAATTATGAAAAAAAATTTCCTTTAGTCCACAGTGAAGTCATGTATTTATACTTTTATATGAATCTTTCACTCAGAGCCAAGCCTCTCATTACATTTAAAATACCATGGGTACATACCATGGTTTACAAAATCCATGGGTGAATACCATGGGCAAGCATACTAAATTAGGATACCATGGCTAAATATAATACATTACAATGCCATGGTTTACAAAATCCATGGGTAAATAGCATGGGTGAGTATTATAATTACTATGATAGAATTGAAATCATCACCCCATTAGAATCTCCCTTTAATATTATGATTTATTTTATTTAATATCATGCATCATCCATGGTTTAACAAACATTGATATAAAAATAATTATTAATTGTGGTAATTATTTTCCAAAGATCAGTATGTCAAGGCGTTGCAACATAGTGGGGGTATATCTAAGACTAAGGAGTCCTAAGGCTTCAATTATTTCATTTTTCATGACATCAATGGTAGTGTTTGAATTGATCAATGTGTTATAAATAAGAATTTTTTTAATATGCACATTAACTACTAGGTTTATAGGGTCATAATAATTAGCTGCTAGGAACCCTCCCATCATTAATTCTAACAATTTCCCCATAACATGGATAGTTTGGGAGTCTTTCTACTTTCTCCCAACTTTCCTCAAACAAAGTTATCTAGTCACTTAAAATAAATGGGTAAATCTTTGATGGCTTGTAGTGGTACTTTTACAAACAAGTTTTTGAGTTCAACCAAAAGATCAAATTTAGGAAAAGTAATAGGATTCTCCTTACTTAATCTTTTAGGGTAAGGAAAAATTTGGGGTTCAGGATGTGAAGGTTCAAGTGTTGGTTCTTATCCTAATTCTTCATTGCAAATATTTTTGTTTGTATATTCAATATAGACCTGAGGTTGTTTTTTGGTTAGGGTCCTCCTAGATCACAGATGAATATAATTACAATCTATGGAGGTGATAGGTCGGATAGGTGGCCGCAACCAGTGTAGGCTAAGATTCCTTCCCATGATTTGAGTCAGGTATTTATCATGCATGTAATTAATGTCTACAAGGGTTTAGGTGTGCGTACTTGAAATTATGGAAGAGAAACGAGCCACATGAGTGCTTATATAACAACTCACTAGTGTGCTCCATAGGCAGGATTCCTCCACCCTAACTTCCAAATATAGTTTGGGGGAGGATGATCCCATGATTTCATTGAAAGAATCCATGGTTTTGAAGTGTGTTGTGTAATAGGGTTAGTTGAATAAGAATCAATATAAAATTTTCATTGGTCTTAGACCACACCTTGAGGCTTGGGCTTCAATGGTTTCCATGGAGAAATGAAGCATAATTTCTCTTATTTTTTTTTCTTCATATAGAGTCTTAAAATTGAGTAGAGATGGGAAACTATTGGTGTTATATTCCTTCCCACATATGTCACAAATATCCACCTAATTCACATGACATTCCTTTAGTAGATGTTTTTTTTTCAATTTGAACAAAAGGTATCCAATGTTGTTTTTTGTTCATCCTTCTTCCTTCTAGCTTTCAATAAATCTAATTGAGAGACCAAGGAAATAACTAGGTTGACTAGGTTGGCTTTGAATTTCTCCAATAATTGCCCTAGCTCAGATCTAGTGACTCCATTTGCAACTTCCTTAACATTTCTTGTCATAATTTCCTAGGTCCCATTTCTGACTATCGATTCTCCTCAAGTATATTTATGGTACAGATACATGATGTCATCATATTCTAGCTAGGAAACATCTCCTCCACCCATAAATTTTAGGAGATCCATGCACTCATTTGAAATTCCTCTGAACAACAAAACTTGGCATGCCTTAAGGGCTAAATATTCTTGCCTTGCTTTGTGCAGATTATAAAAAATCTATCGAAATAGTCTTCAAAACTCTCATCCTATTACATTATCATAACTAAAATAGAGGACATCAAACTCGAAAAGGAAGGTATTGACATCTTCATTGGAGATACCATCAAATTTTGGTAGTGTTGAATGAAGAATATTCTTCATCTTAGCAACTAAGTTTATTTTTGTGATGGAAAATTTGGAGTTATATGCTTCTTTGACATTTTGATGTGACATATTTTTCAAAGGAGTATCTTCTTATTCAAAATGTGCCTTTATATATTCAAGAAAGTTGTTGTCTTCATGGCTATATTTTTCCTTAGAACGACTTTATTCAATTTTTATAGGGCTATGATTTATTAAACTAATTTTCAGGAAGGTGTTGTTCATTCTCTAAAGAGTTATTCCCAATGACCTAGAAATATGGATTATATAAAATCAAATCTTCTATGGTATTATTGATTTGTTCAACTCCAATATTTTGTGTACGAACCTATACAATGGAAGTAGAATATCTAGGTTTTTTCTTTACAAGAGAGCTTGTTGTTGGTGTCAAGTAGTTTGGATGATTGTGTTCCTTTCCCTCTTGTGAATGTTCTGTAATGTTGGGATGGGGAGTTTCCTTGATAAATCTACGAATTTGGTCCCTTCTCTTAGGAATGTAATAATTCATATTGAAATAAAATAAAAGGTTAGAATAATCAAGTTTTGAAATTTCAAAAACGAATAAAAAAGTTCGCATATAAATTGATATGAAAACAATTATACTATTGAAGTTACCTAGAATTGTGCTAAAAATGATAGGATTTTCAATTACTTCTAATTATCTGAGTGACAAATTGATTAGATATACATTTAAATTTTCAATCTAAGGTTCCTTTGGAATTTTCAAACTGTCATGCACATTATATGTTAATACAATCTGTTATGTGTCACAGACTTGTAGTAATATGATAGTTGTAGTGATACACAATAAATATGATTTCACATGCCACTAATCTAATTAAACACTCCATAATTGTAGAAAATAAATCACTCCTGTAGGAAGGTAAATTATAGGGAAAGTAAATCACAATTCGTGAAAGTAAACACACTTGAAGAAAGGTAAACACACCAACTGCGAGAAGTGAAATATTCAAGTGTTATGATATTCTTGGATTGCTATAACAATGATGCAATGGAACATGCCTATAATGCAATGAATGATGAGAAAATAACCCAAAAATATTTTGCAAACATCACACAAATCTCAGTCATAGAATGCTACTAAAAAAAAGTAAAATTAAGATACATACAAGTTGCAACAATAGGATTTGATAAAATAGATAAGATTCCCATAAACACCCAAATATGTTAGTCAGTCCTAAGATTCCCATAAACACCCAAATATGTTAGTCAGTTCTAAGATTCCCATAAAAACACAAATATTTTAGTCAATTTTTAACTCTAGAAATAATTCTTAAATTATGTAACCTAGAGTTGCAACAAAAGTGAGTAATTGTAGCACCCACACCACATGATTTACCCACATTAACCAACTCATCAGTGTAACATGAGATTAGAGTTATTATACACGACCCAATTTCTAAGATGCACTTATTGAAAATTTGGTCCACATGTCCAGAACACATAGCAAACACCTAGTGACAGATGATCACACTATTATCAACCTAGCTTGACCCAACATTATTTTTTTTCGCTTTCATTTCCTTAAATTTAACATCACTTTCTAATTTGGCAGTTTTTCGGGTCCTAAAATTATGAGGCTGTTTTCAGGGCTTAAATGAAATTTTAAGGGAAAAAAGAGAAATTAAAAAAAGTATAGGAACTTGTTCTACATATTTGTTTTTTAGCCTAGGTAATGATATATTCGAAATGAGGTATTATGATAGAAAAACAAAGATTGTATGAAAAAATTTTAAACTTGGGAAGTTGCCAACCCAAATTATTAATTTATACAAACACTTTGTATACATAACACATGTATGTCATGAATGCATAGTTTGTTCATTGTTTCCATTAGTTCATCAGATATGCATCAAGAAGGATTGTTTCCCTCTTTACTAGCTACAACAATACACATTAATTCGTGCATTCATATAAAATAACTAGGAGCCCATCAAACCTTATAATGGTTCTGTTAGTCATCACTATTTTTCACCTGTTGATGATGACTAGTTTTAAAGCCAAGTTTTCTAGCAACTGATCTCCAATTTGTCAAATTTGTCAGCTAGAAAACACCCATAAACATTTTTCCCTCCTACCTTTTAAATCAGCCTATGATGAGAAAAAACTAATTGTCAAGCCCGATCTAGTCTCAGTCATACAAACTTGTCCATCAACTCCAAAGAGAATACTCCAAATCTGTCAAAAGTCTCCCGAAGTTAGGTAGTGGCGCTTTAGGCGATCTTCCCTTGGAAAACTATCCTAAGCCAAAAGAACCTCTGTCTAAAACCAACCAGTCATATCTGACCATCCTATTATGCAAATAAAGATTGATACACCCTTAGGTCGCGCCACTAAGAAGCCTTGATGTCTCAGCAGTGCATATGCCACAAGTCAACCTGATATTAGGTGGATTTACAGTGTTTCAATGTCTTTTTCAAAAAGAAAAAGTGTACCAGTGTTCCAAAAGACATTATTAAACTTAAGATGAGAAGACAGCTGCTTCTCATGTGGTTTTGAGCCTGGGATGCAAGTACTGGATAGAGAGCTATTTCAATGAGCTCCTGCAAACACAGCCAAAAAGGTTAGTGACTAATGACTAGCAAGTAATACTCTGCAGATACAGTCAGGTTGCTTCTGATGTCTAAAGATGTATAAGGGTATTTTAACAATAGGATTACATGTCTTAGAGAATTGACCCTCATGGCATATTGTCAATTTGTCACTTTTATTTACTTAACTATGAATAGCCACTACAAGGAAAGATGACACAGTTTGACAAAGGGATGAAATAGCTTCACTGTGTAAAACCTCCTCCAAACGTGACAGAGGGTTGGATGACTGTGTAAAACCTCCTCCAAACATGAGCGAATGGTTAGGTCATTGGTTGAAAACCTCTTTCATTTAAAATTAGATGGTTGGGAATATTATGCTGGCCTCCTTCATTTAACAAGCAGAGGGACAAGAAAAGAGGTGTACCCTCATTCAAAAAAGCACAAAGCTAACAATGCTGCAAACTACCTAAAAACTTGTTTAAACACCTTTTTCTCCAATAGATGAAACCACTAACACAATAATGGTGTTTCAAGGATTGCTTATATAGTTTCACTGATTGAAAGACAGAATTCAAATCCAGTGGGAAACAATGGGATGACTATGAGTGGAAAAATGTTGTTAAGCAGATGGCCAAGCAGTAGTACTATAAGAATAAAAAAGGTTTGGTTTTTCTTCTATCAGAGATCTCCTTCAAAGGAAATCTGAAGCTAAAGTAAACAACACTTGGACAGGCTCATCAATGTGAAGAAAAGGATATGACACCATGATTCAAATTCAAGAAAATATTCAAAGAATCAAGCCATATCACTATCACAGTCAAAGACCTTTTATGAAACATGTGAAAAAGCCTTGTTGTTCCATATGATTGCATTGAGGGTCCCTAAAGGCATTTTTCCTTGATGAATAGATATAGGTAAATCCATGGGTGAATGCAAATAAGGTTTTTCATCCACAGTCAAAGGAAAATATCCAAGGGCGCCTGACTGTTTTGATCAAACTGCACAATAGCCATAATTATCATCAAAACACCAGGAGAGAAGAAATTGTCAAAGTAAGTTTTAGAGTGGTGATTCATCTCCTTCCAAGATATGGAAAAGGATGCCTCACAAATCTTTGATATGACTCTTAAGCAGTGCTCCTCTAAAAATCAAAAATAAAGAAAGGTGACAGGTTTATTTTCTAGGTAAGAAACAGTGAAAAAGTAGTAAAAAGGAGCCATGACTATGGTGTCATTCAAAAGCAGCCTCCACAGCATTTAAAATCGAAATATGGACCTTTGTGATGTTAAAAGGTGATTTAAGTTTTTTATATGACAAAAGGGGGCCTTTTTAAAACTCCAAACCCTCACAAAGGCCAAATATGAAGACGTGTTGGATTTTTCAACTTTAAAAGGAGGAGAGACCATTGGCAAAGTCTCATGTGCAAATTCAAAGCAACCAAACAAACGGTCCCTCAGTTCTTTCACCAGAGAAGTAAGTGATTTTAGCATTTTTCAAAGTTTCAAGGTCTTGAAGCTTGCGCGGCATTCCTGAAAAAGTGCGCGGAGTGCCTGTAAGCGAAGTTACAAAGGGTTATAATAGTTGCGTGGCGCGCCTGTGGCGCCTGTTCAAACACCGCCCAGGGTCGACCCGACTGCGCAGTGTTCATTTCACTGAATGTTCCGCTCACCCAAACACCTTCAAAAAACTCTGTGGAGCTGTCCCAATCAATCAAACAAGGTCCTTAAGCTTTTCTTCGAGGTATTCTACTTTTCCTCTTGGAAAAATTCAAAGATTGAAAGGGTGTTTGCCGTGTTGTTTTGTTATAAGGAGAAATATTTCCTTTGAAACCATTTCTAATTTAAAAACATGAGATAGACAGTGGTATATGAGACAGAGTTTTTTCAAAACTGGAGAAAAACTTTCTTGAGCTTAGGGGGTCTCAAATCAATTTGGTTGTGTCTTAACACTAGCTTTAAAGAGCATTTTGTCATATAACGAGCATAAGACAAAAATAGTGATAAGAGGGTAGGGTTTTTGAGCAAAATCAAAAAAATTTATTGCTGTGAGTATCACAGACCATTACAGTGATAGGTAGGGTTTGTTTTTATTAGTCCTAAGGGGCCTTAAATGCTTTTGAGAACAGTGAAAACCATACACAAACTACAAGACAAAAAGTACAGAGTTGTAGAGATCCCATAATTGCTGGAAAGTGTCCTAACAGTGGTAAGACAAAAACAACCCCTATCTGCAAAATCAAAGGTGAAAACAGTGATCATAATGTGAAGGCTTGGTAAATATAAAAACCTCCTATTTATTGTTGTAAACTTTGTACAACCTCCATAATTCAAAAACAGAGTGTGTTGAAAGATTTTTCAAAATCAGTTGAGGGTGTTTTTGTCTACCCTTGAGAAGAACAGTGAACAACAAAAGAATATTGTTTAGGGGAAAGGTGTTTTTTTTCTGTCACAACATAAAAGATCCTTGTTCAAACAAGGGATCACCAACACATATTTTCAAGATTTTTCCCAAGCATAGTGATAAGTTGATTTTCTTTCATTTTACAAATACTTGTTGATTGGCATCAAAGAGGATAAATTAGTGACTTATAAGGAGAAACATGGGTGTTGTTGAGAAACCATTTCAAGGACCATTTGAGACAGCTTGTTTTTGCAAAGAGTATCTAAAACAAAATGCCTCCCAGGCAAGACAGTAGAAGTGGCCTTCACAGGAGGTTTGAACCTGTTTCAACTGAAGAGGGAAATGCTCATCCATCAGTCCTGTTTAACTTTCATGAGGTTGGATGTCTAGAGTTTTGTCAAAGCGTGTAGGAGATGAAAAGCTATTCCCCCTTGACACATATTTGTGCTTTGAGATTTCAAGGGAAACACTTTCAGTTGGCAAGCTTGGATTTCAAGTTTTCTCCTAGATCCATTTCCAAGGCCACCAAAATCCCTTATGTCGGAGAGAAGTGGTTTAAACAGAGCCACTTAGAATCATAACAATACAAACCCTTTTTTAAGCCTGAGCATTGGGATACAAGTTATTCTCCCCTCATGAATATTATCATGAAATACTTCACTTGTGAGGGAAGGTTCTCCCGGATCTATGCTTACCATGTCCAATTGCTCATGCATTTCACAAGGGCCCAATTGTTAAATCTCCCCTTCTTCCTCTAGAGAAGTATTGAAAAAATGGCCTCCACTGTTCAGAAAAGACCTCCTTCTCAGCAGTCATCTTGCCTTTTCCATCATTCCCTCATTAAGGTTGCAATTCTCCATCAACTTGAGAAGAAGGTAATCTCTTTGGACACTTTCATTGCACATCCAGATTTAGCCACTATTCCTTCATTCCATGCATGTCCTTCACCGTCCACTCACCATCCTTCGCCTTCTTCAAGTAAGCCCATTCCCAAGAAGCTCAAATTTCCCATTATTGAATAGGAAGAAGAGCATGATGATGAACAGCAGCAGCATGATGAAGCAGGGAAGCAAGGAGTAGAAGAGCATGATAAAGAAGGGCAGAAAAGTGAAAAAGATCATAGTGAGGTAGGGTAGCAAGATGAAGAGGAGGAACAGCATGATGATGATGAACAGAAGCAAGATCAGGAAGGGAAACATGGTGAAGAGGAGGAACAACATGATGAAGAAGGGCAATAAAGTGAAAAAGATCACAGTGAGGAAAGGCAGCAAAGTGAAGAGCATCACAATCATAATATGCAGCACAATGATGAAGAGCAACGCCATGAAGAAACTCAAAAAAATGGAGAGGATGATGAGGAAAGTAACAAGGGAAAAGAGCCAATAGAGCATGTGCTAGCTGCCTCTCCTAGGAAAGGGGTCATGCTTTCTTCTCCAAAAGTGGCCAAGCCCTGGACATCAAGGAAAATGGTGCCTAAAAATATAACTCCAAATGTTACTAGGGCCCTCCAAAGCAAGGGAAAATTGCCCAAGAAGCCCATTGTCGAATTACCCAAGAGGAGTATGACCAAGAAGGCCACCCAAAGCAAGGGAAAGGAGAAAGAAGAAAGAAGCCATGAAAAGGAGAGGGACTTTGACATAATTCAAATCCAAAGTGATGATAGCGACAATGAGTCCTGAATCCTAGAGACTCTTTTGATCAATAGAGAAAAAAAATTGATGGTTTGAGGGCAAATCTAGAGAGGGCTAGAAAATTCAATCACTTTTTTCAAACTCAAAATAAACAGATAAGTGTCCACATGGCGGTATATGAGACCCGGGCCATCAAATACAAAAAAGAGGCCTCCAAGTCGCAAGTTAAATTGGAAGAACTCATGGGTGAGTTCAATGAGAGAGAAGATGAAGATCATACCAGGAGAAATAGGCCAAGAACCATAGGACTCAGAAGAGCCCTTGAGAAACAAAAGGAGGAAGAAGCTGCCCTTCTTCAATCTATTCCTCTCACTACTTTCTTCACCCAAGAGATAGAGAACAATTGAGAAGCATGGCTCGAGAGGGTGAATGATCACATGGAAAAGAAGTTGGAGAAGGAAAATAGAGATATGGACCTTCAAAGGAGGATGACCAGGCAATATAAGATGCTCAATAAGTTCACCCGGCGGAAATTGAAGGCCACACAGGAAAAACTCAAGGAAGCTCAAAGGACGCGCCCGGCACCAAAAATGAAGAAAGACACCTCCAAGCTCCAAATTTTGGCCTCATCTTCACAACATGTTTCTAAAAACCCTTGAGGGTCATGCTTGCCAAAATTGGGCGAAATTCAACAAGTTTTGGTTTTTTGTCATTTTTTAGTTTTTGGCTAAAAATCATGGGCATCGCCATTTCTGTTTGGTGCATCCTCAAAGGATGAAAATGGTATCATTGGATGCCATAATATCAGGGGCATATACTCAGTGATTTCCAAATCAATTGAATATGATTTTCTCCCCAAAAATGGTAAAAAACACTCACTTTTTCCACACTCTGCCCCGTTTATCAGCAAAGTCTATTTTTTGGGTTTTTACACACAGGTTAGATTTTGACAGAATTCCATTCATCAGTTTGGATAAAAATAAGAATTTTAAAAAAATAGACATGTAGAGCTTTCCAACTAGCCATCACAGGCCTCGTTTTGACATCGGGAGGCCTCCAAAAGTTGCCGGCAAGACATGGGACTTTCTGCTGATATATTTCTTAAGTATTTTTGTGAAAAATGTACCTTTCTAAAGTGACCTTTCCTCATGTGCGTTTAGCTATTTTTGGGCATGATTAGTTATGAAAAGTCAATATATTTTGTCATTTGTGCCTTGGGCTTTGCAAAGCCTCAAGGACAAATCAGATATTTTTGATGGGCCAATGAGATTGCAAGTTGCACTAGGAGGTTTTCCCTCATCTTGGCATATATATTCCAAGAGAATTCATTGTAAACAAGGCTGAACTTGATGAATAGAAGCAATATATGGTTATACAAGCTTGGAAGAAACACTTGTCTCATGCATTGGATAGTTTCTTGAATGTTTTTTGGATGATGAAGGAGGTCTGTTGTTGGATTCCTTAACTTGGTAAAATGGTATAGTGTCCCTCTCTATTATGCTTCTTAGTTTTCATTCATAATTCCATGTTCATGCTTGCTATAAGACAGTAGAGAATATATTTGAGACATGCCCTTGGAGGCACCTCAAATTTCCAATTTCTTTATAGCTTCTATGTTTTCTTCCTTCTTAGTCATATCAAAGAATCCTTGATTGCTCTTTGATAACTGAAGAAATTGTTCGGTTGTTTCATTTATGGTTTTATGCATGCTAAGTATGATTCATGGTATGCCCTGTTTACTCATGGCTAGTCATAGCTCCACCTTTGAAACCTCTCTTTGATTGTTTGATTTTCATTTGTTCAGCCAAGGAGGTCTTGTACTGATCTTGCCCTTTGCCTAAAACTATGAAATCTTGCTTCAATGTGCCCAATAGCTTGAAATACTATGCTTAGGAATTTCCTTGTAGTTTTTTGAGTTGTTTGTTTGTCTTAAATGTATTTCCCCAAAGTCTGATAGAAATTTCCTAAAGTTAGAGAGTCATATATCTCTATGTATTGCTTGAATGTTTATTTCTATGCATTGATCAGTTTATAGTTACATTTCTCATGATTAATGGTTAACCCTACCATGTTTATGTCAACTATTGAATTGTTTATGTTTGAAATCCTTTGTTCTTCACAAATTTAGTGTCCATCCTAATCCATTTTACGCAAAGATCCATTTTTCCTTGCTCAAATCGGCCCTTCCACAACCTTGTATCACCATCTGAAAGCTTTCTTGAACTTTTCGACCCCATAGCCCAGTTAATCTGAAAATATTTTTATCTATCTTAGTCTTTGATCAGTTCATCCCTCACAAACCTAAAAACAAAAACAAAAACCTACTTCATAACTACCCTAAAATCAAAAACGTAAGAAGCAAACACATAGATATCCCTTACACAAATAGAGAGAGCCCTCTCTGAGTCCAGGAAGGCTAGGTCTTTGGGCTCCAAAGATTGGTTTGATGTTACCCTGTCACTTGGCTTGCCAATCAAGCAAATCACCGCTCCCTAACATAATGTCAATCACGGTGGGACACTGAGTACATGACAGTCTAGCAAACTCTTATAGACTATTTAGTCCTTCAACATTAAACTCAAGACATCAGCCTATAGAATCATTTAGAGTAAACTCTTTGTTTCACCATCTTAGCAAAGTGATGAATCAGGTTTAGAACACTCTACAAACTAGGCTGCACATAAAAACTCAGAAAACCCCAAAAACTTCCTTAGATTGGTTTTTGATAGTATTGGTGGTGGACCATAAACATATACCTCAAAACAACTAAAAATCCACCTGGCGACTCCACTAGCCTCCAGTAGGCCTTACTACTTTACTAAAATCTAGGCTACTATCCGATTGAGACACTAACATAATGGCAATCACGGTGGGACCCTGAGTGATAAACAAACTTAGATTCCCTAAACATTCTAGTAGCCTTAAGAATACTATCTGATTGAACTATCCCACTGCTCACTAACATATTGGCGATCACGGTGGGACCTTCCAAGTTAGTGACAATCTAAGTACTCCTTAGTAACTCTCTAAGTCTCAATAAAACTTAGAAAACTTAAGTGTTGTTTGAAGAGTAGAAGCTATCTTTTTCACCATCTTAGCAAAATGATGAGTCAGTTATAGGAAACTCTTCCAAACCTCATAGGCTACACATAAAAACTCAGAAAACCCCAAAACATCCCCAGATTGCATTTTCCCTAGTTATTGGTGGTGGACCATAGCTACATCTCTACAAAAACAACCAAGTTCCACCTGGTGACTCCACTAGCCGCCAGTAGGCCTAAAAACTCCATTAAAAACCAAAAAATTTATAAACCATACCTTTCTGTTGACTCATCCTTTCCAAAACTTAAAACTCATGGTGCAAACTCTGTAATCAGTGACAAACTAAGGATAACTTAGCGATTAAGAAAAATTCACCTAAACATAGGAGATAAACAAAACTAAGCTTGCAAATAGAACCATCAACTGTCCAAATAGCCTAGCAAACTGTTGAAACTAAGTAATAACTCTTCCTTGTAATTTTCCTCCTCAAAGTTGGTTGGAAAACTTTTTCCCGAAAGCATCTTTGATATTTTTGGTGGTGGACCATAGTTCTCAAAGAAATCCACCTAGCGACTCCACTAGCCCTCATTTTTGTTTTAACCAACCTTCAGATCAGCAATACCCCTAGAGAGGCCATTCATCCAAAACAATCACAAATACCATCCTGTCTAAACTCTGAATTCGAAATCTAGCTTCACAAAGAATCTATACCAGATCTCATCTGAACCCAAATCCCCCTATCATAGTAGATGACTCGGAGAAGATTCTGTGGCAAGCTTCTGAAACTAGCAACCTAGCTACCGATAGGTCCATCTGTAAAGAAAGATCAGTACCTGAACACCTCACATCCTTGCAGGATTCCCCATTTGACTTAAAATCAGCAAAAACCCTTTTTAGAAGTAAGTCACAGAGTGAAGTAATCTTTGATGATCTTGAACCCATAGATTTGCCACAAAGTCCTAATAGAGAAGCCTTACCTACTACACCTCCCGAATTTCAGCTTCTCCATCACTTTGGCTCCTACCACCCCAGATCTGCTCAAAATTAGATCACTAGCCCAAGTACATCCGCCACACCCATCCAAACCATTACTATTCAAATCACCTCAGCTCATCCTACAAACCCTCATATTGTACATCATCCATAGCTCCCGCCATGGTAGCCTGGTATGCACCCTTGGTATTGCCACACCCTTTGGCTCCTTTACAAAATGACTATCAATCCAAAATCCTGCACTTTACTGGAGTTGAGTCTACTACCGCTCAAAAACATGTACATAGAATTAACGATGCCTTTGAATACATGCAAATAGAAGATGAGACTATAAGAATGAGGATGTTCTCCCAAAGCCTGGGCAGAGAACCCAAAAAATGGTTTAAAATCTTAACTCCAAACAACATACACGATCTCCCGGAACTCTACCAAACCTTCATAAATAAGTGGGAAATCAGAAAGAACCCCATTCAAATCCTATCGGAGTATAAAAATTTGAAAAGGGAAAATGGGGAGAGTTTCTAGGAATATTGCACTAGGTTCAACAATGTTTATAACGCCTTCCTGCCTCACTTCAAACCTCCACTTGGCTCAGCCTAGCAAAGTTCCCCAAAGGTTTTGACCCAGACATGACATATCAACTAAGAGATAAGGACCCCCCTACCTTAGAGGAAATGCAAAAAGTGGCCATAGGTGCAGAAGCCAACTTAGCAGAAAAAAGAGCTAGGACCAGATCAGAAAGGAAAGTCACATACCGGCATGAGGTCACCCCTTCAGCCCCTTCCTCAGATCCTAGAATAGATGAATTGGTTAGATCCATGGAGAAAATGTGGGAAAAGATGAGTGAAAAGACACCTCTTAGGGACAACCAGCTAAACCCTCCAAACAGAAACTGGAACCAAAACTTTAGGAGAGAACAACCTCAAAACAAACCAAGGGAAAATGACCAACAAATTAGGCCACCCTTTAATGAAAATTATGTTGATGAGGATGAGAGGGATACAGAACCCATTGATGAAAATCATTTGAACCTTATAGGTTCTGATAACGAGAGTGAGGTTTACCTCATAGAAGAAGAACAAGATTTCTTCTCTTCGAATCAAAATGAAACCAACTATGAAGATCCCGAAGATCCTGCTATAGATTTTCAGAATGCCATAATAGACACTCATAGGCAGTATGATCTTAGAAGCATAAAAACCAAGACAACACTAAGAAAAGTAGCTTGAACACTGCTAAAACCCCTGATACCATCCTTAAAAGAGCAGTGGATAGCAACAAAATCGTGGTCAAGAAAACTAACCAAAACAAAGATAAAGATATTCACGCAAACCTTGGCTCAGATTGTACTAGTACCTCTACCAAGATTCCGAAGATGGATGTGTTGAATAAAATCCCCAACCAGATTCTGCAAATTAAGAACATAGAGAAAGTCATGGCCAAGAAAACTAAAGCAAACATATCTAAACTACAAGCACCCTTCAGTTTTTAAGGTGAAATCACCAAAATAAAGATCACTATGCCTCTAACCGAGCTTATCGCCCAAAAATCTTACAAATCTCAAGTGCTAAAGGTCCTAAATATAAAAAATGACGCAAACACCTTAAATCTAGATGAGGACACCCTTGAAGTGTTGTTTGGTCCAAAAATAGAAGGGAAATTCCAAGAAGGAACCACTCTTCCCTTTTACATCAGTCTAAATATACATGACCAAATCCTACACAATGCCATGCTAGACTCCAAAGTCTTGCATAATCTCATGCCAAAGGTGGTAATGGAAAGACTAGGCCTAGAAATAACAAGACCCTATAAAGACTTATATTCCTTTGATTCAAGTAGAGTCAAGTGTCTAGGCTTAGTCAAATATCTTTGTTTCAGTTTGGCCCAAGTACCTCCAAAACACCTGTTCATGGACATAGTGGTAGCATACATCCCTCCCAAGTATGGAATGCTTTTATCCAGATCTTGGGGAGCCAAGCTTCAAGGAAATATTCAACTTGATATGTCCTACGCCACTATTCCTATATTTAACCAAACTAGAATAATCTATCGGGAATCACACATGAAATATATGATCAGTAGCCAGGAAAAGCCAGATAACATCCCGATGTACTCCTTGCATTCATATCTGAATTCCTTCATTTTACACACTGATGAAAACATTGAGGAACAGTTGGGAGAAATTGAAACAAACTTAGACCCACCACATCAGCTACCCTAGGTTCTCTATGATGAACTAGACACTCAAAATTATCATGATCATGAGCAGTTATGTCCTGAGGAAAGAGAGTTCATTCCTCTTGAAACAGAAATAGAGCAAGAAGCACAAAACATTATATACCATCAAGAAAACTGCTCAAACCATAGGCAAACATTAGCAGTAATATCAGGATATTTCCTCAGAATATAGGCATTAGAGGACTTGCATATTACAAACCTCTTTGGAAATCAGGGGGAGAGAAGCTTAATGTTCTTACCATACCTTAAGGATTTACCATCTCATAACTCTACCCTTTCAAATGAAACCTTGACTGTAGCCATAACAGCTCAAAATCCAGAAAAAATGTCTAAAAACTTCTTATGAAAGGATATGATGACTGCAGTCCAGATATACCTGAGTTTTTTGAACTAGCTAGCATTCTGCCACTCCACCAAAGACTTAGAACTGCTAGAATTTTCAATCTTGTTCAAAATACTACTTCATATAGAGAAAAAAGTGAGAAGTATTATGCCGCTGCCATCACTCCAAGAAATAACTTCGACAAAAGAAAATACAAAAATCTTGACCAAACAATAATAGTCAAAGATAAAACAATTGGTCATAGGATCTGTTTTGATTTCAAACATACAAATACACACACTTGTGACAAAAACTATATCCTTCCTACCCAAGACCATGATGTATCAATGATAAATGATTTTAATCATGTGTCTTTACAAAATGATGTTTTAGGATATAGCCAAATAATTCTTTTGCAAAGAAAACAGCTCAAAGAATTTTTCAAGTATGCTGGAAGTAGTTCCATCTTCAAACCCAAAATTGCAAAACCACCGGACACCAAAAACATGCTCCTAAAAGCCTTCCAGTTCTGAATTTCTGCATTCTGATATACCTTGATGATGTCATCATATACTTCAAAAATGACAAAGAATATCTGCATTATTTGAGAAATATGTACAACAAAAAGAGAAGCGGAGATCAAAGGTATACAAAAGTACAGCGGGAAGATATAGGGTGGTTTAGAGATTCATGCATGAATCATTATGTTATGCTTGAAAGAGAAAATTTTCCGAACTTTACTTTTCAAGAGCTGAATGGACCAAGAGTGGTAGGAGATCCTTGTGAAGATCAGATGCTCAAGTTTCATCATTTTCAGGATTTCTAGTTCCAAATTCATTTTTCAATCATTGTATATACCATTTTTTGAAAAATAAATCAAAAAGAAGAGAATTCAGAAACAATAGAAAAATAGAAAAAGAGGGCAGTTTGAAAAATATAAAGAAAGCCCCATGTTCAAAAAATAATCATTCTGAAAGCGCGCAAGTCTAAATGCCGCTACTAGTACTCAAAATGTATTGTTCAGTTATCTAGCCTAATCATAACTGAACATGTTTTAAATTTATTTTCTAATAAGTTAGTGAGAGGAAATATAGTTAACATTGTATAAGCTTGACTTATCAAATAAATTAGATCAGGAAAAGATACTGGATCCACATGCTCAAAACAGAACCAAAGAGGAAAGCAGGGATGAAAAAAAAAATGTATATCCTAGTCCTGATTTTCCAAATTTCATTTTATCCAAAATAATATTTGTGTGCAGCTTGTCTTTCATGCCACAAGTACATGAAAAATCAGACTGTCTAATCTTGATCTAGTCATTTTTCAATTTCATGTTTTAGATTAGAGAATAAAATCCTATCAAACAGCTTAATCTTGAGAGTCGATCCAGTATAGGTAGAGAAACAAAGGAGTTCATCAGCTTAATTTGAACTCCTGGTGGATATAAGTGTAGAATTAGATATTGTCATTTTTCAAAAATATTATGTCAAATGGTTGCTAGTCCAAATGCACCTGAAAGAAGAAAAAAATTTAGGAAATGTAGCGGGGTAGGTAGAAATGTCTTTGATGATAATCATGCTATCATTTTTCAGAAATAGCATCAAGGAAGATAGAAATTCGGGCCAATGGATAAAGGCACTGGTATTCAAAGAACAGAGATTGGAAATTCTAGACACCTCCTAAAAAGGAGCTTCCCTCCCCAAATGGAGCCACTGTTAGTCATCAATATTTTTCAACTGTTGATGATGACTAGTTTTAAAGCCAATTTTTCTAGCAGCTTATCTCCAATTTGTCAAATTTGTCAGCTAGAAAAAACCCATCAACATTTTTCTCTCCTACCTTTTAAATTAGCCTATGAGGAGAGAAACCTAATTGTCAAGCCCGATCTAGTCTCAGTCATAAAAACTTGTCCATCAGCTCCAAAGAGAATACTGCAAATCTGTCAAAAGTCTCCCCTAAGTTAGGTAGTGGCGCTTTAGGCGATCTTCCCTTGGCAAAATATCCTAAGACAAAAGAAACTCTGTCTAAAACCAACCAGTCATAGCTGACCTTCCTATACTACAAATAAAGCTTGATACACCCTTAGGCCGCACCACTAACAATCCTTGATGTCTCAGCAGTGCATATGCCACAAGTCAAACTGATATTAGGTGGATTTAAAGTGTTTCAATGTCTTTTTCAAAAAGAAGAAGTTTACCAGTGTTCCAGAAGACATTATTAAACTTAATATGAGAAGACAACTGCTTCTCATGTGGTTTTGAGCCTGAGATGCAAGTACTGGACAGAGAGGTATTTCAATGAACTCCTGCAGGCACAGCCAAAAAGGTTAGTGACTAATGACTAGCAAGTAATACTCTTCAGATATAGGTCAGGTTGCTTCTGATGTCTAAAGATGTACAAGGGTATTTTAACAATAGGATTACATATCTCAGAGAATTGACCCTCATGGCATATTGTCAATTTGTCACTTTTATTTACTTAAGTGTGAATAGGCACTACAAGGAAAGATGACACAGTTTGACAAAGGGATGAAATAGCATCACTGTGTAAAACCTCCTCCAAAAATGAGCAGAGGTTTGGATGACTATGTAAAACCTCCTCCAAACATGAGTAGATGGTTAGGTCATTGGTTGAAAATCTCCTTCATTTAAAAGCAGATGGTTGGGAATATTATGTTGGCCTCCTTCATTTAACAAGAAGAGGGATAGGAAAAGAGGTGTACCCTCATTCAAAAAAGCACAAAGCTAACAATGCTGCAAAATGCCTAAAAACTTTTTTAAACACCTTTATCTCTAATAGATGAAACCACTAATACAGTAGTGGTGTTTCAAGGATTGCTTATATAGTTTCACTGATTGAAAGACAAAATTCAAATCCAGTGGGAAACAATGGGATGACTATGAGTGGAAAAATGTTGTTAAGCAGATGGCCAAGTAGTAGTACTATAAGAATCAAACGGGTTTGATTTTTCTTCTATCAGATATCTCCTTCAAAGGCAATCCGAAGCTAAAGTAAACAATGCTTGGACATGCTCATCAATGTGAAGAAAAGGATATGACACCATGATTCAAATTTAAGACAATATTCAAAGAATCAAGCCATATCACTATCACAGTCAAAGACCTTTTATGAAACATGTGAAAAAGCCTCGCTGTTCCGTATGATTGCATTGGGGTTCTCTAAAGACCTTTTTCCTTGATAAATAGATATAGGTAAAGCCATGGGTGAATTAAAATAAGGTTTTTCATCCACAGTCAAAGGAAAATATCCAAGGGTGTCTAACTGTTTTGATGAAACTGCACAATAGCCATAATTATCATCAAAACACCAGGAAACCAGAAATTGTCAAAGTAAGTTTTAGAGTGGTGATTCATCTCCTTCCAAGATATGGCAAAGGATGGCTCACAAATCTTGGATATGACTCTTAAACAATGCTCCTCTAAAATTCAGAAATAAACAAAGGTGTCATGTTTATTTTCTAGGCAAGAAATAGTGAAAAAGCAATAAAAAGGAGCCTCCACAACATTTAAAATCGAAATATGGGCATTTGTGATGCTAAAAGGTGATTTAAGTTTTTTATATGACAAAAGGGGGCCTTTTTAAAACTCCAAACCCTCAAAAAGTCCAAATACGAAGAATTGCTCATTTTTTCGACTTTAAAAGGAGGAGAGACCGTTCGCAAAGTCTCATGTGCAAATTCAAAGAAACCAAACAAACGCTCCCTCGGTTATTTCACAAGAGAAGCAAGTGATTTCCACATTTTTTAGAGTTTCAATGTCTTGAAGCTTGCGCGGCGCTCCTGAAAAAGTGCACGGCGCACCTGTGAGTGAAGTTACAAATGGTTATAACGGCTGCGCGGCGCGCCTGTAGCGCCTGTTCAAACACCGCCCGAGGCCAACCCGACTGCGCGGCGTTCATTTCAATGAATGTGCCAGTCACCGAAACACCTTCAAAAAACTCTGTGGAGCTGCCCCAATAAATCAAACAAGGTCCTTAAGCTTTTCTTTGAGGTATTCTACTTTTCCTCTTCGCAAAATTCAAAGGTTGAAAGGGTATTTGATGTGTTGTTTTGCTATAAGGAGAAATAGTGTCTTTGAAACCATTTCATCATTTAAAAACATGAGATAGACAGTGGTATATGAGACAAAGTTTTGTCAAAACTGGAGAAAAACTTTCTTGAGCTTAGGGGGTCTCAAATCAATTTGGTGGTGTCTTAACACTGGCTTTAAAGAGTAGTTTGTCATATAAAGAGCACAAGACAAAAACAGTGATAAGAGGGTAGGGTTTTTTAGCAAAATTAGAATTGTTTATTGCTGTGAGTATCACAGACCATTACAGTGATAGGTAGGGTGTGTTTTTATTAGTCTTAAGGGGCCTTAAATGCTTTTGAGAATAGTGAAAACCATACACAAACTACAAGACAAAAATCACAGAGTTGTAGAGATCCCATAATTGTTGGAAAGTGTCTTAAAACAAAAACAACCCCTATATGCAAAATCAAAGGTGAAAACAGTGATCATAATGTGAAGTCTTGGTAAATATAAAAACTTCGCATTTATGTTATAAGACATCAAACTCTGTATAGCCTCCATAATTCAAAAAACAGAGTGTGTTGAAAGATTTTTCAAAATCAGTTGAGGGTGTTTTTGTCTACCTTTGTGAAGAACAGTGAACAACAGAAGAATATTTTTTGGGGGAAAGGTGTTTTTTTTCTGTCAAAACACAAAAGATCCTTGTTCAAACAAGGGATCACCAACACATCTTTTCAAGATTTTTCCCAAGCACAGTGATAAGTTGATTTTGTTTCATTTTACAAATACTTGTTGATTGGCATCAAAGAGGATAAAACAGTGACTTATAAGGAGAAAGAAGGGTGCTGTTGAGAAACCATTTCAAGGACCATTTGAGATAGCTTGTTTTTGCAAAGAGTATCTAAAACAAAATGCCTCCCAGGCAAGACAGTAAAAGTGGCCTTCACAGGAGGTTTGAAGCTGTTTCAATTGAAGAGGTAAATGCTCATCCATCAGTCCTGTTTAATTTTCATGAGGTTGGATGTATAGAGTTTTGTCAAAGGGTGCAGGAGGTGAAAAGTTATTCCCCCTTGACACATCTTTGTGCTTTGAGATTTCAAGGGAAACACTTTTAGCTGGCAAGCTTGGATTTCAAGTTTTCTCCTAGATCCATTTCCAAGGCCACCAAAATCTCTTATGTCGGAGAGAAGTGGTTTAAAAAGAGCCACCTAGACTCAGAACAATAAAAACCCTTTTTTAAGCCTGAGAATCGGGATACATGTCCATCCATCTTTCCTTTCTCATATCTGTTGACAATTTATGCTCCCCTCATGAAGATAATCATGAAATACTTCACTTGCGAGGGAAGGTTCTCCCGGGTCTATGCTTACCATGTCCAGTTACTGATGCATTTCACAAGGGCCTAATTTTTAAATCTCCCCTTCTTCCTCCACAGAAGTATTGAAAAAATGGCCTCCACTGTTTAGAAGAGACCTCCTTCACAGCAATCAACTTGCCTTTTCCATCATTCCCTCATTAAGGTTGTCATTCTCCATCAGCTTGAGAAGAAGGGAATCTCTTGGGACACTTTCATTGCACATCCATATTTCGCCACCATTCCTTCATTCCATGCATCTCCTTCGCCTTCCAACCACCATCCTTCGCCTTCTTCAAATAAGCCCATTCCCAAGAAGCTCAAATTTCCCATAATTGAACAGGAAGAAGAGCATGATTAGGAATAAGAGCATGATGATGAACAACAGCAGCATGATGATGAACAAAAACATGATGAAGCAAGGCAGCAAGGGGAAGAAGAGCATGATGAAGAAGGTCATCAAAGTGAAAAAGAGCACAGTGAGGTAGGGCAGCAAGATGAAGAGGAGGAACAACATGATGATGATGAAAAGCAGGAAGATGAGGAAGGACAGCAAGATGAAGAGGAACAACATGATGAAGAAGGGCAGCAAAGTGAAAAATATCACAGTGAGGAATGGCAGCAAAGTGAAGAGCATCACAGTCATAATATGTAGCACAATGATGAAGAGCAGTGCCATGAAGAAACTCAAAATAGTGGAAAGGATGATGAGGAAAGGAACAAGGGCAAAGAGCCAATAGAGCATGTGCTAGCTACCTCTCCTAGGCAAGGGGCTATGCTTTCTTCTCCAAAAGTGGCCAAGCCCCTAACATCAAGGAAAAGGGTGCCTAAAACTATAACTCTAAATGTTACTAGGGCCCTCTGAAGCAAGGGAAAATTTCCCAAGCAACCCATTGTCGAATTACCCAAGAGGAGGAAGACCAAGAAGACCACCCAAAGCAAGGGAAAGGAGAAAGAATAAAGTAGCCATGAAAAGGAGAGGGACTTCGACATAATTCAAATCCAAAGTGATGATAGCGACAATGAGGCCCAAAACCTAGAGACACTTTTGATCAATAGAGAAAAACAAATTGATGCTTTGATGGCAGATCTAGAGAGGGCTAGAAACTTCAATCACTTTCTGCAAACTCAAAATAAACAGATGTGTGTCCACATGGCGGTATATGAGACCCAGGCCATCAAATACAAAAAAGAGGCCTCTGAGGTGCAAGTTAAATTGGAAGAAATCATGGGTGAGTTCAATGAGAGCGAAGATGAAAATCAACCCAGGAGAAAGAGGCCAAGAACCATGGGACTCAGAAGAGCCCTTGAGAAACAAAAGGAGGAAGAAGTTGCCCTTCTAAAATCTATTCCTCTCATTACTTTGTTAACCCAAGAGATAGAGAAAAATTGAGAACCATGGCTCGAGAGGGTGAATGATCACATGGAAAAGAAGTTGGAGAAGGCCAATAGAGATTTGGACCTTCAAAGGAGGATGATCGTGCACTATAAGAAGCTCAATCAGTTCGCCCGGCGGAAATTGAAGGCCACACAGGAAAAAGTCAAGGAAGCTCAAAGGAGGCGCCCGACACCAAAAATGAAGAAAGAAAACTCCAAGCTCCAAAATTTGGCCTCAGCTTCACAGCATGTTTCTGAAAAACCTTGAGGGTCATGCTTGCCAAAATTGGGCGAAATTCAACAAGTTTTGGTTTTTTGTCATTTCTGAGTTTTTGGCTAAAAATCATGGGCATCACCATTTCTGTTTGGGGCATCCTCAAAGGATCAAAATGGTATCGTTGGATGCCATAATTTTAGGGGCATATACTCAGCAATTTTCAAATCAATTGAAGATGATTTTCTCCCCCAAAATGGTGAAAAACACTCACTTTTTCCACACTCTGCCCCGTTAATCAGCAAAGTCTATTTTTTGGGTTTTTACACACACGTCAACTTTTGACAGACTTATATTGATCATTTTGGATAAAAATAAGCATTTTCAAAAAATAGACATTCAGAGCTTTCCAACGAGCCATCACAAGCCTCATTTTGACATCGGGAAGGCCTCCAAAATTTGCTGGAAAGATAGGGGACTTTCTGCTGATATATTTCTTAAGTATTTTTGTCAAAAATGTACCTTTCTAAAGTGACTTTTCCTCATGTGCGTTTAGCTATTTTTGTGCATGATTAGTTATGAAAAGTCAATATATTTTCCTTTTTTAGCATTTTTGAGATATTTTATTAGATATTTTGTGCCTTGGGCTTTGCAAAGCCTCAAGGACAAAATCAGATATTTTTGATGGGCCAATGAGATTGCAAGTTGCACTAGGAGGTTTTCCCTCATCACGACCTATATATTACAAGAGAATTAATTGTAAACAAGGCTGAACTTGATGAATAGAAGCAAAATATGGTTATACAAGATTGGAAGAAACACTTGTCTCATGCATTGGATAGTTTCTTGAATGTTTTTTCGATGATGAAGGAGGTCTTTTGTTGGATTCCTTGACTTGGTAAAATGGTATAGTGTCCCTCTCTGTTATGATTCTTAATTTTAATTCATAATTCCATGTTCTTGCTTGCTATAAGACAACAGAGAATATATTTGAGACATGCCCTTGGAGGCACCTCAAATTTCTTGTTTCTTTATAGCTTCTATTTTTTCTTCATTGTTAGTCATATAAAAGAATCCTTGATTTCTCTTTGATAACTGAAGAAATTGTTTGGTTGTTTCATTTATGGTTTTATGCATGCTAAGTTTGATTCACGATATGCCCTGCTTACTCATGGCTAGTCATAGCTCCACCTGTGAAACCTCTTTGATTTTTTGATTGTCATTTGTTGAACGAAGGAGGTCTTGTACTCATCTTGCCCTTTGCCTAAAACTATGCAATATTGCTTCAAAGTGCCCAATAGCTTGAAACACTATTCTTAGGCATTTCCTCGTAGTGTTTTGAGTTGTTTGTTTGTCTTAAATGTATTTCCCCAAATTTTGATAGCAATTTCCTAAAGTTAGAGAATCATATATCTCTATGTATTGCTTGAATGCTTATTTCTATGCATTGATCAGTTTATAGTTACATTTCTCATGATTAATGGTTAACCCTACCATGTTTATGTTCGCTATTGAACTGTTTATGTTTTAAGTCCTTTGTTCTTCACAAATTTAGTGTCCATCCCACTCCATTTTACCCAAAGATCCATTTTTCCTCTCTCAAATCGGCCCTTCCACAACCTTGTATCACCATCTGAAAGCTTTCTTGACCTTTTCAACCCCATATCCCAGTTAATCTGACAATATTTTTATCTATCTTAGTCTTTGATCAGTTCATCCCTTACAAACCTAAAAACAAAACCAAAAACCTACTTCATAACTAGCCTAAAATTAGAAACATAAGAAGCAAACACATAGATATCCCCTACACAAATAAAGAAACCCCTCTCTGAGTCCAAGAAGGCTAGGTCCTTGGGCTCCAAAGATTGGTTTGATGTTACCCTATCACTTGGCTTTCTAATCAGCCAAATCACCGCTCCCTAACATAATAGCGATCACGGTGGGACACTTAGTACATGACAATCTAGCGAACTTTTATAGACTCTTTATTCCTTCAAGATTAAACTCAAACCATCAGCCTATAGAATCATTTAGAGTAAACTCTTTGTTTTGACATCTTAGCAAAGTGATGAATCAGGTTTAGAACATTCTTAAAAACTAGGCTGCACATAAAAACTCAGAAAACCCAAAAAACTTCCTTATATTGGTTTTTGACAGTATTGGTGGTGGACCATACACATATACCTCAAAAAAACTAAAATCCACCTGGCGACTCCACTAGCCTCCAGTAGGCCTTACTACTTTACTAAACTCTAGGCTACTGTCCGATTGAGCCACCTCATCACCACACTAACATAATGACAATCATGGTGGGACCTTGAGTGATAAACGAACTTAAATTCCCTAAAAATTCTAGCAGCCTTAAGAATACTATCTAATTGAATTATCCCACCGCTCACTAACATAGTGGCGATCACGGTGGGACCTTCTGAGTTAGTGACAATCTAAGTACTCCTTAGTAACTCTCGAAGTCTCAATCAAACTTAGAAAACTTAAGTGTTGTTTGAAGAGTAGAAGCTAGCTTTTTCACCATCTTAGCAAAATGATGATTTAGTTATAGGAAACTCTTCCAAACCTCATAGGCTACACATAAAAACTCAGAAAACCCCAAAACATCCCCAGATTGGCTTTTCCCTAGTTATTGGTGGTGGACCATAGCTACATCTCTACAAAAACAACCAAGTTCCACCTGGCGACTCCAGTAGCCTCCAGTAGGCCTAAAAACTCCATTAAAAACCAAAAAAAATTATAAACCATACCTTTTTGTTGACTCATCCTTTCCAAAACTTAAAACTCATGGTGCAAACTCTGTAATTAGTGACAAACTAAGTATAACTTAGCGATTCAGAAAACTTCACCTAAACATAGGAGATAAACAGAAATAAGCTTGCAAAGAGAACCATCAACTGTCCAAATAGCCTAGCAAACTGTTGAAACCAAGTAATAACTCTATCTTGCAATTTCCCCCCTCAAATTTTGCTGGAAAACTTTTTCCCGAAAGCATCTTTGATAGTTTTGGTGGTGGACCATAGTTCTCAAAGAAATCCACCTGGAGACTCCACTAGCCCTCATTTTTGTTTTGACCATCCTTCACATTATAAATATCCCTAGAGAAGCCATTCATCCAAAAAAATCACAAATAACATCCTCTCTAAACTCTGAATTCGAAATCTAGCTTCACAAAGAATCTATACTAGATCTCATCTGGACCCAAATCCCCCTATCATAGTAGATGACCCAGAGAAGATTCTGTGGCAAGCTTTCGAAACTAGCAACCTAGCTACCGATAGGTCTATCCGTAAAGCAAGATCAGTACCTAAACACCTCACATCCTTGCAAGATTCCCCATTTGACTTAAAATCAACAAAAACCCTTTTTAGAAGCAAGTCACAGAGTAAAGTAAACTTTGACAATCTTGAGCCCCTAGATTTGCCACAAAGTCCTAGTAGAGAAGCCTCACCTACTACAGCTCTCAAATTTCAGCTTCTCCATCACTTTGGCTCCTACCACCCCAGATCTGCTCAAAATCAGATCACTAGCCCAAGTACATCCGCCACACCCATCCAAGCCACTACTGTTCAAATCACCTCAGCTCATCCTACAAACCCTCATATTGTACATCATCCATTAGCTACTTCCATGGCAGCCTGGTATGCACCCTTGGTGTTGCCACACCCTTTGGCTCCTTTACAAAATGACTATCAATCCAAAATCTCGCACTTTACTGGAGTTGAGTCTACTGCCACTTAAAAACATGTAGATAGAATTAGCGATGCCTTTGAATACATGGAAATAGAAGATGAGACTATAATAATGAGGATGTTCTCCCAAAGCCTGGGTGGAGAACCGAAAAAATGGTTTAAAAGCTTAACTCCAAATAGCATACACGATGTCTTAGAACTCTACCAAACCTTCATAAATAAGTGGGAAATTAGAAAGAACCCCATTCAAATCATGTTGCAGTATAACAATCTGAAAAAGGAAAATGGGGAGAGTGTCCAGGAATACTACACTAGGTTCAACAGTGTTTATAACACCCTCCCGCCTCACTTCAAACCTCCACTTGGCTCAGCCTTAGCAAAGTTCCCCGAAGGTTTCGACCCAGACATGACTTATCAACTAAGAGACAAGGACCCCCCTACCTTAGAGGAAATGCAAAAAGTGGCCATAAGTGCATAAGCCAACTTAGCAGAAAAAAGAGCTAGGACCAGATCAGAAAGGAAAGTCACATACCGGGATGAGGTCACCCCTTCATCCCCTTCCTTAGATCCTAGAATAGATGAGTTGGTTAGATCCATGGGGAAAATGTAGGAAAAGATGAGTGAAAAGACACCTCTTAGGGACAACCAACCAAACCCTCCAAACAGAAACTGGAACCAAAACTTTAGGAGAGAACAGCCTCAAAACAAACCAAGGGAAAATGACCAACAAATTAGGCCACCCTTTAATGAAAATTATGTTGATGAGGATGAGAGGGATACAGAACCCATTGACGAAAATCATTTGAACCCTATAGGTTCTGATAACAAGAGTGAGGTTTACCTCACAGAAGAAGAACAAGATTTCTTCTCTCCGAATCAAAATGAAACCAACTATGAAGATCCCAAAGATCTTGCTATGGATTTTTAGAATGCCATAATAGAAGCTCACAGGCAGTATGATGTTAGAAGTAGAAAAAACTAATACAACACCAGGAAAGGTAGCTCGGACACTATTAAAACCCCTGATACCATCCTTAAAAGAGCAATGGATAGCAACAAAATCGTGGTCAAGAAAACTGACCAAAACAAAGATAAAGCTATTTAGGCAAACCTTGGCTCAGATTTTCCTAGTACCTCAACCAATATTTCCGAGACGGATATGTTGAATAAAATCCCCAACCAGAGTTTGCAAATTAAGAACATAGAGAAAGTCATGGCTGAAAACACTGAAGCAAACCTATCTAAACTACAAGCACCCTTCAGTTTTGAAGGTGAAATCGCCAAAATAAAGATCATTATGCCTCTCACCAAGCTTATCGCCCAAAAATCTTACAAATCCCAAGCGCTAAAGGTCCTAAATATAGGAAATGATGCAAACACCTTAAATCGAGCTGATGACACCCCTGAAGTGTTGTCTGGTCGAAAAATAAAAGGGAAATTCCAAGAAGGAACCACTCTTCCCTTTTACATCAGTCTGAATATACATGACCAAATCCTACAAAATGCCATGCTAGACTCCAGAGCCTTGCATAATCTCATGCCAAAGGTGGTAATGGAAAGACTAGGCCTAGAAATAACAAGACCCTATAAAGACTTATATTCCTTTGATTCAAGTAGAGTCAAGTGTCTAGGCTTAGTCAAAGATCTTTGTTTCAATTTGGCCCAAGTACCTACAAAGCACCTGATCATGGACATAGCGGTAGCAGACATCCCTCCCAAGTATGGAATGCTTTTATCTAGAGCTTGGGGAGCCAAGCTTCAGGGAAATATTCAACTTGATATGTCCTACGCCACTATTCCTATATTTAACGAAACTAGAATAATCTATCAGGAATCACACATGAAATATATGATCAGCAGCCAGGAAAAGCCAAATAACATCTCGATGTAATCCTTGCATTCATATATGAATTCCTTCATTTTACACACTGATGAAAACATTGAGGAACAGTTGGGAGAAATTGAAACAAACTTAGACCCACCACATCAGCTACCCCAAGTTCTCTATGATGAACTAGACACTCGAAATTATTGTGATCATGAGGATTTATGTCTTGAGGAAAGAGATTCCATTCCTCTTGAAACATAAATAGAGAAAGAAGCACAAAACATTATATACCATCAAGAAAATTTCTCAAACCATAGATAAAAATCAGTAGTAATATCAGGAGATTTCTTCAGAATAGAGGCATTAGAGGACTTTCATATTACAAACCTCTTTGGCAATTAGGGGGGAGAGAAGCTTAATGTTCTTACCATACCTT
Organism: Pinus albicaulis; assembly: GCA_034641835.2. Lineage (NCBI taxonomy): Eukaryota > Viridiplantae > Streptophyta > Pinopsida > Pinales > Pinaceae > Pinus > Pinus albicaulis. The sequence goes on along the minus strand of CM076578.1, from coordinate 1,572,130,813 downwards.
AAGGATTTACCATCTCATAACTCTACCCTTTCAAATGAAACCTTGACTGTAGCCATAACAGCTCAAAACCCAGAAAAAAATGTCTAAAAACTTCTTATGAAAGGATATGATGACTGCAGTCCCGATATACCTGAGTTGTTTGAAAAAGCTAGCATTTTGCCACTCCACCAAAGAGTTAGAACTGGTAGAATTTGCAATCTTGTTCAAAATTCTACTTCATATAGAGAAAATAGTGAGAAGCACTATGCCACTGCCATCACTCCAAGAAACAATTTCGACAAAAGAAAATACAAAAATCTTGACCAAACAATAATATTCGAAGATAAAACAGCTGGTCATAGGATCTGTTTTGATTTCAGACATACAAATACACACCCTTGTGACAAAAACTATATCCTTCCTGCCCAAGACCATGATGTACCAATGATAAATGCTTTTAATCATGTGTCTTTGCAAAATGATGTTTCGATATATAGCCAAATAATTCCTTTGCAAAGCAAACAGCTCAAAGAATTTTTCAAGTATGCTGGAAGTAGTTCCATCTTCAAACCCAGAATTGCAAAACCACTGGACACCAAAGACATGCTCCTAAAAGCCATGTTTCCAGTTCTGAATTTATGCATTCTGATATGCCTTGATGATGTCATCATATACTTCAAAAATGACTAAGAATATCTCCATTATTTTAAAAATATGTACAGCAAAAGGAGAAGCGGAGATCAAAGGTATAAATAAGTATAATGGGAAGATACAGGGTGTTTTAGAGATTCATGCATGAATCCTTATGTTATTCTTGAAAGAGAAAATTTTTCGAACTTTACTTTTCAAGAGCTCAATGGACCAAGAGTGGTAGGAGATCCTTGTGAAGATAAGATGCTCAAGTTTCATCATTTTTAGGATTTCTAGTTCCAAATTCATTTTTCAATCATTGTATATAACATTGTTTGAAAAATAAATCAAAAAGCAGAAAATTCAAAAACAATAGAAAAATAGAAAAATAAGGCGGTTTGAAAAATAGAAAGAAAGCCCCATGTTCAAAAAATAGTCATTATGAAAGTGCGCAAGTCTAAATGCCGCTACTAGTACTCAAAATGTCTTGTTCAGTTATCTAGCATAATCATAACTAAACATGTTTTAAATTTATTTGTTGATAGGTTAGTGAGAGGAAAGATAGTTAACATTGTGTAAGCTTGACTTATCAAAGAAATTAGATTAGGAAAATATACTGGTTCCACATGCTCAAAACATAACCAAAGAGGAAAGCAGGGATGAAAAACAAATTGTGTATCCTAGACCTGATTTTCTAAATTTTGTTTTATGCAAAATAATATTTGTGTGCAACTTGTCTTTCATGCCACAAGTACATGAAAAATCAGACTGTCTAATCCTAATTTGGTCATTTTTCAATTTCATGTTTTAGATTATAGAATAAAATTCTGTCAAACAGCTTAACCTTGACAATCGATCTAGTATAGGTAGAGGAACAAAGGATTTCATCAGCTTAATTTGAACTCCCGGCAGATATAAGTGTAGAATTAGATAGTGTCATTTTTCAAAAATATTATGTCAAAGGGTTTCTAGTCCAAATGCACCCGAAATAAAACGAAATGTTAGGAAATGTAGTGGGGTAGGTAGAAATGTCTTTAATGCTAATCATGCTATCATTTTTCAGAAATATCATCAAGGAAGAAAGAAATTCACGCCAATGGATAAAGGCACTGGTCTTCAAAGAACCGAGATCTGAAATTCTGGACACCTCCTGAAAAGGAGCTGCCCTCCCCAAATGGAGCCACTGTTAGTCATCAATATTTTTCACCTGTTGATGATGACTAGTTTTAAAGCCAAGTTTTCTAGCAACTGATCTCCAATTTGTCAAATTTTTCAGCTAGAAAACACCCATAAACATTTTTCCCTCCTACCTTTTAAATCAACCTATGATGAGAAAAACCTAATTCTCAAGCCCGATCTAGTCTCAGTCATACAAACTTGTCCATCACCTCCAAAGAGAATACTCCAAATCTGTCAAAAGTCTCCCCTAAGTTAGGTAGTGGCACTTTAGGCGATCTTCCGTTGCAAAACTATCCTAAGCCAAAAGAACCTCTGTCTAAAACCAACCAGTCATAGCTGACCTTCCTATTCTGCAAATAAAGCTTGATACACCCTTAGATCGCACCACTAACAAACCTTGATGTCTCAGCAGTGCATATGCCACAATTCAAACTGATATTAGGTGGATTTAGAATTTTTCAATTTATTTTTCAAAAAGAAGAAGTGTACCAGTGTTCCAGAAGACATTATTAAACTTAACATGAGAAGACAGTTGCTTCTCATGTGGTTTTGAGCCTAGGATGCAAGTACTAGATAGAGAGGTAATTGAATGTGCTCCTGCAAACATAGCCAAAAAGGTTAGTGACTAATGACTAGCAAGTAATACTCTTCAGATATAGGTCAGGTTGCTTCTAATTTCTAAAGATGTATAAGGGTATTTTAACAACAGGATTACATATCTCAGAGAATTGACCCTCATGGTATATTTTCAATTTTTCACTTTTATTTACTTAAATGTGAATAGGCACTACAAAGAAAGATGACACAGTTTTACAAAGGGATGAAATAGCATCAATGTGTAAAACCTCCTCCAAACATGAGAAGAGGGTTGTATGACTGTGTAAAACCTCCTCTAAACATGAACAGATAGTTAGGTCATTGGTTGAAAACCTCCTTCATTTAAAAGCATATGGTTGGGAATATTATGCTGGCCTCCTTCATTTAACAAGCAGAGGTACAGGAAAAGAGGTGTACCCTCATTCAAAAAAGCACAAAGCTAACAATGATGCAAATTTCCTAAAAACTTGTTTAAACACCTTTTTCTCCAATAGACGAAACCACTAACACAGTAGTGGTGTTTCAAGGATTGCTTATATAGTCTCACTGATTGAAAGACAAAATTCAAATCCAGTGGGAAACAATGGGCTGAATATGAGTGGAAAAATGTTGTTAAGCAGATGGCCAAGCAATAGTACTATAAGAATCAAAGAGGTTTGGTTTTTCTTCTATCAAAGATCTCCTTCAAAGGAAATCTGAAGCTAAAGTAAACAACACTTGGATAGACTCATCAATGTGAAGAAAAGGATATGACACCATGATTCAAATTCAAGACAATAGTCAAAGAATCAAGTCATATCACTATCACAGTCAAAGACCTTTTATGAAACATGTGAAAAATCCTTGATGTTCCATATGATTGCATTGGGGGTCTCTAAAGGCCTTTTTCCTTGATGAAAAAATATAGGTAAAGCCATGGGTGAATTCAAATAAGGTTTTTCATCCACAGTCAAAAGAAAATATCCAAGGGCGCCTGACTGTTTTGATCAAACTGCACAATAGCCATAATTATCATCAAAACACCAGGAAACCAGAAATTGTCAAATTAAGTTTTAGAGTGGTGATTCATCTCCTTCCAAGATATGGCAAAGGATGCCTCAAATATCTTGGATATGACTCTTAAACAGTGCTCCTCTAAAAGTGAGAAATAAACAAAGGTGGCAGGTTTATTTTCTAGTCAAGAAATAGTGAAAAAGCAGTAAAAAGGAGCCATGACTATGGTGTCATTGAAAAGAAGCCTCCACAACAATTAAAATCGAAATATGAGCCTTTGTGATGTTAAAAGGTGATTTATGTTTTTTATATGACAAAAGGGGGCCTTTTTAAAACTCCAAACCCTCACAAAGGCCAAATACGAAGATGTGTTGGTTTTTTTGACTTTAAAAGGAGGAGAGACCGTTGGCAAAGTCTCATGTGCAAATTCAAGGCAACCAAAAAAATGCTCCCTCAGTTCTTTCACCAGAGAAGCAATTGATTTTAGTGTTTTTCAAAGTTTCAATATCTTGAAGCTTGCGTGGCGCGCCTGTGAGAGAAGTTACAAAGGGTTATAATGGCTGTGCAGCACGCCTGTAGCGCCCATTCAAACACCGCTCGAGGCCGACCCGACTGCGCGACGTTCTTTTCATTGAACATGCTGCTCACCAAAACACCTTCAAAAAACTCTGTGGAGCTACCCCAATCAATCAAAAAAGGTCCTTAAGCTTTTCTTCGAGGTATTCTACTTTTCCTCTTGGCAAAATTCAAAGATTGAAAGGGTGTTTGCCATGTTGTTTTGCTATAAGGAGAAATAGTGCCTTTGAAACCATTTCATCATTTAAAACCATTGCTGGAAAGTGTCCTAATAGTGGTAAGACAAAAACAACCCCTATCTAAAAAATCAAAGGTGAAAACAATGATCATAATGTGAAGGCTTGGTAAATATAAAAACCTCTTGTTTATGTTATAAGACAGCAAACTCTGTACAGCCTCAATAATTCAAAAAACAGAGTGTGTTGAAAGATTTTTCAAAATTAGTTGAGGGTGTTTTTGTCTACCTTTGTGAAGAATAGTGAAAAACAGAAGAATATTGTTTGGGGGAAAGGTGTTTTGTTTTTTCCAAAACACAAAATATCCTTGTTCAAACAAGGGATCACCAGCACATCTTTTCAATATTTTGCCCAAGCACAGTGATAAGTTGATTTTGTTTCATTTTACAAATACTTGTTGATTGGCATCATAGAGGATAAAATAGTGACTTATAAGGAGAAACAGGGGTGTTGTTGAGAAACCATTTCAAGGACCATTTGAGACAGATTTTTTTTGCAAAGAGTATCTAAAACAAAATGCCTCCTAGGCAAGACAGTAGAAGTGACATTCACAGGAGGTTTGAACCTATTTCAACTTAAGAGGTAAATGCTCATCCATCAGTCTTGTTTAACTTATATGAGGTTGGATGTCTAGAGTTTTGTCAAAGAGTGCGAGAGGTGAAAATCTATTCCCCCTTCACACATATTTGTGCTTTGAGATTTCAAGGGAAAAACTTTCAGCTGGAAAGCTTGGATTTCAAGTTTTCACCTAGATCCATTTCCAAGGCCACCAAAATCCCTTATGTCGGAGAGAAGTCGTTTAAACAGAGCCACCTAGACTCACAACAATACAAACCATTTTTGAAGCCTGAGCATCGGGATACATGCCCATCCATCTTTCCTTTCTCATATCTGTTGACAAGTTATGCCCCCCTCATAAAGATAATCATGAAATACTTCACTTGTGAGGGAAGGTTCTCCTGGGTCTATGCTTACCATGTTTGGTTGCTGATGCATTTCACAAGGGTCCAATTGTTAAATATCCCCTTCTTCCTCCATACAAGTATTGAAAAAATTGCCTCCACTATTTAGAAAATACCTCCTTCTCAGCAATCAGCTTGCCTTTTCCATCATTCCCTCATCAAGGTTGTCATTCTCTATCAGCTTGATAAGAAGGGAATCTCTTGGGACACTTTCATTGCACATCCATATTTTGCCACCATTCCTTCATTCCATGCATCTCCTTCACCTTCCACTCACCATCCTTCGCCTTCTTCAAGTAAGCCCATTCCCAAGAAGCTCAAATTTCCCATAATTGAACAGGAAAAAGAGCATGATGAGGAAGAAGAGCATGATGATGAACAACAACAGCATGATGAAGCAGGGCAGCAAGGGGAAGAAGAGAATGATGAAGAAGGGCAAAAAAGTGAAAAAGAGCACAGTGAGTCAAGGCAGCAAGATGAAGAGGAGGAACAGCATGATGATGATGAAAATTAGCAAGATGAGGAAGGGCAGCATGATGAAGAAGGGTAGCAAAGTGAAAAAGATCACAGTGAGGAATGGCAGCAAATTGAAGAGCATCACAATGATAATATGCAACACAATGATGAAGAGCAGTGCCATGAAGAAACTCAAAACAGTGGAAAGGATGATGATGAAAGTAACAAGGGCAAAGAGCCAATAGAGAATGTGCTAACTACTCTCCTAGGAAAGGGGCCATGCTTTATTCTCAAAAAGCGGCCAAGTCCTGGACATCAAGGAAAAGGGTGCCTAAAAATATAACTCTAAATGTTACTAGGGCCCTCTAAAGTAAGGGAAAATTTCCCAAGCAACCCATTGTCGAATTACCCAAGAGGAGGAAGACCAAAAAGGCCACCCAAAGCAAGGGAAAGGGGAAAGAAGAAAGCAGCCATGAAAAGGAGAGGGACTTTGACATAATTCAAATCCAAAGTGATGATAGCGACAATGAGCCCTGAATCCTAGAGACTCTTTTGATCAATAGAAAAAAAAAATTGATGCTTTGAGGGTAGATCTAGAGAGGGCTAGAAACTTCAATCACTTTTTGCAAACTCAAAATAAACAGATGAGTGTCCACATAGCAGTATATGAGACCCGGGCCATCAAATACAAAAAAGAGGCCTCTGAGGCACAAGTTAAATTGGAAGAACTCATGGGTGAGTTCAATGAGAGTCAAGATGAATATTAGCGCAGGAGAAAGAGGCCAAGAACCATGGGACTCAGAAGAGCCCTTGAGAAACAAAAGGAGGAAAAATTTGCCCTTCTCCAATCTACTCCTCTCACTACTTTGTTCACCCAAGAGATAGAGAAGAATTGAGAAGCATGGTTCGAGAGGGTGAATGGTCACTTGGAAAAAAAGTTGGAGAAGGCCAATAGATATTTGTACCTTCAAAGGAGGATGACCGGGCACTATAAGAAGCTCAATCAGTTCGCCTGGCGGAAATTGAAGGCCACACAACTAAAACTCAAGGAAGCTCAAAGGAGGCGCCCAACACCAAAATTGAAGAAAGACACCTCAAAGCTCCAAATTTTGGCCTTACCTTCATAGCATGTTTCTGAAAACCCTTGAGGCTCATGCTCGCCAAAATTGGGTGAAATTCAACAAGTTTTGGTTTTTTGTCGTTTTTGAGTTTTTGGCTAGAAATCATGGGCATCGCCATTTCTATTTGGGGCATCCTCAAAGGATGAAAATGGTATCATTGGATGCCATAATTTGAGGGGAATATACTCAACGATTTTCAAATCAATTTAAGATGATTTGGTCCCCCAAAATGGCGAAAAACAGTCACTTTTTCCACACTGCCCCGTTTATCAGCAAAGTCTATTTTTTGGGTTTTTACACACAGGTCAGCTTTTGATAGTCTTCCTTTGATCAGTTTGGAGAAAACTAAGAATTTTCAGAAGATAGACATTCAGAGCTTTCCAACGAGCCATCACGGGCCTCGTTTTGACATCGAGAAGGCCTTCAAAAGTTGCCAGAAAAAACTTTCTGCTGACATATTTCTTAAGTATTTTTGTGAAAAATGTACCTTTCTAAAGTGACTTTTCCTCATGTGCGTTTAGCTATTTTTGCACATGATTAGTTATGATAAGTCAATATATTTTCCTTTTTTAGAATTTTTGAGATATTTCATTAGATATTTTGTGCCTTGGGCTTTGTAAAGCCTCAAGGACAAAATCAGATATTTTTGATGGGCCAATGAAATTGCAAGTTGCACTAGGAGGTTTTCCCTCATCTTGGCCTATATATTCCAAGAGAATTCATTGTAAACAAGGCTGAACTTGATGAATAGAAGAAATATATGGTTATACAAGCTTGGAAGAAACACTTGTCTCATGCATTGGATAGTTTCTTGAATGTTTTTTCGATGATGAAGGAGGTCTGTTGTTGGATTCCTTGACTTGGTAAAATGGTATAGTGTCCCTCTCTATTATGCTTCTTAGTTTTCATTCATAATTCCATGTTCTTGCATGCTATAAGACAGTAGAGAATAGATTTCAAACATGCCCTTGGAGGCACCTCAAATTTCCTGTTTCTTTATAGCTTCTATGTTTTCTTCCTTCTTAGTCATATCAAAGAATCCTTGATTGCTCTTTGATAACTGAAGAAATTGTTTGCTTGTTTCATTTATGGTTTTATGCATGCTAAGTATGATTTACGATATGCCCTGATTACTCATGGCTAGTCATAGCTCCACCTTTGAAACCTCTCTTTGATTGTTTGATTGTCATTTGTTGAACCAAGGAGGTCTTGTACTGATATCGCCCTTTGCCTAAAACTATGCAATCTTGCTTCAAAGTGCCCAATAGCTTGAAATACTATGCTTAGGCATTTCCTCGTAGTGTTTTGAGTTGTTTTTTTGTCTTAAATGTATTTCCCCAAAGTCTAATAGCAATTTCCTAAAGTTAGAGAGTCATATATCTCTATGTATTGCTTGAATGTTTATTTCTATGCATTGATCAGTTTATAGTTACATTTTTCATGATTAATGGTTAGCGCTACCATGTTTATGTCAGCTATTGAACTTTTTATATTTGAAATCCTTTGTTCTTCACAAATTTAGTGTCCATACCACTCCATTTTACCCAAATATCCATTTTAACTAGCTCAAATCGGTCCTTCCACAACCTTGTATCACCATCTGAAAGATTTCTTTACCTTTTCGACCCCATAGCCCAGTTAATCTGACAATATTTTTATCTATCTTAGTCTTTTATCATTTCATCCCTCACAAACCTAAAAACAAAACCAAAAACCTACTTCATAACTAGCCTAAAATCATAAACATAAGAAGCAAACACATAGATATCCCTTACACAAATAGAGAGAGCCCTCTCTGAGTCCAAGAAGGCTAGGCCCTTGGGCTCCAAATATTGGTTTGATGTTACCCTGTCACTTGGCCTGCCAATCATCCAAATCACGGGACCCTAACAAGTTCCATAACAAGAGAACTTCATATAATTAGAATTGTACCATGCATGTAACCAACATTCAACAAGAAAAGGACCATGACTAACTATTCATAAAATCATACATCAAATCAAAACTTGTGCTCATTAATCTCAATAATAATAATAAAATGATAACATATGAAAATTCCAACCATTCTAGGGACTTCCACAAACCACCCAACCATAGATTGGGCTGAACCAAATATTTCATTCAACTAATCACCCCCATGACATATTTGAAGCATGAATGTGAGAGCTCATGGGATAAACCAAATATAACCAAACAAGGACTCAAGAGGCTAAACTGCCTCCACCCTCATGCCACTTGGATCTCACCTAAACTGATCCAAATATCACCAAACAAACACAAGCTTGTATGCCTCAGAATTTCTTCATCAAACATAGAGGAATTTTCCTTTCTCCACCCACGTGTTAAGGGCTTCCCAGAGAAAACTATATCCACCCCAAAAATTTTGGATTTTCATGAGACCACCTCAACTTGGTTCCAAAATATTATGAAAGTCCAAATATCAACCAAAATTAATCCCAACAAACCATGGCTATCAATAAATGGCAAGGAAAATCGTAACACACTTTCAATCCAAGAAATCCCATGTGAATGATAGAAAAATAATCATGTAAACCAAATGCATGAACCATTCATTGAAATCCCAACATGGAAATCACACTTGCAACCTGTTACCTGCAAAATCTCCCTGCTATAGTTTCTCTTCCAACATTATCCTTGTGCTCCCTTGATTCCATTTCTTTTCTCACTTGTGTTCGGGTGATCTTTCTCTCCAAGTCCAAGTGAGAATTCCTCAATGTCCAAGTGAATGCTAAAATTTCTAAGAGTTTAAGAGTGTAACCAAGAGTTATCAAGAGTGACTAAGAGTAGCTAATAGAGCCATAAAATGTTCTCAATTTTCTTTTATCTTCTTTTCCTTCATTTTTCTTCAATCTCCCTCATTTTTCTTCATTTTCCTTACATGCATATTTTTGTCTCTTCATCTCCATTTTATCCTATTTTTCTTTATTTATTTAATTAATTTCCTTTCAATTCCTTTTTTCTTTTCCAATTCTAATGCCAATTTCCATAACCAATCATTAACAACATGTGATGCCTACTAATTTTTTTCCCCTCCATTCAACTTGGTATACATGTCCCATGACCTTGGTCTTATTTTTCCTTTATAATTTCCTTCCAATTACATGAAAAATCAACCCAAGGTTACAATAATGTAACTACAATACAAGAAAATATTATAATAACAACAAAAGAAATAACAAAGTTGTAAAAAAATAAAATCAATGGAATTGAAACCATAGGAAATAATTGTAAATTAAAAAAACTATAAATATTAAGTACCTGCTAAAAATGCATGGAAGTATAAAGCTAATAATGGGGCCCTACCTCCTTAGACAAGATACTATGAAATATTTAGTGGCATAACCTTGAAATTAACATCGATAAAATGAAGGAGAAGGGATTTTCTATTATAGAGAATAAAGAAATTGCCTAAAAAATCAACAATAAATTATTCCTTTCTTTTTCTCCTCCCCGTGCTTCAAAGGAAGCCAGGTATTTACAAAAAAATATTTCTTATTAAACTAAGTGAATAATTGGATTACCAGCTTGAGAGAATCGAGTGGCTTTTCCTATTCCAATATTTTGTTCAGAAATCTATATGAATTAAACAAAATATGATTAAGATCTGTTGAGCATCATTAGAAACTAAATTGTCCTTCTTAATCAATATCCCACTTTCCTTCGTCATCTTCCATCACGATAGAATTGTGTTGAGTCTACAATTAGAGTGTTGACTGATGGGCTGACGTAGTATGTGGGAGTTACAATGATGGGAGATACAACAACACAAATTCCAAGGATTCCATGTAAAATGTGGCATTCATGAGTTCCAACAAATTCATTGGTCACGGGCAAGTTACAACATTCTCTTTTGTAAGTGTTCATACCAAAGTTTCAACACCGTGGAGGAGTTGTGGGAATGACACAGAGGAATGTCATCACACTTTCATGTCTCTTGTCTTTGTCCAAGGAGTTGCAACACCAATCTGTCGGTTGGAAACACTTTTTGTGGAGATGTATTTGGTGTTGCAACAACATGAAGGAGTCGCAACCATGGACTTCTGCTCTTGGCTAAAAGTGTTAGCATGGAAGATGACAATTGACAACACAATGAATAAGAATATGTGTTAAAGTGGTGAAAAATATAATATTTATACCTACATCAAAAATAGGGTAATAATAGATCAAATACACAACGAAAGAATGGAAAGGGGAGGAATGACATCAAAAAGGTTACAAGTGGGTGTTGAAAATATGTCAATTTAAACACTTGTCAATAAACAAAGCATAACTATGAAATAACATAAAAATATAAAAACCATTACTTTTAATGAAAATGATATCCAATAATAGTAACATCAACCATTATTAAATATAGCAACAATGAAAATTATAAATTAAAATGTTTAATATTGATATTCACCAGCCTAGATCCATATTAACCCCGGATATATCAAGCACCAAGAGGGATCAAATCTCTTGAGGTGAAAACCTCTTTTTTGAGTGCAAAACTTGAGGAAAGTTTTGCACCTCTAGAGATTTCATCCCTCTCATTGCTTGCTAGATCTGGGGTTAAGATGGATCTAGGCTGGTTTCAGTCATGTGCGGTCATACAAAATTTGTTGAACATCTAATTATTTTGATCATTAAAAATATGTTAAAAATGTTTAAGATTAATGGTGAATGATGAGATGTTTACTAACTTGAATGATGAAAAATGATGAAACAAAAATTTTAAGTGCAAAGTGACAATGTAACAATATTGAATGATATAAAATGTAAGTAATAAGAATGAAGTGAATTACAAACAATCTTCATTGCGATCAATATGAAACTATCTTATTTTATTGTTCTTATTGTCACATAGTTAGTTATTCTCTATTACTGTGTTTGAATGAAAAATGATTAAAAATGTTGAATAATGGAAAATGGGAATAATAAGGATGTAGCCAATTAAAAATGGTTTACATTTTCAAGAAGAAGGCATTTTAGGTAAGTGAAAATTTTATTTTGGATGAAAATTCAAGTTTTGTATTTATGGTTGAATTATTGCAACACATAACTCAATTCATTTCATGAATAATGTTTATGTGCTGACAATAAGAGTGTCTGTGTATGTTTTTGGGGTGAGATAGAGATATAGATGGAGGGGGGGATAGAGGGGAGAAGAAAGATGCAAAGACAAGGTGGGGAGGAAGAGATATATATATGGAGATAAAAGTGTTAAAGAGAGATAGAAGAAGAAGAGAGAGAGAGGGAGTGGAAAAGAGAGAGAGAGAGAGAGAGAGAGAGAGATGGAGAGATAGTGTGTATGTTTGGGGGTGAGATAGCGAGATAAAGAAGAAGAGAGAATGGGAGATAGAGATATAGATGGAGGGGGCAGAGATGTGCTTACACTGAAATCAATGCACACTATTAATCTAATTACTTTGAAATTAATGTACATCATACATCTAGTTGCATCAAATTAGAAATCAACATATACACTTAAATCAATGCATCTAGTGAAAACAATCAAATAGGATTAGAAATTAACTTCTACACTAAAATCAATGCATCTTGTGCAAACAATCAAATAGGATTAGAAAGAAAAATATACACTAAATTAAATGCATATATTGCAAGCAATCAAATAGGATTAGAAATAAATATCTACACTGAAACCAATGCATAGAGGGGAGAAGAGAGATGCAAATACATGGTGGGGTGGAAGAGATATAGATATGGAGAGAGAAGTGTCAGAGAGATAGAGAAGGAGAAGAGAGAGAGATGGAGTAGAAAAGGGAGGGGGAGAGAGAGAGAGAGAGAGAGAGAGAGATGGAGAGATTTTGTGTATGTTTGGGGGCTGAGATGGAGAGATAAAGAAGGAGAGACAATGGGAGATAGAGATATAGATGGAGAGGGAAGATATGTGCTTACACTAAAATCAATGCACATTATTAATCTAATTACTTTGAAATTAATGTACATCATACATCTAGTTGCATCAATCAGAAATCAACATCTACACTGACATCAATGCATCTAGTGCAAGCAATCAAATAGGATTAGAAAGAAAAATGTACACTAAATTCAATGCACCTATTGCAAGAAATCAAATAGGATTAAAAATCAATATCTACACTAAAACCAATGGATCCAATGCAAGCAATCAAATAGGAGGAGAGATCAACATCTACACTGGAATCAATGCATCTAGTGTAAGGTATTAAATAGGATTAGAAATCGACATCTACACTAAAATAAATGCATCTAGTGAAAGTGATCAAATAAGATTAGAAATCAATATCTACACTGAAACCAATGCATCTAGTGCAAGCAATCAAATAGGAGTAAAAATCAACATCTAACTAAAATAAATGCATCTAGTGTAAGGTATTAAATAGGATTAAAAATCGCCATCTACATTGAAATAAATGCATCTAGTGCAAGTGATCAAATTCGATTAGAAATCAACTACTACACTCAAATCAATACATCTATTTTAGTGAAAAACCAAAATATTCATGACTTTATAGATCTAACTTCTATGTCTATATGTGTCTTTGTGTGTCTCTCTTTTCTTCCCTCTCTCTCCACCTTCAATTCTATTTCTATCTCCCTTCCTCTCTCCTTCTCTCTCCCCCCTCCCTCTCTCCCCCGTCTCTCTCTCACCACCTCTCCCTCCCTTTCTCTATCTTTATCTTCTTCCCTCTCCCCCCTGCCATCTATATCTATACCGCCCTCCATCTCTCCTTATTTTTCTCTCTATCCCATCCCCTGAAACACATGCCATGATCTCTCTCTCTCTCTCTCTCTCTCTCTCTCTCTCTCTCACTTTGTCTCTCTCTTCTTCCATCTTTCCCCCTAATTCTATATCTCTATCTCCATCCATCTCTCCTTCTTTATCTCTCCATATCATCTTGTAAAAATTATCTCTCCATATATATCTATCTATCTATCTATCCCTCTTCATGTCCCTCTCTATCTCTTCCCCTTCTCTCTCTCTCTCTCAACACTCAATAATACACACTATCTCTACATATCTAGATATATATTTATCTCTCTCTCTCCCTCCCTCCCTATTCCTCACCCTCTCTCTCCCGCCCCCTTCCTCTCCCACTCTCTCTCCCTCCCTCTTCCCCTCTCTCTCTCTCTGTGTCTCTCTTCCTCTTCTCTCTGCATATCTATCTCTCCTCCTCCCTCCCTCTCTTCTTCCCTCTCTCCCCCCTCCATCTATATCCCTATCTCCCATTGTATCTCCTTATCACCCCAAAAACATAGACACTATCTCTTCATATCTATCTATCTCTCTCTCCCCCCCTCTTCCTCTCCCACTCTCTCTTCCCCTTCACCCTTGTCACTCCCTCTCTCTCTCCACATTTCTCTCTCTATCTTTCTTCCCCTTCCAAATCCATCTCTCTTCCCCTCTCTTTCTCCTCACTCTCAATTCCTCTCTCTCACTTTCTCAACCACCTCCCTCTATCTCTCTCTCGCATCACACACCAATGATAGAATATAATGTTCATATGTTTCCACGATTTAGATTGAGTATTTTGTTATTATTATTATAAATATATCCATTACAAATATATTGAGATGACATTAAAAAATTTTACAAACTTTCTTAAATTACATCTACACATTAATATGAATATTAGATAACAATATTAATTTGGCCCATGGTATTTGACCCATAAGCTTCACCTAAATAAAATATCCTTTTTGAGTGTCCTTAAATATAAACTTGATTATGGAATAAATATAAAAAGAGGGTTTATTTATTTATCATACCTCTAGTTTATTTATATTTTTATTTATTTACCATACCTATTTATTCCTCATTTATATTTATTTAATCAAATATGGTATTTGACCCATGGTATTAATAATAATTTATTCCATGGTATTTGGCCCATGGTATTAATAGTAATTTGTTCCATTGTTTTTGGCCCATAGGCTTCACCTAAATAAAGCTTCTTCTTTGAGTTTTCTTAAATATAAAAGGGGGTTTATGGAGTAAATATAAAAATGGGTTTTATTTATTTACCATACCTCCGATTTATTTATATTTTTATTTATTTACCATACCTTTTTGAGTGTTTGTAAATATAACTTTAGGTTAAAAGGTAGGGATAATTATTACAAATATATGGATTACAATTAGGCCGCCATTACAAAATGTTTACAAACTTTCTTAAATTACATCTACACATGTACCCTATATATTGAGCCGACATTATAAAAGTTTACAAACTTTCTTACATTACATCTACACATATACCCTATACAGGATTCTAGAGCATCTCTCATCAAATATGAAAACAATTATTTTAATAAAAATGACATCAAACAAAAATAATAACAACAATTATTAACGATATTGATAATGAAAACCAATGTAACCAAGAAAGAAAATGATAAAGATAACCATTATAGCAACTTCCAACCACTTGTTGAATTTCCCAATTATAAGGATTCTTTAATGGCTGATTTCGAAGAAGAATGGTTTCCTCGGCGGTTTTCAAGTTCGTGAGGAATTTGTGTATGATTGTGTTTGAGACTAAATCTCCTGTCAATTCGTTCTAAAACTTATAAGAGATCTTAATTAAGCATTTATTAAACTATATTGATACTGAGATTGAACCATAGTGAACCGCTAAAATTTTGTGTCAATGATAATAATACAAAAGTTAATAATAACAGAGTAATTAATAACAAGACTACAATGTAATGTAGTGGAACACTTGTCGAATAATAAATAAATGCATAATTGAAATTAATGAAACCCGCAAAATTATATGTTGTGAATTGCATCACTATGACCATTATAAACATAGAATGGGTATTGAATCCATGCATTTGACAAGCACTGATATGATTGATCCATATGTGGTATTCATTGTTAATAGGTAAATATTAAGAAATGGCTCAAGATCGAGCATGGAAATAAACAACATGGGGGAGAATAAGTGACATATTTAGCAATACCGGTATCATCTCATCAAACTCTATATACGGGACGACCATTTTCTTTGCCTTGCCTGTTTGCTTTGCCTTGCATTGCCTTTCCCTGAGGTGCAAAAGTAGTGACTAACTATGTTGTTGGTGTGGCTACGGCTAGTGGTTATGTAGGGATGCAGCTAGTGTTTGTGTATGGATGGCTCGATCAGATCCTAAACGATATTTACCCTAACTATAAAAGCCACTTACAATTCAAATTTACATTAACTATATTAAGAAAATCAGAAATCAAAACTCTAAAAATGATATACCTCCCAATCAAATTTGTGTAGAATGAATATTTTAAAACTTCACACTATAATAGTAGTCTCAAATAGGAATCCGAAATATGTGCTCAATATTTATCTTAAAGCTTACATTAATGCAAAATATGGACTCCATTGGTAAATGAAGCATTTGAAGACAACCCAGTAAAGAATTTGTGGAGGGTAATAGGGAATCAATTAGAAAGAAAAAAATGCAATGGAGGGTATCCAGAATAATGGTGAATTTTTTCATAGGACCATGCCCACTCCTGATTGTGAAGATACAGGTTTCATAAAACGCTGTAAGAGACAGCAAGCAATGATGTTTTGAGTTAACTTTATGCCACTACTCTGATCTAGTATTTTATCTTTTAATTTTTTAGGATGGCATCGACAGATTACATTTGCAGGCTTGACACAATTGTACACATACATTGAAATGAACATTCATATTCATTATTTTCACAGAATCCAAAAATAAAAATCATTTGTAGGCATATGTACATAATGACACAAAAGGTATGGGTTCAAAAATATAGTGTCACTATCCAGATTAAATTTACCAGACTGAACTGGCCAAAGCGTGAGGATTGACTTGTGATCTTGAACAACTCACTAGGTCACTCATAAAACGTCAGATAAAAACACCAAATTTTAGTATAAAAGACATTTTTCATTCATAGTCAAGCTTGCAATGCTTAATAATGAATATTTTTAATAATAACACTTTTCTAAATAGAAAGATGATACTATTTATTGAAAAAGGCCAGGGATTCTCGATGGTTGACACATCTTCTGGTTGTCTGCTACCATAGAAGGTTAGAGAAACAAACATATGGACAAACATTAAATATGAAATCAAAAGAAAGACTCTAAAGGACTCCGCAAAGAAATAATAATGAAATGGGTTTGAAATTCTTGATGAATTAAGAAAACACTATATATCGTAAAAGGTTGAGCGATTGAAGCAAAATTGTGACCTTGAATAGACAAAGGGAACAAAGAAAATCGTTGCATGCCATCAAATAACCATGTTAACGTGACCATATTAAACGTTTGTAGAAATTAAATTCAGCATTCATTTATGGTGAATATTACATTACAAGGGGAGGCTCTTTCGGTGTGTCTCGATTATCTCTACAACTATAGCTCTCGATATATAAATACATTATATACGATGGGTGGAAGCAGCTCAACTCCTTAACTCAGCCTTATCCTGAACCGAACATTCCAGTTCCGTTATAGAAAACTTGGAAGTTGTATGACTTGTTGAGACAATTCATGTGTTCAACATGCAGTAGCGACCCAATCCCTACATTAAATTCAGAAGGCGAAATTTCATGTGGCTTTTGATGACCTTATGAGCGACCCAATCCCTGCATTAAATTTAGACAGTGAAATTGCATGTGGCTTTTGATGGCCTTGCGAGGATTCTAGACCTTTCTTTTCAAGCTATATTTTTGTTTCCCTTCAAACCATGTTTCTGGTTTGAAATACATAACGTAAATACACCCTGCCTTCAAATATGAATTTCCTGGTTTTCTTACCTGCTTTCATGTGCCCTACTGCCAGCTTGCTTTCCTTTTCCTTTCTTGCTGATTTAATTCCATCATATGTCCCCATGCCAGGGATTGCAACAATTAATAATTCAAAGTTCATTTTTTCCATCTCAAACAATAGTGTATTTGCCTTGTTTTCCTATTTAATTCCTATGATTTTTCCCCTGCCAAGGCTTGCAACACTTAATAATTCAAAGATTAGTTTTTTTGGCTTGCAACACTTAATAATTCAAAGATCAGTTTTTCGGCCTCAAACGATAGTGTTTCAATTTCCACCTGCTCTCAACCTTCACCTGTGACAGGTGACCAAAATCTGAGAAGTGGTGGCAGTGAGTAGCTGAGAAGTGGTAGCAAGAAGATGACACGGTTGCATGGCAAGGCCTACGTTTGTAAAATATGAATGGAAAACTTTGGGTTAAAATTATGGTTTTAATTGAAAGTAATGCTAGGGATAGCGACATCGATAGCTGTATACTTGTTACGCAGGTATAATAAGTCTTCGCTAAATATTTATCGTTACAAAATAATATTATTATAAAGATGTATTAAAAAACATACTAAATTAAAATATCTATATTTATTGGTAAAATTTTATATTTTAGAGTATTTTAACTAAAATATATTAAATTATTATTAGATATTAAAGAGGTATTAAAATAAGTCAAAATGCTAAATTTATTAGAAAAATATATAATTTAACATATAAAAGTTTTAAAAATATTTTTAATATAGATTATATAATATTCTCATATAGTATATGTTAATATAATTTATAAGTATAGTTTAATTTATATATGAAATGGTCTTTTTTTAGGATTTTTTTTTATCATAGATTTTTGAAAATTTAAGATTAAATATTTTAATTTGTAGAATTAGAGTGATCTACTATTTTTTAGTGTGTTGAATTCATTTATTTATTCAAGAATACATTTTAGAAAACAAAAATAACACTTTATAAGTTAGACTACACCTAGTTTATATATCATTTTATTATGATTATATTATTTTTAGTTTTAATATATTGATTATAGTTTATGCTGGTTGAATATAATTAAATAAGATTAAAAATGTTCAAATTATGGTTTATATTTAACAAATTATTAAGATTGATTATGCCTATACAACAAAACTAGTTCAATATGTAATAACTTTAGTTAATGTTCATAATTTTATAATAATATATTAATAGTTATGCATTAATATATTAGTAACTATACATTAATAGGTATAATTATACGTAAAGATAATTATACATAGACAAACCTATGCGATGACATATATACAATGATAGACTTTATATGTAAACATTAATAAACATTAACACACATTAATACACATTGATACAATCAATAATAGAAAAAAAATTGATGTTGCAAACTGACACACAAAATCAATGTCACTTTGTGCCATTGCAATGTGACGAATAGAAAATGACATAAAAGGAACAATAGGCGATCTCATGATGTAACAAATAATAAGGGACAACAATTATACCAAAAAATTATTGCATAGGGTTAACATGGTTAACTATGATGTTGAATTGTGAGATACAATATCACAATGTGATGAAAAACACATGACGTCACAATGTGATGAAAAAGAAACAATGTTGCATTGTTACGACATAAAAATGTAATGAATGACAAATGTTGTTCCAATGTGATGAGAAACAATTGGCACAATTGGCATCATAAAGTGATTAACAATAAACAACTTTGCAATGGGATGAAAAACATATGACATTACATTGTCACATACCACAAATGTCTTAGCAATTGGACAAAAAACAATGCCACAATGTGATGAACAAATAGGAACATTGGAATGAAGCGAAAAACAACAATTGTTAGTCATGGTCAACAGTGTTTAGCTAAATCAACCATGATCGACACTTGGTTGACCATGGTCAAGCATAGTTTGTTGTATCTCGAACATGTTCGATGATTAGGGGCTCAGTTTTATGCTCAAAAATAAAATTTATCATATTGTCTCGGAACCTAAACGAAGGCATAGTTATCATCATTCTAAATCTAGTGCACTTCATTACAGGAAAAATGGTCATCATATGCTCCCAGAAACACGGTTTTTTCACCTTGCTAAATACGTATAATTTAAAGAAAAAATGATAGTCAGATGCATAGTCAGCAGTCCCTACTGTTGACATGGCATGATGACTCGGTAGGGTCATTGGTTTGGAAAATTCTTTGGAAAATGGGAAGCTGCCAAGTGGCAGCATGGCGTTGATCTGTATTTTGGGTGACGTGTCAAAGTGTTATTGTTTCGTTTTGGGGGCCAACCAGGTGAGGACAGGTGGTGCAGCCTCGGGCCAACACATGCCCACCCCAAGTTTGAATGGTGGTATAATTTTTTTGGTCAAGGTCTAGGTGGAGGCACCGAGGTTCGACCCCGTGACTTCCCACCACACAACGCAACAACTTACTGTCCCGCCTACCGCATGAGTCTTAACAATCATAAGAGTTCATATATATTTGAATTAAGGTTTGTTTAATGGCAGGGGAAGGTGGGGGCTAGATCCCGGTCCGTAAGACCCTATGCCATGACCATCGGCGGAGCTCCAAGCTAAGCGGAGTTTAAAAATCTTAAACCACGATTATTCAAACCTTAATCAAGTTTTAATGTGCCTAATCTAGGTTAAGTTTCAAATTAGATTAAAGAGTTTGTTTAGCACTTTACCATGCTTAACTAGAGTAACTATCACTTATCATTTAATTGCAATTTAATTAGTGGACCTCCAAATTCGGCAGAATGCCATTTTTAGTAGCAGCTAAGTAGTTTATGGCCTAAAATAGTGGGAAATTTTGAAAAGGCCATAAATTTTTCAATTTTCAACCACTTCAGGCTCAGAAAGAGACAAGCTGGTCATTTTGAGTCATTTTGAAATCATTGGAGCAGGTTACAGGAGCAAAAGAGCACTTTAGATAGGTCAATTAACCATTTTGAGCATAATATATAGGTCCAAGCCATGGAAGCTGGGCCAAGGAGGTGTAGCCCAAGAAGGGTGAACGCCTTCATCAAATACTTGTGTTAATGTTATGTATGGTGATGTTCTGTAATTTATTTGTTTTTGTTCAATTATTTTTTTTTATGTTAAATTGCTCACTAAATTGACATGAAAAACAAACATCAGAATTGATAATTTGCAAGAAACCTTGAACCCTTAAGCACACATAAGATATTGAATTTATAATATGAATGAGTAATTAGCACAAGAACACTAACATAATCCATTCATATCATTTTTGGTATCAGAGCCTGAATTATTTAGGTTTTGTTGTGTAAAAAGTGATCTAATTATTTGTAAGTTTGTGTCATCATTACAAGGTTAAAACTCAAAATAGGAGAAAGGAAGCTAGTTGAGAGCCCTACAGTTAGGTCAATGGGAAGAAGGGAAAGGTTTCCAAATTCTTAAACACCAACACATCCTCAATTTGAAGTTCAGTCTTCAGTGCACATGTATGATGAAGGAGAACCTATCACAATAGAAGATGAGAGATCATTTAGGAAGACATCCTTTGATATGGTTGAGATGGTTAAAGTCCTCTACGAGGAAAGGAATGTAACGATGCAAGGAGAGAGTTCAAGGCCTCAAAGAGGAGAGTTTTCTCTTGGAGGAGGAGGCCATGGATATGGTAAGAAGCCACCATCCACTCCACCATCATCCTCACCACCATCTTCACCTTTCTCCTCATCATATTCCACTACTACAACTCTTCCATATGTTCATACACATACTTCCAAAGGAGCCGGTAAACCACCTTTTCTTAAAATTCATGTTAAATTTGAGTTCCCAATGTATAATGGCGAAGTGAATATAGAGAAGCTAGATAATTGGATTTGTCAATTGGAGGTTTATTGCAGAATTTATAACCTTCAAGAAGATGACATAAAGATTCAATTTTCTTCCTTGAGGATGGAGGGATCAACACTTGTATGGTGGGAAGAAAAGACACAATAGGAGATTAAGAAACATGGTAAGATCTCAATGTCTTGGTCAAATTTTATTGCTACCATTAAAAGGCATTTTATCCTCTAGATTACATGAAAAAATATATTATGAGTTGGAAACATTTTAGATAATTGAAGGTCAAAGTGTGCAAGATTATACTCATGAGTTTCGGAGAAGAGATCTTATGTTCGGAGTTGATTTTGATAGCCAAGAAATTTTTTTGAAGTACATAAGTGGATTGCATAGTTACCTGAAACATACCATCGTCATGTTTAATCCCACTAGTTTAGATGAGGTTTATGTGCAAGCTACACACCTTGAGGAAAGAGGGGAAAAAGTACAAGATGAGGGTAAAATGAAACCATTCAAGGGTGGTGAAAAACTAAAGGGTTTCAAGGGTAAACAAAATAAGAATGCATACATTAAGAAATAATGGGATAAAAACACATGTACTCATTGTTCCAAAGAGGGTCATGATGAAGCCCACAGTTGGAAAATTCATCCAAAATTGAGGCCTAATAAATTCAACAATAAGGTGAAACGAAAGACAACTACTACCACACAACAGGACCTTGTATCTGATTCAGGAGATGAAACTAAAATTTAAACCATGGTAACAAATGGAAATGACGCCATAGAGAGTACTAGTTCCTCAAATTTTCACAATAACACTCCAAATGAAGAAGCAATAATAAATATGTTTCATGTAAGAGTGATCTCAAAACATACAAAAATTGACACACTGTTTAATAGTGGGTCTCAAAAGAAATTAATCTCTTAATAATTAATCAAGAAGCTGAATCTTGAAACCCTACCTCATCATAAGCCAAACCCATTGGGTTGGATTCTCAAAGATACCAATTTACAGGTTACAAGAAAATGAATTTTTCAGTTTGCAATTACCGCAAAATTTATTGATGAAGTTGAGTTAGATGTTGTACAGCTTGACATATCTGGAAATGTTTTGGGTATCCCATATCTCTATGACAAGAAATAATTCTTCTATCCCCATGAGAACAAGTGCCACTTGTTAAAAGATGGGGTGTAATATATTGTGAGAGCTCATTGCAAAAAGATAAACCTCTCTTTAGTTAATGCTGGGAAAATGAAGAGACTAGTAAAATCAAGATAAAACTTTGTGCTTCTCATGATCAAACAAAGAATGATAAGGATTTTGAATATTTTGAAGGTTATGATGATAGATTAAACTATGATTTATTTGATGTGGTAAGTCAGCATGGCAAGATTTTTCAAGAGCCAAAGGGGTTACCTCCCAAGAGGGGAATCAAACATGAGATACAACAGCAATAGGATGTTCCACTACCTAACATTGGCATGTATCACATCGATAATGGAAAGTGAAAAAATAAATAAACAAATCCAAGAATTGTTGAATAAAGGTATAATTCGTCCATCTACCTCGTCACGTGGTTCACCGATTATATTGGTACCCAAGAATGATGGTACATGGCACATGTGTGTGGATTTCCGAGCACTCAACTAAATCACGATAAATAATCGTTATCCACTCCCAAGGATTGATGATTTGCTTGATCAATTTAGGTATGAAAATTATTTCACTAAGTTAGATTTAATAAGTGGTTATCATCAAGTTAGAATAGCTGAATAGGACATATGGAAGACCACATTTAAAACTAAACAAGGATTGTTTGAGTGGCTTGTTATGCCTTTCAGTCTTAGAAATTCTCCAGCTACTTTCATGAGAGTTATGAATGATGTATTAAAACCATTTCTAGATGAGTTTTTCATTGTCTACTTAGATGATATTTTTATATTCATCAAATCACGTGAAGAACATGTCATGAATGTGAACAAGGTGTTTCATGTCTTGAGAAAGGAGTTTTTTTTTTTAAAATGTCAAAATGTGAATTTGGAAAAAATTATTTAGTGTATTTGGGAAATATTTTTGGAGGAGGTGAGCTAAATATAGACCCTTCTAAAGTTTAGGTCATTGTGAATTGGCCTAACCCAATTCAGTCACGGAGGTAAGAAGTTTTCTAGGGGCAACACAATATTGGAGGAAGTTCATTGCTAATTTTTCCTCTATTGAAGCTCTGTTACATGCATTGACGAGTCTTATGAAAGTATTCCATTGGAAAGGCAATTAGGAAAAATAATTTGATGCTTTGAAGCAAAATATCACTTCAGCTCCAATATTAGCATTACTGTACTTGAAACAACCCTTTGAGATTCAGACAGATGCAAGTGACTATGCCATGGGTGCAGTCCTCTTACAACATGGTAAGGTTATTTCATTCCATTCAAAAATATTTAATGGTGCAGTGATAAATTATCCTACATATGACAAGGATCTATATGTGTTGGTACAAAGTATGAAGAAATGGAAACATTATTTGATGGGAAAGGAAACCATCATTCACACAGATCATCAACCATTGAAATACTTGCAACCGCAAACCAGATTGCAACAGTCAAGGAACTTTCGATGGATGAGATTCTTGCAGCAAATCCACTTAGTCATCAAGTATAAGAAAGGTGTTTACAACAAGGTTGTTGATATGCTTTCTAGGCCTATTATTAATGCAACTACTTTACTCAAGAATACTTGTGTTTTACATGAAATTTATATTGAATAATATGCATTTGACAATGAATTTAAAGATGTTTATGAAAACTTGAGTCAAGGTCGCAAAGTTGAGGAATTAGATTATCATGTTCATAATAAAAATTTTTATCATTTGGGCAAGTTTTGTATTCCAAAAGGTGAGAGAGTTATTGTCATAAGGGAAGCACACACTTCTCTAATAGCGGGACATTTTGGTGTAAGAAAAAAATGGAAAATCTCTAGAGGTGTTTTTATTGGACTCGTATGCTTGAAAGTGTGTCATGTTTTATTAAAGGTTGTTCTTTATGTGTAATCAGTAACCCTAGTGGTAGGAAGCTCATATGGTACACACCACTTCCAGTTCCTTCATGTCCATGGGAGAGTATCTCTATGGATTTTGTAGGAGGTATTCCTTTGTAGAAAAGAGGTCATGATTATTTAAATGTAGTGGTGGATAGGTTCAGAATTTTTTTTATTTTGATGCCATGTAAAAAGAAAGTTATAGCTGAAAAAATAGCTCATCTTTTCTTTCAAAATGTTTGGGTTTCCTACATTTATTGTAATTGATCGATATTCTCAATTTTTTGGGAATTTTTGGTCAAGTTTTTGGGACTTGATGGACACTAAGTTGAAGAAGATTAGAGCCTTTAATCTACAAACAGATGGTCAGACTGAGGTGGTTAATATAAAAATCATTCATCTTCTTAGAGGATATTGCAACAAACATCCTAAGTTATGGGATGAACAGTTGCATTAGATTCAACATGATTACAACCATGGAAAACATTCTTCTACTCAAACAATGCCATTTGAGGCATATCTTGGTTACTTGCCAAAGTCACCATTGGATTTCATATTTCGGAAAAATGCAACTATTGATGGACATAGCGACATAGATAAAGCAAATAAATTCATTGAGAAAGTTCATTTGATTCATCAAACAGTGTAAGATAAACTAGTGAAAAGTCAAGGCAGGTACAAGGGGAGGCATGAAAACATCGGGTGTGTCATAAGTTTCAAGTTGGAGATGAATTTTGGCTTCACATTAGACAACAAAGGCTTCGAGGAGAAGGTAAAAAGATGAAAACAATCCGTTATCGTCCTTTCAAAATTTTGAAAAAGATTAGTAATAATGCCTTCAAGCTTCATTCTCCTTCATACATGCAAATTTATTTAGTTGTTAATGTTGAAAAATTGATATTGTATGAGCCTCATTTGATTGAATATCAGGGAGAGAATGTTCAACTCCCATATATTGAATATTTTTCTCCATGTTTCTTTTTTGAGCTACAACAAGACACCATACTTGACAAGAGGACAAGGACATCTACAAGAGGAAGTTTCGACTATCTTCGAGTGGGGCTTAAAGGAAAAAATCCTTCAAAGGAAAAATGGATTGAAATTGAGATGGTGAGGGAAGTGTACCCTCACCTGTTCAGAAACTGAATATGACCTTTTGGGGTCCAAAATATTCCAGTGGGGAGGAATGATCAAGGTATTAGTTTTATGCTAAAAAATAAAAGCTTTCAGATTGTCTCCAAACCTAAACGACCGTGTAGTGCTTATTGTTCTGAACCCGGTGTAGTCCGTTTCATGAAAAAGGGTCCTCATATTCTCCCGGAAACGAGATATGTTCGCCTTGCTAAACAGGTAAAATTTAAAAAAAAAAACATTCAAATGCACAGTGAGTAGTTCATACTATTAACATGGCATTCTAACTATGCAGGGTCATTGGTTTGGCGAATTCTCGAGCGAATGGTAAGCTACTAGGTGTCAGCATGGCACTAGTCCGTTTTCTGGGTGATGTTTCGAAGTGTTATTGGTTCGTTTTAGGGGCCAACCGGGTGAGGACACATGATGCAACCTCAAGCCACCATGTTCTCCTCCCACCCCCCCCCCCCCCAAATTTTCTATGATGGGATAAAATTTTTGGTCCAGGTTTGAGTGGAGGCATCAGGGTTCGACCTCGCGACCTCCCACCACACAACGCAACAACTTAGCGTGTCACCTACCACATGAGTCTTAGCAATCACAGGATTTCATATATATTTGAATTAATGTTTGTTTAATGGCAGGGGAAGCCAAGGGCTAGAACCTAGTCCATAAGACCCTGTTCCATGACCATCGGAGGAGCTCCAAGCTAAGTAGAGTTTAAAACTTTTAAACCATGATTATTTAAACCTTAATCAAGTTTTAATGCACGTAATCCAGGTTAAGTTTTAGATTATATTTAAGCACTTGTTTAGCCCCTAACCACACTTAACTAGTGCTAACTACTACTTAGAATTTAATTCTGGTTTAATTAGCAGACCTCCAAATTCAGGAAACTGCTAGTTTTAGTTGCAGTTAACTATTTTAGGGCCTAAAATAGTGGGAAAATTTGAAAAGGCCATAACTTTTTCAATTTACGACCAATTTAGGCTCAAAAAGATATTAGCTAGCCATTTTGAGCCATTCTGGACTCATTGGAGTAGGATACAAGAGCAAAAGAGCATTGTAAATAGGTAAATTTGACAATTTAAGCATAATATAGAGGCCCAAGCCATAGAAGCTAGACCAAGGAGATGTAGCCCAGGAGGGGTGAACTCCTTCATCAAATACCTATGTTAATGTAATGTATGGTGATGTTATGTACTTTATTTACTGTTGTTCAACCATTTTTTTGGGTTAAAATTCTCACTAAATTGACATGAAAAACACACATGAGACTTGATAATTTACAAGAAACCTTGAACCCTTAAGCACACATAAGACATTGAATTTATAATATGAATGAGTAATTAGCACAACAACCCTAACATACTTCATTCTCATCATTCAACATGGTTAGATAAGATCAAACATGGTCAAACATTATTCAATAATGGTAAACATGGTTAACTAAGGTTAATTGTTGTTAACCATGATTAACATATTTAACCACAGTACACATGGCCATCATAGTCAACAATGGTCGACCATAATTATCGAGAAGTAAATGTTGACATCTCTAATTATAAATGGTCGAACATGAAAAGATATGGTTAATGAATTATCCATAGTTGACCACTTGACCATTGTTGGCCATGGTTAATAATGGTCACCATGGTCAACCATTATGATCCATGAAAAAAAATGATCATGAATGGACAACAATAGTAAACCATGGTTAATCATAGATAACATGGTCAACCTTAGACAACATGGTCAACCATGGTTGGCGATACACAACCATATTATACCATGGTCAACCATAGGAAACCATTTTCATTCTTCATCTACTAAATTATATCATGTATAACATGCACAACATTTCCAACCATGGTCAATCGTGGTTAGTTATAGCCTTTCGTGGGTAACTATAAGCAATGATAGTTAACCATGGTTTATTTATTGATATGGTTGGTCATTAGGCCATGATTGACCATGGTTGAGTGAACAACCATAATTATCCATAGCCTTTCATGTGTAAACATAAGTAAGAATAGTTACACATGGTTTATGAATCATCTAAGGTTGACCATTGTCATAAATTGTCAACCATGAACATTTTTTAGCATGGTCAACCTCAGGTAACCATTAACACACCTAGATATGCGTGAAAAACCATAGTCAGCCATGGCTAACCTTAGAAATCATGGTGAAGTGGTTGACGATGGTTGAGTGGAAAAACCATGGTCAAATGGTTAACCATGGAGGATTCATCAATCATGGTCAACCATGAGAAATAATGGGTAGCCATCATTAACGAAGATTGTTATTAATAACATGGTACTTATGTCAATGATTATATAGTTAACTATGGGAAATCATGGTCAACCATGGTTTACCATAGTGAACGTAGTCAACCATGGTTAATGAATTATCCATAGTTGTCCACTTTCCCATTATTGGCCATGGTCATCCATTGACAAGCATGGGAATCTATGGAAAACCATAGATAACCATGGTTAACAATAGATAACATGGTCAAGTGATTGACTATTGACAATTCATTGATCATAGTCAACCATGATTAATAATGGTAAACTATGTTTCACCATAGTGAACATGGTCAACCATTGTCAACCATGGCTAGACATGGTTAAACAAGGTCAACCATGGTCAAATTTTGTTGATAGATTATACATGTTTGAGAACTTGACCAACATTGACGATAGTTGAAAATGGTCATCATGGTCATGCATGGTCCTACCATAATTAATATAACACCCCATTCCCACATATTGTTGAAATTTCCAACAAGAAACAATGAAATTGGCATCCAGAAATGAAAGACAAAAAATGGCACCCAAAAATGGTACTGTATGAGGCTTTTGATTTAATTGTCCCTTTATTAAATTGGAAGAAAAATTGTAATTTCATCTCATGACAACTTGTGTTATTTAACTAATTCGGAAAGAATTAGTTAGCTTAGGAATTCGAGTTAGAGGTCAAAGAGGAGGCATTGGAAGGGATTTTCTATTTTTAGGGGGTCTAGATATAGTTATTTCTGAGTTGTAATTAGTTAACTCGATTATTTGAGTTCAAATAAATTTAACTAGTTCTAACTGAGATATGATCTAGTGAGAGGTACAGTGAATTAAATTAGATTTAATTCACAAGTAGTGATCAATCCGTTAACTGATAATTCATTATAAATAGTTGTTGCATTTCAGTTCTAAGGAAGGCCTAGTTGAGACAGGTGTTAAAGGGAAGTATATTATCAGTTGTATAGTTATAAAATTGTACATTTGGTGCATGCACTGAGAATTAGGCCTAAAATAAAATCATTCCTTAATTAGAGATAAATTTCTTTAAAAAGAGGAATGAAGGCACAAGTTTAATAATTGTTTTGGTGAGCATAAGTTGGTGAGACGAAGCAATCAGAAGCACAATTTTGTTCGTGGATCTTATGACAGAAAGGATTCAAGCAAGATCATAGTGAGACAATAAGCATAGTGTAGAGGTTTTGGAGTGTGAGGAATAGCATTGCATTGTGTTTTAGTCTTGACCATATGCAATAGAGATAAAGGGATTTTCAGTAGTTGCTTTCCCTAGATACATCTTGTGTTGTGCTATTAATTCTCTCTTTCTCTTACTTATATGTGATTATGTGATCGTATTTTGTTTCCACAAATTATAAAGGATTCAGTGTCTTGTTTTCGTACATTAAAAGATTAGATTCAATCTCGTGGTTAGATTTTATACATGGTATCAATGCATGAATTTTTTGGGCAGCAAGTTTGCAGAGCAGATCTAAAAAATTTTGTTCAAAGTTTTCAAAAAAAAAATCATATATAGATTCCTTGTGAAAAATTCCCACATTAAAAAAAAAAAAAATTGGTCGAATTAGAGTTCGGATGAGGGAGATTTTGTCAATTTAAAATCATCTCTTTTTTCACAAAAAATTGTGATGGTGGGACAATTTTAGTGTGCGTGAGTCAATAACATCTATGCACTTGAGGTACAATATACATGAAAATATTTGAGGAGAAAATCAAAGGTTAGTGAATTTCTGGTTGAGAGGGAGCATAAATTACCTCTCAGTCATGCAGCCTCAAAAGAAATCTTAGAAAGTTGTGGAGTAGCCACAATTGGAGAAGTAGAGAGGAAACTAAGTGGAGGCATCCACTCAAGAAGAAAACTCTAGTAGGGGGGAATTTTGAGCTATATGGGCAAAGGGAGCACATGAAGACATACCTCTAGGTGAGAGGTGGGGAAATGTGAAGACGTAATCCTAAGAGAAGAAATTTGGGTATGATCCATTGAGATGGCTTGTCTCACGGATTAAACCTAGCTACGAGGAGTCCACAGTACATAGTAACAGGAAGGGTTAGTAGGATTGATGTAGTAAGATGTGAGAATGACATAAATTAGAGTGACAAATGTCAGATATTAGAGCACAAATTAGATTTTGCAGCAATGGAGAGGGAACAAATGCAATGTTAGTTGCAACGTAGATATTTTAGTATAGAGTGCAGTAATTGATATCATTCAGAGACTTTGATGATAGATGCATCATATTGAATTTTTTTTAAGGCTATTAAGTGTCAAGAGTTGCAGGAGAAAACAACACTAGAGAATTGTGGCATGCAGTACATTCCAAGGGTACTCAATCGGGATAGATTGAATTCCTTTTTGCTGAGAGGGAGTGTTGAAATTTGCAACAAGAAATAGTGAGATTGGCATCCATAAATGAAATCCAGAAAATTAAACCCATAAATGGTACCATATGAGGCTTTTGATTTAATTTTCCATTAATTAAATTGGAAGAAAAATTGTAATTTCATCTCATGACAACTTGTATTAGTTAACTGAGTCAGAAAGGCTTAGTTAGCTTAGGAAATTCAAGTTTGAAGTAAACGAGGAGGCATGCAAAGCTATTTTCTATTTTTAGAGGATCCAGATATATTTATTTGTGAGTTTTAATTAGTTAAATCAATTAATTAAGTTAAAATTAGTATAAGTAGTCCTAAGTGACAGATGAGCTAGTGAAAGGTCAAGTGAATTAAATTAGATTTAATTCACATGTGGTGATCAATCAGTTAGCTAATAATTCACTATAAATTTTTGTTTCATGTCAGTTCTAAGGAAGGCCCAGTTGATACAAAGCTTAAAGGGAAGTATACTATCATTCGTATAATTAAAAAATTGTACACATGATGCTTGTAATCTGAAGAAGGCCTAAAATAAATCATTCCTTAATTAGACAAAACTATCCTTAAAAAGAGGAATGAAGGCACACGTTTAATCATTGTTTTGGTGAGCACTAATTGGTGATACCAAGCAATTGAAAGGACAAGTGGACAAGTTCTTGCATGGAACCTATGAAAGAAAGGAAAGACAAATTTGAGCAGGATCAGAGTGAGAGAGTCAGCAGAGTGCAAAGGTTTCTCAGTGTGAGGAATAACATTGTATTGTTTCATTATCTTGACCATATGCAATAGAGAGAGAGGTTTTTTGAGCAATTTATTTCCCCACATACATCTTGTGTTGTGTGATTTATTGTCTCTTTCTCTTGCTTATATGTGATTGTGTGATCATGTTTTGTTTCCCCAAATTTTAGAAGGATACAATATCTTATTTTAGTAAATTACAAGATCATATTAAATCCCGTTGTTAGATTTTATACACATATACCTAAGCCACATGCCAATAAGGGTAATATGCGATGAGAGGCTACTATGGTGATATTCAACCTCCTATGTGACCTTAAGGAAAAGGAATCGACATAAACACTTCACACAAACCTTGTACATCAACAATAACACAACGAGGAGCTTACCCAACAATTTAGAAAACTTGCACCTGGGCCTCACTTAGCTAATTTGCTTCTGGGCCTCTAGAAGCATGCACAGGCCTACAAACCAACATCGATGGGTCTCTAAACGCATGCCCAAGCCTAAAAGCGAGCATCTAGGGACTAAATTCCTCAATGTTGTGCCAACATCTCTGGGATTTGAGCCACACTTTTAGGCCTACAACCTAGTGCTATGCGCAGAACTTCATGACAAGACCAAAGATGAATCATAATGACCAAAAATTTATGTATTTACAAAAATATCCAAAAGGGCTAAAATAGACCCCCACTAGCCGTGATAGGCATTTCGTCAAACATGTCACAAACATGAAAGATACATGCATAAACAACAGAACTTAACATAGGGGTCTCATACTTATCATAGAATCGCTAAGAAGAATTCCTCCCACAAATCATAAGCTGCAATATAACCTATTCTACCATAGATACATTGTGCATTCATTTACAAGTAAAAACATGGCTAGAGTCATACATAATTACTGTTGAAATGCATGCTTATAACCAACATAATAAAGACATAAATACCATGGATACAACATCAATAAAATCCACATATAAATCAATAAATTTGCATACCAAATTCCAAGGGAATGAGATGTTCATTAATGAATGTAGAAACCAATCGGAGATGGGACTTCCATGTTCCGCCCGACCATAGATTGACTGAGCCAATTATCTATTCAGATAATCACCCCCATGCCATATTAAAAGCGTGAATGTGGGGCTCAAACTTAAAGAACCAAGCAGGGCATCCTGAGGCTAAGCCACCTCACCCTCATCAATAAAAATCATGCTTTATCATGATCCACACCGCATTACTATGCCAACACAATAAATAATTTTAATCGACCTTACCATGATCTACACTTGATTAGTAGGCCAACACATGCATGGATATCACCAAATTCTCTCCACCTAAACCATGAGGAATTTTCATGTCTCCTAGTCCCTCAGGCTTTACCGCAATCCATAGTATGAATTGGGGATCACTAAGACATAAACCAAGACATAATCTCTAGGCTTTCCCATATATCCCAACCTGGGATTCGTATGCCTTATGGAGAGAAAACCACCTCTAAGCTTTATTGTATACCCCGACATTCACTGTTCGTGGATTCCTATGCCCACTAATGCAACACACTATCCGTCCTTACCATAACCCACAATCTGGTTCAGGGGTCACTAGGCCATGTGTTATATCAATTCGAAGATCCACCCCACTCATCTTGAAATCCATCTCACAATCCAACTAAACCAAAACATGAGAAATCCACAAGACCATGGTTATCTGTAAATGGAAAGGTTAGGTTGAAAACACTATCACACCTGGAAAAAAACCATGTTAATATAGAAAAGAACCACATGCAATACCATCCATTCCATATATATTAAGGAAAGAACACATGCAAATTTATACCTACCAAGAATCATGTTGTAGTTGCTTGATTCCTACTCCTTCTTACTTGCTTCATCCTTCTTCTTACTTTCTTTCCTTTCTTGGTCCAATGCCAAAATTCTCTGAGAAACTCTAAGTGTCCAAGGGTGAGAGATAGAGAGAGATATTAATGAGAGAGTTACAAAAATGAAATAACAAAGAGGTACCAACTAATCCTCAAAATCCTTTTTATAGATGAGGCCTCTATTTCTTCATTTTCCATTATTTTCCTTCATTTTACTCCTCACATGCAACATGTGACATTTCACCTCCCTTTTTTCATAAATAAATGTGCCAAATATGCCATTTTTCCTTTCCCAAGACTTTGCCTTTGCCTTTTCAAATTTCCTTAACCATATTAAACAAAATGAACACCCACTAGGATGTTTTTCCCAACATTCAATTTGGAATAAGTGTCTCATCAACCGTGGTTATTATTTTCAACTTTATTACATGGAATTTTCACTAGGGATGTTACATAACCCTACCCCTTGGGGAACATTGTCCTTGGTGTTAAACCACACATATACCTCAGCAAAACCACTAAAAAGAAAACATACTACCCATGGAGCTTTATAACATAGCTCGACGCAATATTTACAATTATCACCCTGCTCAAAAGCAAACCAACATGACATCATAAAAACATGAAAAATATAATGACATAACACCCATACCTCTTATTGGAGCTTTATAACATATCTCATGAAGGTATTTACATCCATATACATATATACCTATACCCTAACATCACATCAAAACATATATCAAAATATCACTAAAATATATACCAAACGTATACCAACATCACACCAAAACTGATTTTCCTCAACCAATAAACAAGGAAGGATACATGGCTCGCCTCTGATTTGCCATCTCCCATGTAGCTTCATTGGGCCCAAATTTCTTCCATTACAGTTTAAATTTCTCTATTTCTTGGTTCTGAAGCATGAGAACCTTTTTATGCATTATACAGTGAGGCTCCGGCTAGAATTATCCATCAAGTTCCACCTGCAATACAAACCAGTCAATCACATGAACAATATCTTTAACATTCTTCTTAAGAAATGATATATGAAAAAAATCATGGAATTTCACTTTGGAAGGAAGTGTAAGTCGAAAGGCCACTAGTCTGATCCTCATAATGATCCTGAAGGGTCCACAAAACCATGGTGCCAACTTGGCACATGATCCAATCCACAAGGAGATCTTCTTGGACTTGATGTGCAAGTACACGTGTTCCCCAACCTGAAACTTCATGTTTGCATAACTCTTCTGCCTATCCTGCGCTGCTTTCAAGTTCTTCTTGATCACCTACATTTCCTATTCTATTTCTACCAACATTTTTGGTCTAATCAATACCCTGTTAGCAAGATCATTCCAAATGATGGGGGTGTTTTAACTCCACCCATACATAGCCTCAAGCAGAGTCATATTCAATGACTCCTGATACCCATTGCTGTAGGATAACTCTACCAGTGGAAGATACTCTTCCCACTTGCACTGTCGATGCATCACATACATCCTAAACATATCCTCCAATATCCAATTGACCCTCTCAGTCTGTCCATCTATCTACAGATAATAAGTTGTGCTGAAGGAAAAATCAGTGCCCAAATCAGCAAAAAATTTGTTCTGAAACATGGAAGTGAAATTTTCATACCTATCTGAATTAATATTCTTTGAAACACCATGCAATATGACTATGTTTCTAATAAAAATTCATGCTACCTGAATATGTAGTCTTCATTGGAATGAAGTGTGCAACCTTTTTCAATCTGTCCACAACAACCATGATGAAATCATGTTGTCTAGCTATCCTGAGAAAACCTATGATGAAATCCATGGAAATGACCCGTGATTTCCACTCTAAAATCATAATCAAATATAACATTCCTCCTGGATGCTTACATTCAACCTTAACCATATGAAAATCCAAACATCTAGCTACAAAAGCTACCACATCCTTCTTTAGATTCAGCCAGTAGTAGAACGTCTTCACTACAGTCAATTTATTCTGGTATCCTTGGTGGCCGGAATATGGTTCCGCATGAAACTCCCTCAATATCACCTTCTTGAGCTCATTGATGTCTGGTACATATAAAATTTCTCTAAATCTAACCAATACATCTGTTGTGAGATAGTAGTCCAAAGCCTGTACACCTACACCTACACCTTCACCTACCCCTATACCTGTACCTGTGCCTATATCACTACCTGTACCTATACCTTTACCTATACTACAACAGTACCTTTACATATACCTTGTTGCAACCTATGCGCAATATCCATATACCTATGAACCTGTTGACCTTCTTGCAAGATCATATCTTGTAAATCTATCCCATATGAGCTCATATCTTCTATGTGATTTACATGTACCTGCCTGCTAAGAGCATCTGCGACCCTGTTCTCATTTCCCTTGATGTACCTGATATCGAAGTCAAACTTACTGAATGTGGACAACCATATACTATTCCTATCATTCAGCTTTGGCTCGTCAAACAAGTACCTCAACCCAATATGGTCACTCGCGAGTATAAACCTCTTTCCAAGAAGATAGTGCCTCCACATCTTCAGTGCATGTATGATCTATGTTATATCAAGATCATGTGTCAGGTAGTTATGCTCGTGCTCATTTATTTTTCAAGACTCATAGAATACCACTTGTCCATCCTACATAAGGACCTCACCAAGTCCTCTCTTCTAAGAATTTGTACATACTACAAACTCCTTGTACAAATCTACAATCCTTAATAATGGAGCATGTGTCAAGAAATTCTTAAGATTCTCAGAACTAGCCTTGCACTGTTTTTTCCAATCAAACCTCCTACCTTTCCTCTGCAATGATGTGATAGAATAAGAAATCTATGAGAAGTTCCTAATGAACCCCCTGTAATAACCTGTCGATCCCATGAATGAGCTCACCTCATTTACATTCTTAGGAGATACCCATTCCATGACGGTTCTTTTCTTTTTAGGATCTACTGAAATTCCCTCCTTGGAGACAACATGTCCCAAGTAATGTACCTTAGCTAGGAAGAAACTGCATTTCTTGAGCTTAACATACAATTGTTTCTCTCTTGACAACCTCAAATCTGCTGCCAAATTCTCAACATGTTCTTCGTCATTTTCATAATATACCAATATCTCATCAATGAACATAATAGCAAACTTGTCTAAATAAGGACACACCACACTACCTATCAAACACAAAAATTCAGTTGGGGCATTAGTCAAACTGAATGGAACTATAAAAAACTCATAATACCCTTACCTAGTCCTAAATTCGTTCTTGTAGATGTCATTCTCTTCGATGCATACCTCATGATATCCTTATCTCAATTCGATCTTAGAGAAAAGTGTTTCTCCCTTCAACTGGTCAGATAAATCATCAATCCTCGATAACAAGTACCTATTCTTGATGGTCACTTTGTTCAGCTACCTATATTCAATGCACAATCTGAGAATTCCATCCTTATTCTTTTCTAACAACACTGGTGCACCCCATCGTGATACAATTTTCCTAATGTATCATTTTTCAAGCATCTCTTTCAACAAAAAAAATTTACTCTACCAACTCAGGTGTGCTTATCCTGTAAGGTGATTTTGATGTTGGAGCTTCCCCTGTTATGAACTCAATAGAAAATTCTACCTCTCGGTGAGGTGGAAACTCTCAAATCTCTATTGGAAACACATCCTAAAACTGTTGTAGAACTGGATACATGTTCAAAAAAAATACATCCTCCACTTCCTTACCTTTTTCACTTGAGATAGGAACAAGGAATAGGACACACCCTTTCCTATGACCGTGCTTGGTTTGCATGGTTATCACCATCCTAGCTGATATGGACTTCTTCTTTCCCTGTAGGACTCTTGGTTCCTCATTGGCATCCAAGCACTCACTGTATTTTTCATAGCAATCTACCTTGGTCTTGTGAAGATCAATCCATACCTAATAGCATATTTTAGGAACCCAATGGAAATATTTTCAAGTGTGTTGTTGTAGGCATACCATTTAACTCAAATGCATAAGCTCTTACCCAAAGGTGAAATATTTTCTTTATAATTGTGACCAACTGCACTAACAAATATTTTGCATGCATTTACTTACTCGAACCACACTTATCCACCAAGTCCAGACTAACATATATATAGTTAGATCCAGGGTCAATCAAAATATAAATAACTTGATCACAAAGCTTACCTTCCATCTCAATGATAAAATCCTGTTGATTTTCTTGCATGTTGTCCACAACTGTATAAATACGAGGAATTATTTTACCAACATCCCCAACAGTGTACACGTCATGTGCACTATATATCTGAGGTCTACCACCCTGATTTTGTTGACAATATCTCTTAATATTACCCTCACCACATGTCTGACACTCCAACCATCCAGTACCATTACCTACATGTTGTTGTTGTGGCCTATGTCCCTATCTAGACGCATTAAAATTATTTTGTGGTGCCACATTTCTTTCTCATCTGCATTCTAAGGTCTTTCTCTCTTAGGCTACCATTTACACTTTAGTGTTGTCCTTCCCTTTCCATCCTTGTTGAGATTCATTATTGTGTTCTTACTATTCATAACAATGTTGCAGCTTCCGAATGATTTCATCAAGTGACCAAGGCTCATTATACTCAATCCAATCTCTAAATGCTAATGGAAAACCACTGAAAAACCATTGAAATTTAGCCTTCTCATCCTCAATAGCTCCAAGAATTTCTTCTTCTATTATTCATCTATCATTGATCCCATCTTTAGCTCATAGAATTATTTGTCCTTGTAGTCATTGTACCTCTCTAACAAGTACTTCTTCCTGAAAATCCTTTTGAACTCTTGTCAACTCAAGTCCTCTGTCCTGATATCTATGACCCAATTCACATATTCCCACCAAATGTATCGTTTACCTTTCAAATTGAAGATAAAACTCTCAGCCTTAATGTTTTTTGTGTACTAATTCAACTCAAAGAAATTGTTCATTCCAAGTATCCAAGCCTCTACATCTTCTGGTTTCTTCAATTCCCCATCAAAATTAGGTGACTTTTCTTTCTTAAAATCATTTGGAAAGTACCCCCTATCACTCCTTCTATAAGGATGATACCATTGGCGATCATGATGCATATCCAAATTAGAACTAGAATGGTACCTGTACTCATCACCCCTCCTATCGAGAGTGTCCAACAACCTGCCATCTCTCATTATATTAGCTCTATCTGACCTGTGTCTGCCAAGAGAGCTGCTTCCATATGCCACATTAGTATTTTCCTCCTATCCATAATTGATCTGAAGTGGTCTATGTTTCTGCAAATATGAAAATATTCGAATAAGTATCACAGTCAAGTATACTTGTTTCTCTTATGCCTCTATGAACCTGTCATTGTATGCCTTACAACTCCTTATTTCTTCCTTTAGGCTTCTCAATGTGTCTTCCAAATTAGAATAGTTCCCACCTTTCTACTCATATGAATCATAGGGAAAGTCCTTGTAGTCTACCATATTTCTTTCCATTCTGATCTCTTTTCATGCCAATAATAATATGTCAGCTAAACCAAATCATAATAAACCAACATACCTTAGTGTAATTTAGGGAGGATACATCCTATAAGATCGACCAATCAACATAGTACATGTATATACATAATCATAACAACATATAAACTTGTAACACATGGTATACCAGTGCATAAACATCATTCTAGTTGGAGTCTAATCATCGATTCATAACCATACCAAGTACACTCCATGACATAATGCATGACAACCTCAACCATACCAATGCAAACTTGACCACATATAGACAATATACCAGTATAATAAACATGTAACCAAACATGCATAACCAATGCATGTTCAAAATATAGCATCACACAAATAAGAATACATGGAAAATATGAAAGCATGACTAATATATTACCTAGCATAAAAAATAAATGCATATACAGTAACATGTTCACAAGTGTGCACTAAAAATGCAGAAGCATGAACAACACATAACTATTCATACACTCATGACAACATTTTGACAACAACACCATCATTCCTCCCATGACGACACCACTTCCACCATGGCCAACTAAACATGCATGCCACAAAAAATACACCATCGACATGTTAAGAACATAAGAAAGAAACAGAATAGAATGACCAACACACCACCAATCCAGTCCAAGGGTTGAACTATGCTCTGATACCACTCTGTAACACCCCCTTCCCACATCTAACCAAGCAACTGGACAGTCAGGGTAATATGAGATGAGAGGATAATATGGTGAGATTCAACATCCTAGGTTACCTTAAGGAAGTGGAATCAATGGAAACTCTTCACACAAACCTTGTACATCATCAATAAAACCACGAGGAACTAACCCAACCATTCAGGTAACCTGCCCCTCGGTCCCACTAACCTAATTTTATTCTAGGCCTTTGGATGCATACACAGGCCTACAAGCCAAGGTCTATGGGTCTTTAGACACATGAACAAGCCCACAAGCAAGCGTCCATGGACTAATTTCCTCAATTTTATGGCAGTGTCCCCTGGATTTGAGCCACTTTTTTAGGCCCAAAACCGAGTGCTCTACCCAGAACTTCATGAGAAGTTAAAATATGAATTATAATGACCAAACAATGATGTATTTACAAAAATATCCAAAAAGACTAAACTGGAACCCCACTAACTGTGGCAGGCATTTCGTCAAACATGTCACAAAAATGAAATTTATAGGCATAAACATCATAACTAGGCATAGGGGTATCATACCTATTTGAGAATCACTAAGAATCATTTCTCCCCTACATCATAAGTTGCAATCAAATCTGTTTGACCATAGATAATTGTGCATTCATTTACACGTAAAAACATGGGTACAACCATACGTCATTACTATTAAAATGCATGGTTATAACGAGGATAATAAGAACAAAAATACCATGGATACAACAACAATAGAATCCACATATAAATAAATACAGTTGCATACCAATTTCCAAGGGAATGAATTTCTCATTAATGAATGTATAAACCAACCAGACATGGGAATTCCATGTTCCACCTGAAGATAGATTTTCCAAGCCAATTCTCTTTTAAGACAATCACCCCCGTGCCATATTCCAAACATGAATGTGGGACTCAAACCGAAAGAACCAACCAAGGAATCCCAAGGCTAAACCACGTCACCCTCATCAAAATAAATTAGGCTTTACCATGATCCACACCAGATTACTATGTGAACACAATAAAAATTTCATAAGCGGCTCTATTGTGGTCTACACCCGATCATTAGGCCAACACAAGCATGGATATCACCGGATTATATCTACCTAAGCCGTTTGGAATTTTCTTGTCTCCTAGTCTCTTAGGTTTTATTGTAGTCCACAGTCTGATTAGGGATCAATAGGCACTAAACTGAGACATACACTCTAGGATTTACCATATATCCCACCCCAAGGTTCCTAGCTTTGATGGAAATAAAATGACATCTATGATTTACCGTATATCCTGCTATTCACCATTTGAGGATTCCTATGCCCATCGAGGACACACTATTTGACTATACCGCAACCCACAATCCAATTCAAGGGTTACTAGGCCATGTGTTATATCAATTTGGAGATCCACTCCACTCAACTTCGAATCCATCTAGCAATCCAGCTAAACCAAAACATGACAACTCCACAACACCATGGCTATCCGGAAATGGTAAGGTTAATCTGAAAACATTCTCACACCTAGAAAAAACCCATCCCAAGACATAAAATAACAACATGCTATACCATGCATGTGATATTTAACAAGGAAATCACACATGCAAATCGATACCTGCCAAGAATCTTGTTGTAGTTGCTTGATTCCATCTCCTCCTTTCATTCTTCCTCCTTCTTCTTGACTTCTTGCCTTTCTTGGTCCAATGGGAAAATTCTCCAAGAAACTCGAAGTGTCCAAGGGTGAGAGAGAGAGAGAGAGCGAGAGAATAATGAGAGAGCTCCAAAACTAAACTAACAAAAAGGTACAAACTTATCCTCATAAGAATTTTTATAAATATGGCTTCTATTTTATTCATTTTCCTCCTCACATGCAACATGTTATCTTTCACCTAATTTCCTTTATTTTTCATAAATAAATGTTCAAAATATGCCATTTTTCCTTTCCGAAACGTTTGCCTTTTCCTTTGCCAATTTCCTTAGCAATATTAAACCAAATGAACA
Source organism: Pinus albicaulis (assembly GCA_034641835.2). Taxonomy (NCBI): domain Eukaryota; kingdom Viridiplantae; phylum Streptophyta; class Pinopsida; order Pinales; family Pinaceae; genus Pinus; species Pinus albicaulis. The sequence goes on along the minus strand of CM076578.1, from coordinate 1,572,089,794 downwards.
CCCACTAGGATGTTTTGCCCAACATTCATCTTGGAATTAGTGTCCCATCAACCATGGTTATTATTTTTAACTTTTTTACATGGAATTTTCACCAGGGCTGTTACAATTGCCATGTTGTAATATCACTAATATGTTTGACCACTTGACCATGGTCCTAACATGATTACCATGCTGCAATGTGACAAACATTCTTGACCACTTAGCCATGGTTGAACATGGTCTAATATAGCCCACATGGTCAACCATGGCCATCTACAGTTAAGCATTGACAAACATGGTAAACCATGTTCCCGCATAATCACTCATAGTTGGCCATTGTTAAACTAGCTCAACCATGATCAAGCATGGCGACCATGCTCATTCATGTTGAGCCATAGTCAACTATGTACAACATCGTCAAATCATTCCCGTCAATGGTGATCATGGTCATGCTTAGTTCAACATAATGTATACTCTTTATCACAATCAATTTATTACTTGTTTTGATATACACCAATCAAGACCATTATACTTATTAATAATGTTACTATTATATTAAAAATAAATTTAATACTATTAATAATGTATTGATGTAATATTTGTAATGTTATTGGTGATGTTATTAATAATAATAATATTAATATTATTTATCAATATTATTGTTAATATTATTTATATTAATAATGTAAAAAACTTTAATACTATTATTAAGGTTATAATTTAATATTCAAATTATTTATTAATAATAGTTATTTAAATTATAAGCTAATAATAATACTAAGCCATAATTCAATCTTAACATTAATTTGATATTAATAATAATATTAGCGTGAAAACCTAATTTTAATTTAACAAAGAATGATTCAATAAGTTTTGATTGTAAGGGTAAATATGTGACAAAACATTACTATGATATGACTCAACCTCCTAGGTATAGTTAAGGAAGTGGAATCGTCCAACCAAAACTTTAGTGACCACCCAAAGGGTCTCAGGAAAATTTCCACAGGCCTAGTAAAAACACATGTCAATGGCAACAAAAAAACAAAAATACACACATGCATGTACCATGCATTACAAAAATAGCAAGGAAATCATACATGCAACTCGATACATGCAACCAATCTCGTTGTATCCCCTTGATCTAAATCTTCCTTGCTTGATAGTTTCTTCCCTTTACTTCACGTCCTTCCTTTGCCTTCATTTCTCCAATGCTATAGTGCTCCAAGAATTTTATAAGTGTGCAAGAATATGAGAGAGAGAATAGAGAGAGAACTAAAAAATAGAACTGACAAAAGCTTAACCATCAAAAGTTGTGAATTGATCCTCATAAGCCTTTTTATTAATGAGGCCTCTATTTTCTTCATTTTCCGCTATTTTCCTTGAATTTCCTCCTCACATGGAACCTATGAGCTTTCACCTTCATTTTCTCCTATTTTCCAATATTTCCATCAATAAAATGCAAATTAATGCCTCTTTTCCTTTTGAAATCGTTTTCCATTTCCTTTTCCAATTTCCCCTTAGCCATAATAAACTAAATGAACACATTCTAGTATGTCTTGCCCAACATTAAGCTTGGACTACATGTCCCCCGACCTTGGTCTTATTTTTACTTTATTAAATTTATTACATGAAATTTCAACCTAGGGTTATTACAAACCCCTCCCCCTCAGGGGAACACTATCCTCAGCGTTATATGACACCTATGATAGGTAAGACCAATCAAAACCAAAAATTATTTCCCATGGAGATTTATAACCTAGCTTGATACAATATTTGTAGTGATCAACCTGCTAAAAAGTGAACCAACATGACAAACATAACAACATCACACCCATACCACTTATTGGAGCTTTATAACACATCTCATTGTGGCCATAACAATTGATCGTGAACAAACATCTAGATTTACTAGCATTCAAGTTGGGTTGGTCAAATGAATATCTCAACCCATTGTGATCACTCATCAATACAAAGGTCCTAACAAGAAGATAGTTCCTCACCATCTTCAATGCATGGATGATTGTTTCCAACTCAAGATCACACATCACATATTTTTTTCTCATGCTCATTCAATTTCCTTGACTCTTAGAATATCACCTGTCCTTCCTGCATTAGGACTCCACCAATTCCTCTCTTGCAAGCATCTGTACACACCACAAACTCTTTATCTGGATCTGCAATGTTTAGAACTAGAGCATTTGTCAACATATACTTCAACTGTTCACAACTAGCTACACATTCTTCTGTACACTCAAATTCATTTCCTTTCCTCTATAGCGATTTAATAAGATATGATATCCATGAAAAGTTCCTCATGAACCTCCTTTAGTAATATACCAACCCCATGAATGATATGACCTCATCCACATTCCTAGGAACTACCCATTACATGATATCTCTTATCTTTTCCATATCCACTCCCATGTCTTCCTTGGAAACAACATGTCGCAATTAATGTATCTTCGTCTAAAATAAATTTCATATAATAATCTTAGCATACAACTGATGCTCTCTTATCAATCTCAACACCATTGCGAAATGTTCGACATGCTCTTCATCATTCTTAGAATATATCAATATATCATCAATTAATACAATAAAAAACTTGTCTAAATAAGGGTGCAACACACTATTCATAAATCACATGAAATTAGTTGGAGAATTAGTAAAACAAAAAAGAACTACAACAAACTAATAATGCCCATACCTAGTCTAGAAAGTAATCTTCTAGATGTCCTCTTATTTAATTCTTACCTGATGATATCCTTATCTCAAATCAATCAGAGAGAACACTGCTACTCTCTTCAACTGGTAAAACAAGTCATTAATCCTCGAAAATAGATACCTTTCCTTGATGTTTACCTTGTTCAACTACCGTAATCAATGCATAATCTAAGACTACCACCCTTCTTCTTCACAAAAAATATCGGTGCACCCCACGATAATACACTTGGTATAATGTACCCCTTATCAAGAATTTCCTTCAACTACAACTTCAATTCCACTAGCTCTAGATTGATCATATTGTATGGTGCCTTTGATGTTGGTGTTTCTGCTAGTACCAAGTAAATAGAGAATTCAACTTTCTGGGGTAGAAACTCTGAAAACTCTGCTAGGAATACATCCTGGAAACTATTGTAAAAACAAATACCTCTTGAACACTTCTGTATCCTAAACATCCTTATCTTTATCACTGGAAATATTCATTATAAATAACACACACTCTTTCCTAATACAACGCTTTTCCCGCATAGTTGTAACCATTTTAAATAATGTAGCCTTCTTCTTACCCTGCAATATTCTATGCTCTCCATTTCATCCAAGCACTCAATGGCCTTCTCATAGAAATCTACTTTGGTCTCGTGAAGGTACAACTAATGCAAACCCAAAAGAATATTGTATGATCCCAATGGAAGCACATTCATATGCATTGATGTAAGCATACCATTCAACTCAAATTCATTATATCTTACCCAATGATTAACTATTTTCTTAGTACTTGTAGCCAACTGCACTGACTAAGACTTTGCATGCACTTCTATTCTCAATCCACATGTTTTCATTGAATCAGGGTTAACATACCTATAATTAGATCCAGGGCCAATAAAAATAGAAACAAATTGATCACAAAGCTTATGGTACATCTCGATAATATATGCTTGATGATCTATCTTCCTATTATCCAATGTCTCATAGATCCGAGGAATCCTCTGTCAAACATCTCTGATTGTATGTGCTTCATGTGCACTATAGATCTGAGGCCTACCACACTGATACGATAGGAAATCCCTCTTGAGATGCTCCTTGCTTCATATCGAACACTACAACTTTCCCTTGCCATCACCTTTATTCTGCTTCCCTCTAGGATGTGACCCATGTCCCTTTCAAACTACATTAAAGTTCTTGTAAGGAACAACACTCTCTTCCTCACATATATCTTGAGCTCTTTATCACTTTGGTGTCCATTTACCTTTAGTCTTTTCTTTCCCTTTCAAACCTTACCGAGACTTTGTCTTACACTTCGATTTCTCATAACAATGCTTCAACAATGCAATAACTTCTTCAACTGACCGAGGGTGATCATACTCAATCTGATCATTAAATGCTAATGGAAATCCATTTTCAAATCTCTAAAATTTGTCTTTCTCATCCTTAAGATATGGTACATGCCTCAATAACTCTAGGACCTTAGTCGTGTACTCCTCATCTGTCATTATTCCCATATTTAGCTCATAGAACTCCTTGGATTTACTATTATAGTACCTCTATGACAAGTAATTCTTCCTGAAAATTCTCTTGAATTCATGCCAACTCAACTCCTTTGACTTGATGTATCTGACCCACTTCACATCTTCCCACCAAATTTATTCTTTCCCTTTGAGGCTGAAAATAAATATCCTAGCATTCATGTTCTCAGTGTAATCATGTAACTCAAAGAACTTCTTCATTCCAAGTAGTCATGCTTCTGCATCTTCTGGTTTCTTCAACTCTCCATTAAGTTTAGGTGGCCTGAATTTCTTGAACACATCCAGAAAATATCCTTTGTCAATCCTTCTATAAGGATGATAATGATGATGACGATTGTATCTGTGTGAACTAGAACTAGAATAAATTCCATGTACATTACCTCTTCTATTAGGTGTATCCAATAGTATGCCATCCCTTACAGTATCATCCCTATCCAACCTGTTCTCATCATGAGATCTTCTACCATAGGATCCATTAGTCTTGTCCTCCATCCCACGACCAATCCTAAACATTCCCTCTCTCTAAAATTCTTAACAAATCTGAATGATAACTACAGTGACCTCTACTTATTTTTCTTAAGTCTTGGCAAGTCTCTCTTGTGACTCAATGATTCAACCATTATCTTCTTTTCAACTTCTTATGCTTTCCTTCAAACTTCTAAAAGGTTCTGTAATCTGAGGGGTGTACTCATCACCATGCTTCTCGTCTAGTCTCTAGGTAATGTTTCGTGAACTATAATATACCATTTTTCTAGTCATATTTGGTCCTCTTCTTCCTGCAAGCATACCATGTCAAATAGCCAAACATAAACATAACCAACATACCTCAATATAGTTCAGGGGAGGATATATCCTCTGGAAAATCAACCAGAATAGTATGATACATGCATAATCAATAGAAACTACATACCATGACCTCATGAATGAAAACCATGTCCATAACAATGCATGCATAAAAAAATATAGACACTGGCCTGTACATTCATGACAAACAGATTCCAACATAAACATCATCAAATTTTACATGAAAACAGAATTGTTACAATTATTACCATCATTCTTACATAACAAGAACATATACAAGCTACATGCATGCATGAGAACAATATTCTTCCCATCCAGTCAAAGTGTTGAACCATTATCTTATACCACTATGCGGTATAAGATAACACCCAAAGAGAGGATGAAATACTCTAATACCACTCTATGGTATTAGATAACACCCAAAGAGAGTGAAACTTGGTTTTGATATCATTTTTTAACAGCCTCTTCCCACACTTACCTCAGCTAACCGATCCATCGGGGTAAATATGTGATGAAGCGTAAATATGATGTGACTCAACCTCCTGGGTACAGTTAAGGAAATGGAATTGCCAAACCAAAAATTTACTGACCATCCTTAGGGAATACAAAACCCCTGGGAGCTAACCAACAACTCCAGGTGCCCAACCCTTGAGTTAACTTGAATTTTTAATGATATATACTTTCAGTTGCTCCCATGACAAGTAAAGCCAACAATTGTAACCCTCCAGTCACTCCCATGATCTTTCTTCCCAGCGACTATTGATTAAATTGCTCAGTTCTGTGCCAGCAACCATGAGATCTGGGCCACTTTTTCAGGGCTAGGATTCAGACCTCTGTAGACAACTTGATGAAACTCTCAGAAATGATAAATGAAACAAGGACAATGCCTTTGATCCAAAACTTCATCAAGTACTTAACCTGACCTATCCTAACCATGACAGACATTCCATCAAGCACATCATGAATATATAATATGTAATTCATAATTACATATCTGAACATAGGAGTCTCATAATTATGTCAGAACTGTCACGAAGGTTTGATGCCCTCTCACAATAAGTGCATTATCATATGTTAGGTCATGCATTCATTAACCATTCTTTTACTAATCAAAACATGATGAGAGCCACAGCTAAATTCTACCATAAAACCATGTTTACAGCCAACATATAACTAAAATAATAACAATGATATAATAATGGTCATCAAAGCCATATAATAGAAAGTATAAATACTCTTGAAATATAAGGGCAAAATAGAGCTCTTACTCACATATGAAAAATCCAACCAAGTCAGGGACTTCCATGTACCACCTGACCATATATTGGGTTGAACCAAATATTTCTTTTAGCTAATCACCCCCATGCCATATTCCATGCATGAATGTGGTACTCACAACAAAACAACTTGGGATTCCTCAGGATTTACCGCATATCCCGCCATTTCTGGTCAAGGGATTTCTAAGTCTGAAACCCTTATTTATACAACTAGTCTTTACCATTTATCTCGCCATTACTCGCCAAGGGATTCCTAGGTCCAAACAAAGAACATACACTACCAGGATTTACCGCAATCCCACCAAAATTGGTCAAGGGATTATTGGCCTAAACAAGCTTAGATGCCTCTAGATTTCTTCATCAATACCTTCGCGAATTTTCATATCTCCACCCTCTGTCTTTACCGTGTATCCTGACATTACCGGTCAAGGGATTCCTAAGACTTCGGAAATTTTCTTGAGAGAACCTCATCTGGTTCCAAAAAAATCCGACAATCCAACTAAACCAATTAAAAGAACCCCATCACACCATAGTTATCTGGAAATGGAAAGACAAAGCTAAAGCCACTATCAAACCTGGAAAAACCCATGCCAATGATGGAAAGAGAACCAAAATACACAAATGCATGTACCATGTTTGCCAAAAATAGCAAGGAAATCGTACATGCAACTCGATACATGCAAGTAATCATGTTGTTGCCGCTTGATCCAGCTCTTCCTTGCTTGATATTTGCCTCCCTTTGCTTCCTTGTCCTTCCTTTGTATTCATTTCTCTAATGCTAGAGTGCTCCAAGAATGATCTAAGTGTGCAAGAGTATGAGAGAGAGAGAACTCCAAAACAAATCTGAAAAAATAAAAAAAAATAAAAAATAAAAAAAATAAAAAAAATTAACCAACAAAAATTTTGAACTGATCCTTAAAAGCCTTTTTATTAATGAGACCTATATTTTCTTTCAATTTCTTCATCACATGCAACTTGTGGCCTTTCACCTTTTTTTTCTCTTATTTTCCATTATTTTCATAAATGAAATTTCAATTAACGTCTCTTTTCCTTTTCAAATACTTTTCATTGCCCCTGCGTATTTTCCTCTTAGCAAAAATAAACCAAATGAACACCCACTAGGATGTCTTGCCCAACTTCCAACTTGAAATACATGTCCCATTACTTTGGTCTTGTTTTTTCTTAATAACTTTATTGCATGAACTTTTATCAATTCAATTAGTTGACCAAAATCATTAGCTAATACATGGAAGAATCATAGTCGCTAGTCGTACATTTTATAGCAAACAATAAAATAGTAAAAACCCATTAACCAAAAAACAAAAAAACATACATTTTACTATAAAATGTATAGAAAATAAGGAGAACAATAGGGAACCACGAACATGAAAGAGAGAATGATAAGATTTGATCAAACATATGGGGAGATTGGGCTAGCATATCGAACAAGGAGAAAAACAACAAATAGAATAGTGACGGGAAATGGTTATTAACCATTATAAGTGTTATAACTGGTGTTTAATGGTAAGTTATTTAAAATATAAAAATGAATTTAAATATGTATGGGACTAACTACTTAAAACATTATCCCTTGCTGTATAGGAGATGAGGAATGGCTTCACTGATTTGAAATTGAAAAAAGAAAAACTAAAAAATTTCAATAAAAAAACGTGTATTGATATAATTATTATTATTTTTCTTATTATTAATTATTTTTAGTTATTATTAATTATTATCCCACAGGGATCCATTTCGGCAATGGTATGGTTCACAAAATAGTTAATTAAAATCCCTTAATGAAGTGGTTGGGGATTAGTAATCGTTATAATTATCATCGTTATTCATTTTCAGCAAGGATCCATTTCAGAAGTGGTGTGGTTGACAAAATATTCAATTAAAATCCTTTATCACTGTAAAATGAAGTGGTTGGTATTAATAATCGTTATAATTATAATTATTGATTTCTTTTATTTCTTTTAAATAATAAATAATTGTTTTAATTATAATAAGTTTTTTTAATAAATAATAATTTTTCTTAATGATTACTATTATTATTATTTCAATTATGATTATTGATACTGGTTTTTATTTTATTTTTGTTATATTTAAAAATAATATTGCTATTTTTAAAAGTATTATATTTTAATGGTTGTTGTCATCATTGTTAACCTTTATTTGATGTACTTATCTAAAAAATATGGGTCTCGTTATTTTGCAAATAAGAGCATTATGGAGTGTAGCGAGGTGTTTAAATTTTATTTTTATTTTGTTTAAGTAGAATTGGCACCTTTTTTTTTAAGCAAAAATTAAATGTTTTCTAAATTATATATATATATATATATATATATATATATATATATATATATATTATAATTAAAAATAATTAAGAATGAATATAGACGTTTAATTAAGCATATAGACATGTTTATTTTGTTTATTTTGGAATAGGTTGATAAAAAGTGTATTTTATATTTAAATATAAAGGAGATGTGTAAATTCTTCTGTGTTTAATCTAGTGTTTACAATTTTTCTTTTTAAAATAAAAATTAAATGTTTTCTAATTAAAAAAATGGTCATTTACAATGAAAACAAAAAAATATATACATGTTTAATACATGCAATGTTTATTTTGAAATATGGTTTCGAGAATTTTAATTTAGTTATCAATAATTATTATGTACATGGTAGAGATTTAACCTCCATAGAATATTCTAGAATATTCATAACATTATACATAAATGAAAGGTTAAGATATTTCACCAAAGTAGTTATGTGTTTTTTTTTTTCATTTTGAGTAAATTGATTAATTAAAAGGAAATGGCATATGAAAAAGTCTCATATGATGTGGTTAATGGTTTTTTAGCTATGTGGTATCGATAAGTCATGGTATTGGTTGCTAGCATTATAAAAAAGACTATTCATAGATTAAAAATATTTGTGGTAAAATGAGAGTAAATTTACATGATTAATAATATTGTTCGATGTGTTTTCAAATTTATATATATTTAAATTATATTTTTTTCCGGAAATAATAATAATAATGATGTAGAAATGAGTTAGTGTTGATGGTTAATGTACATGGTTTATCATTGATATTACAATCCAATATAAAAGAGAAGTGATAAAATTATTCCATTGTCACTCTTACCATCAATAAATTACCAAATCCAGGAAGTAATAAAATAAGTAAAAAATAAATAAATAACCGACTTTATATTTTCAATTTTTTTTGTAATGAGAAAGCTACATAGTTTTTATACTTCTTAAAAACATTTCAATACATAAATTTCTCTTATATATATATATATATATATATATATATATATATATATATATATATTAGGTTCAAGAGAAGTAATTGGAAGGTAAACATTTTTTTTGTAATAAGAGTTATAATATGTAGATATGTAATTCATTCAATTCTTGATATAAAATTAATACATGGCATTTAAAAAATATCATTCATAGTAATTAACGAAATTTGTATTTATAGTTAAGTAATTTTGAGATGTACTTAAAAATATATTAATAAGAAAAAAATTAATGTGAAAAAAGACATAAGTAGAATATTTCAATTCCTATTTTAATTAAAAATTTTCAATCTTGATTATGTTTATATCATACATTGTTTAACAAAAATAAATTTTTATGGTTAAAGCATTTCAAGTAGTCTTACTATTTTACAGTTTCGTCATTTTATAGCTATATTTTTCAATGATTTTTTCTAAAATATAGCAAATAATTCTTAGACTTGTAAGTTTAAGCTGTGTAGCCTACACAATCCAAGTGTCCCATGATATTTGGAACTGGTCCAATCAATTTATGCATTCCAAAATGCAATTAAAACAATGAATAAATATACATGAAAAAGTATACCATCCATCTATCAAGTTCCAAGAGGGATCAAATATATATATGTGCAACCATGTTGTCATGTTTTTCACTCAAAGAGGCTTGCACCTAGATATATTTGGTCCCTCTGGACTTATCTTATCAAGTGAGGGATCAATTTTTTGGAAGTGATATTTTTTTTTCAAGTTTTTTACTCAAATTGGTGAGATTTGATCCCTTTCGAGGCTTCCCAAATTCAGGGTTAAGATGGATCTATATTAATTTATTTATAAATATTTATCAACTAGTTATGTCATATCAAAAAAATTATTGAAGCTAACTTTAGCATTCATCACATAAACAACTCACTAATGAGGTTCATATTCAAGACCAAGGTGAAAAACACAGATCTAATGTATCAACCAATTTATGTTATTACTCATTTCCAAGAAAAAACTTTAATAATAATTTTTTTATGTTGATCATTATTTAGCATTAATCAATATAAATTATAATCTTGAACTTTGTATGTATATATATAGGAAAATTGTACATAGTATAATGCTCTGATGCCTTGTGGACAATTCTATCCTAAATTTTATGTAATAACTTGTCATATATTTACAATAATCATAACTTGATTTCCTTTTTTTTTTTAACAAATTACAATAATTTATGATATAATTACAATAATCACTATCAAAACTATGTAATTTAAATACAAATGCCTATAAACATCAAAACTCTTAAAATAATATTTTCTCTAATTATTTTTTAATAAAATAATTTCCTTTACTCTACGATCAATTTTATTCAAAATTATTAACATCAAAGAAAAATACTTAATATAACCAATTACTTGAAAAAGAAACAAAAAAACACATCAAATACTTATTCATTTTGTTCATTAATATTATATCTCTCTAAAATAATATTTATTATTAATTTTCTAAACCAAAACACATTAAAATGAAACTACCAAAATCACACACCATTAAACCTAAAACCCAAAAATCAATTTAATGTTCGATATCCTTTTACGGACACATTTTGAATATCCTTACTTATTCATTTTGTTCATTAATATTATACCTCCCTAAAATAATATTTATTATTAATTTTCTAAACCAAAACACATTAAAATGAAACTGCCAAAAGCACACACCATAAACCTAAAAACCAAAAATCAATTCAATGTTTAATATCCTTTTACCGACACATTTTGAATATCCTTACTTTTACATTTTATTCATTAATATTATACCTTCCTAAAATAATATTTATTATTAATTTTCTAAACCCAAACACATTAAAATGAAACTGCCAAAAGCACACACCATAAACCTAAAAACCAAAAATCAATTCAATGTTCAATATCCTTTTACGGACACATTTTGAATATCCTTATTTTCAATATCACGCACGATACATTTTCAATATCCTAGGCAATAAGGTAGATGCGAATCAAGAAATGTTGAGGTCTATAATTCTATATAACCAACTACGAAATAAAATGAAAAATAACCAACAATGAAATAAAATGAAGAATTTCAGAATTTCCTACACCATCGGAGCCTCTCGCACAGGATTTATCACAACTGAGTTGAATCCCTATTTAGTGAGATGTGAGTTTCGACCTAAAAGACATTCGAGAGATCCTTTGACCTTCAATTTCATGTGCAGATCTGGATTCGGCGAGTGCATATCGATACGGTGCTTCAACAAGTTTGCTTACCGCGAGTAGCAGCATCTCTTTCTTCGGGGGGATGCTCTCCTTAAAACCCTAAATCGACCACTCCGTTTTTTTTCTTTTTCCTCTCGAAATATGACAACTCTGCCTAGAAATTTCGATCCGATCAGTTGGCTTGCCGCTCCCTTGGCCTTGCATGTTTCTGAATAAGACTAATTCTATTAAGTAAACATATAGTACATGGTGTAATTACAACCAAGAGAGGCAAGAAACGGGCAAACCGGAAATGATGAACTATCAACCTCGATTCCGAAGAGAAACAAGTAGAAGAGCTAAGAAAAAAGACAAAGAGAGCGAGACGAAGAGAGCTCGAAACTCTCCAAAAAGGGCAGAAGCCTCACGGCGAGGTTTTTTCCCTTTCTTTTTGATAGCTTTTACCCATCCATATTGGAGTGGACGAGCAAGAACCACTTGAAAGCAGGAGTTGTTTGAGGAAGGTGACTCCTTATCTGAATCTGAGGAGGAGGTCTCATGAGTGTGTTTCTGAGAGATCGTTGTGTCTGGAGGATCCTCAGGAACGACGAATGACAAATTTGTCTTGAGGTGTGCATGAACTAAGTCTGCCTCTACCTCTTAATCCTCTGAACTTGAGGACTCAGAGTCATCCAAGGGAGGAGGACTACAAGGAATCCATCTTTTGGATTTGGATTTTGAATTTTTTTCCTTTTTCTTCCAAGGAATGTGGGGCAAGTATGCTGAAGGTGTCCTGTTTGGTGACAATGGCGGCAACGGAAGGCGATGTTCTCATAATCTAGGATCTTCATCCATACGAAATCCCCTATCTTGATATTAATTTGGTCTGGCAACCCTTTACTTATGTCTATTTCCACACATATTCTACAGTAAGTGTATAGGCCTTGTTACTCCCGGAAGTGATCTGTAGTCAGATAACATCCCAGGGTGTTACCTATACCTCTATAGACTGTGGGGTGCCAGAAATGGGTAGGTAAATTGGGAAGCCTGACCCAAACTGGAGTCCTAGTAATCACTGTTGTTGCTGGGTAGAAATCAGGGAACCAGGGGGTAGTGAAGAGCCCCGTTGTTCCCCAAAACCACGGGCCCCCTATTAGGGCCTCATGATAATCCTGAATGTGATCAAACAGGACTATGAAGAAACCCTTTGAGCAGAAGCTGATCTTGCATTTTTGGGTCCATTTGTTGTATATCCACTCATAGAGCTCCCTTGTACGAGGCCACAGTCCATTGAATCTGCATATGATAGCGGTTTCTGCAAATTTTTGAAGTTGATCTGCAAGATCTGGATCGGAGATCTCAATGGAGGGGATCTCATCTAATTTATCAACTAGAAAAGGCTTGGGGGCATCAGGGGTTTGGGCATCTTTCTTGAGCTGTGCATGGATAGTGTCCTTGTAGGAGAAGGCTCGAGTAGTAGAGGAATTTCCTGTGGCCCCTCCACGTAAACGAAGGGATAAAACTAGAGTACCATCTCTTTCATTGTTGTAGAATGAAGGGGGGAAAGAGGCATCAAGTTGTTTACCTTTGTAAAGAAGTATCTGAAGAGCTATGGGGATCCCCAGCTTGTACTCAAGGGCGAGTAGGATCCGTTGAATTCTATCCATTGAGCGGACCCAAAGCAACATGGATCGATCCAAGAGAAGAGAGATCTCGATTTGGAAAGTAAGATAGATTAAAACAAAGAAATCTTGACTGTTATCTATCAATGTGGAAGTCAGATTGGTGGTGCTTACCTGGTTTGTGATGTCCTTAGCCCGATCTGTTTTCCTGTTAAGGGAGGACTTCTGCCTGTCAGTGCTGAACAGAGTTAGATTTTTTCTTACTGAATGAGACTCCTCATCGCATCCAAACGGCAGATCCGAGAGGCCAGGCTGCAACGAGGCAAAGGCAGTGGCTCCCATAGCTTTGTGGAGGACGGTATTATAGGACTCGACCGGGAACTCATCCCTGATGTAAACACTTGCATTATTTGATACAAGTTTCATAGTGGCATGGCTATCTGTAGCCGCATGATCTTTCGTGTCGGCGTCTACTTCAGTGGGAGTGGCTTCAATGCATTAGGAAGTAAACGACCCAGAAAAGGCCCCTACTCATCCAAGAGCTGCATCCGTTGCCTCTGCAAGCTCATCTGCGATCTTTACAGCACAGTTGGAGATGCCTGAAGTAGAAGCGGGAGCTGTGAACATGATGTCAGCGGGGGTTGCAACAGTCATCCTGAGAGAAACCCTATTGCAAGCCATTTTCTCGACCGGAAAATAAAAAATAAAAAATCTTACAATGCAATAAAATTATAAATTTTCTAAAAATAATAAATCTTACAATGCAATAAGTATTTAATAGTTATATAACTCGCTAAGCAAAAAAGTGATACAATTGTTAATGTATGGCCAACAATTGATAGGTCAAAAACTAAAATGAAAAATATGCTATACATCTTTAATTAGTTGTACATATGAGTTAATATAATTCTATCTAAAGTAATTAGAGGTTAAAAAAATGTGAGTAAGATTTTTAACATGTAATATCAACTTTATATATGTATATATATATATATAGAAATTTTTTTGTTAAAAGACAATATTTTTATGTTGTATAAAATAAAATATTCAATATGGGTTATGATTAAAATATTTTAATAAGAATTAATATTGACTTATACTTAAAATATATTAAAAACTAAAATAAAATAACTCAATGCATCTATTATGTAATCTCTATAACATTCAAAAATACAATTTAAACAATAAAATTTATACATCTTTTTTTGCACTCTAAAATAAATTTGCATCTCAAAAATAAATTTGTTTAGATTAAATTCTTAATTAAAATGAATCTATTTTAATTTAAATAATGTGTTTTGACGACTATATTATTTTATCGAAAGCGGAAAAATGAACCCTAGTTTCTCAACAGTCCCTCATCCCTCCGTCGCCTTTAGGCCATTGCCTGGCCCTGTGGCTTATGGCATCCAGCGACCAAGCTGGGCCTTGATTTAGAGCAGGCCGACACCATATCTCAAAGACGTGCACTGCAAAGAGATCCAAAATGAAAAAAATGCACATGTTGGGATCCTTGTAAGCCACACTCATGCTGAAGTAGGAATGGAGGCAGCTCCCTCCCACTTGTAGAAATCCAAGAAGATACGGAAGTCCGAGACCATGGATCGACTCCCACAACATCCAAAAGGCAAGAACAAGGGTAAGAACAGTGCAAAGGCATCCCCAAAGTCCAAGTTTTCCACTGCAGTCTGGAAGGAAAAACAACAAGATGAATGGCAAGAGAGTGAATCCCTGGAAGCCTGAATCGAAGCAGACAAGTCTGACTCTGGTACAAACCCTCTCGCTCCTGAGCTTCCCACTAGGGACATCAATGGTGCCTTTCCCCCATGTCGTTGCGAAGCTACTTGATCAGTTTCCTCTCTCAGAAAAGACAAAATGGCGTCTAAGAGATGGTAACCTCACTCGTATGACCACCATATAGAGGGATTCTCTGCCTCACGCCCTCTACGAATGAGACATCCTCAGTGCTGAAAATGGCTCATGAATATAGGAGAGTCTGTGGTAGCACATGATGAAAAAACAGGCAGAAGGACCTTGTGCACGAACCAGGTTTCCTCCAGACCATTACACGGATTAGTACCCATCTTCATGCAGTCGTAGTTTAGCGCATGCAGATCTTCGGCAACAGGTAACCCCCAATAGTTTTCATATTTTTATCAAACCCCCTATGGGAAAACCTCTCTTAGCTTGGGTACAAGAAGACAACACTATTTTGCAACTGAAACAAAAAATATGGGGTTTGATGGGGTACCCTATCCCGATTCAATACCTGGTTAGTGGCAGTCGTTCTCTTCAGGATTGCAGGTCTCTAAAGGACCATGCTATTGGTGCACAAATGACTATTTCCCTTAACCTTCATTTGAGAGGGGGTGTTGTGTACCAGGGCACATCTAGATCTACAAGGGGAGAAAAGGGGAAAAAACCCACAAACTAGCAACAATCAAACGGAGGCATATCCTATAAAAACATTCTACAAGGGAAAAAATCTGCAGGAATACCTCCAGAACAAGCAGGAAATGCCCCGATGCCATACATAGTAGAACAACTTGGTCAAACCCCAGCACTAAAGATCGATAGCCGAGAAACAGAGGAGTACATCAAGACATATGAAGCCCAAGAATTAATATGTCGTTTTAACTATTTCTGGCACAAACCAATGGACCTCTTCCATTGGATTTTCAGTCAATGGACCACAGAATTTGAAATCCACCTCCGTTCCAAAGGGTTTTTTATCGTTAAATTTAAATCCTTGGAGGACAGAGACCTTATCTTCAGAGAGGGACCTTGGTTTTGGGGAACCACGGGTCTTTTTATCATGCCATGGTTTCCAGACTTTAATGCAAACACTATGAAAGTCTCTAGAATGTCGGTATGGGTTAGATTATACAACCTTCCCCTTCACTTCTGGAATGACCAGGTTTTCGAGGGTCTTGGGAATAGTATCGGGTGACACTTCAAAACATACATGGAGAGAATAGAGGAAAGGATATACACTTTTGAAAATATCTACATGGAAGTAGATCTAAGCAAAGGGTTACTTGAAAATATCATGATGATCTACAAGAAACAAAACTGGCTGCAATCACTAGATTATGAAAATATTGCATTTAGATGTAGAATTTGTAGGATGACAAGACATTTACAAAACACATGTCCTGATGCCAAGAAAGAAAATAGAAAAAATAAAAAGAATGGGAAACAAATGAAAGGCTGGCAATATCCCCCTCTAAAGTCAGAGGAGGATGAGGCAGAAGAAGAGGATGAAACAACTCCTATGGGAAGCAACCATCCTACATAGGAATCAGAGGTACAAAGGAAGGATACAATAGTACACATGGATCCTCAAGCTCATCTGAACCAAACAGAAAGGAATACAGAGGACAAAGGTAATGGAGGGATCAAATGACACCATCCATAAGACACATCAGACTCAGACAAGGACACCGGAACCCAGATAGCAGATGATCAGATTTTCCTAGCAACATGTGTGCCATCTTAGGGCAAGTGGCACAAGGTTGAGAAGAAGAAAGGGAGGAAAACCTGATTTGTGGGATGAATACCCACATCCTGGTGGCTGAGGATAATTCAGGGCTGTTAGTTTATTTCTTCTCCTCTCTTCCTCTCTATTGGCTTTTCTTTTTTATTTTCCCTTATTGAATGCTCTCATAGCCTCGCTACGATGCATTGTGTGCATAAAAGCACACGAGCCCTATGGGCACTTTCTGAATGCTTAATTGCATATACTACATGTAACTTTTCATTTTATAAATAAAAAGTTGCTGATTTTTTCTTAGGAAAAATAATGTGTTTTGATTTTAAATAATGTATTTTAAATTTTTAACATTAATTAATTAAATACTCATCCATTAAAAAAAACAAAAATGCCTAATAAAACAACCCTCTCCCAATTTGCCACACATGAAAAACGCTACCTTGTTAACAATGCTTTTCCACATGCTACCGAGGTCAAATTTCCAGTTATCTTTATCCATTTTTCCAATGAATATTTTGCCGGAAAGAGGGATAGATCCATTTCATGATCGAAATGGAGATTAAAACATTAATAAATTTATTTATTATTAATAAAATATTAAAGAAGGGATAGATCCATTTCATGATCGAAATAGAGATTAAAAAATTAATAAATTTATTTAATATTAATAAAATATTAAATAAAAATCAAAGCATTTATAAGCCAAATAATTTAAACATTATGTATTTATTAAAAAAAATCAGTGCTTTTATAAAACTTCCAAACATATTCAAGCATTTTTTAAATTGAAGTGGGGAATGCATTTATTAAACTTTCGGACATATTAAGAGACATTCTTTGATGTGGATAGAGTGTTATGTGAAAGACATTTTACTTATTTTTCCCTGAGTTGGAGTTGGAGCCGCCAAAATAACATTTCTAGTGAGGTGGAGTTGGAGCAGTCAAAATAACATAAAATAACATTTGTAGTTATGAACTAAGATGTGAATTTTTCTCTAAAACACAGCAAAAATTGCAATGGCACTCATAGTTATTGCTGCTAGAACAACATGATCATGATGAATATACCCTAGCTAGCAAACCTAGAATGCTACATTAATTAGTCATATAAGTAAGAAGGTCAAAATGAAACAAGGAGAGTCATTATGGAAAGCCTGAAATGTAACTAAAAATCCGAGATGACCCCACCAACAACTTACTGGATTTTCTAGAGCATCACAAACTCAAAATAAAATAAAAAAACAAATTTCATATTAATCCAAAAATTCAACATAAAAAAGAGATCACAATTTTCAAAGAAAATAAGGGATTACTACTTTTATGAGATTTTATAGAGAATGAAAACAAACACAGATTTAAATGTAGTCCTGCAATTTCTGAGGGCACATGTTTCACAGAAAATAAGTGATTTCTGATGTGTAGCTGGAAATTTCCTAAGTATGCACAAAAAACAGTTGATCTTGGGAGGAATTTTGGCACAATCCTCTCAATTTTTTGGAAGAACCAATTCATCAGTGTCAACTCCAACTTCAAAAGGTAGAAATTTACCCAAGCCCAAAATTGATGAAATATGTAACCATGGTTGTCAAAACTGAAAAGAATACAAGTGGTAGCCACTTTTATAGGTGTGATTTTTACGAGGAAATTGAACACAGTTATTTAGGTTTTAGAGCCGATTTTCCACATATTCAAGACCTTGAAATTGCATCTTGAAAGAAAATTCATTGAAAAAACCCACAAGAATGTTAATGGCTCATCATGAAACTGCTTTAATTACAATACAGTAATGTAGATTATTGATACAACGATCACTTGGTAACTTGGTAAGGAAGAAAGCCAAACTGCAACAGCTATGTCAAAAAGCACTCGTAAGGGAAAAGATCTTAAATAACTATGAGGTTGTTTCATAGTTTTCAGTCATTTGCAGAAAACACTGAAGATATTCTTCTAATAATTTTGCAAAAGAAGCCAGAGACTGCCCATCGCTGCACATATTTTTCTTTTTTCCATTTTTTTAATTTAAAATTTAAAAAATTAATTAAAAATAATTAAACAAAATCACCAAATGACCCCACCAACAACTTACTGGCTTTTCTAGAACATCACAAACTCAAAATAAAACAAAAAAACAAATTTTAGCAATTAAACGGAGAAAAGAGATGACTATTTTCATAGAAAATAAGTGATTACTACTTTTTCATACTCCAGTACGTGACGACATCAATGTCAACTCCAACTTCAAAAGGTAGAAATTTACCTGTTGGAATTTTACTCCCAACCACCGCCATGAATGAGAAGCGGAAACAGTCCACAATTCCATCAATTTTGATAGCAGAGAAGGACAACAGCAGATCTGACAACTGGAGGCATTTTCAACAAATCCACACAAAGATCAAAATAGAGTACCGAGCCTTTAACTCTGCGTTTATTTTCCAACCACCGCTTTTGACTTACCTTTTATTTCTGCCTGCAGCGCATTTCACAACTTTTAGCATTTACCTGTAAGCCTTTTTCCATTGATAAGTGAAGTCTCCGCCGATGCGATATCGGTGAGACCCACCTTATACCTTACCGCGTGCACCTAACTTTATTTTTTTGTTCGTTTCTTTGTATTTCTCTTTCCGCACTTCTCACTGTTTAAGCTACCCGCAGAGCGCACTTCACATCATTTACCTCTTACCTCTCCACAGCCGCAAGTTAAGTTATTTGACATGTGATGTGATTGTGCTAGCAGACATCACATTCGCAACCGTTTATGTTTACCCATAAAGTAACGTAGCATATGTTATTTGTTTTGTTATGCGATATCATTGCCGCATATCGCAATCGCCAAGTTTTAAGTTTCTTCCAAGTCGCCCGCAGATTATGTTATTTCATTTGTGATGCGATCGTGCCATCACACATCATGACCACAACCTTTTATGATTATCAGTGTTCCCAGATAAAATTTAAACTCACCGATCTACGATCTACGATGAGGAGTCGAATGCAATGAGGACTCAAGCCAAATCACATAAATTTTGAATTCCGCCAGTTTGTGTGATTGAAATCGTTTCGCGTGTTTTTTGTGTATGAGAAAAATATGGCCTGCGTGCTGATTAAATGCAGAAATGGGTCTCTTGACAGGTGAAGGACGAATGTTTGTTGAACGTCTATTCATCATTGAATAGCATTCATTAGAATTAGGTTTTCATGCTTCGGCCATTTTGATATAAGTAGAAATGTAATTTCATTTAGATAGTGAGAGTGATGGAATAGAAACATAAATTTGTTCCTCTCCTGTGTATCATTGCCTGTGTGCATGTGACTGTCTAATTTCCACATTTTTAGTTTGTATTATCTATGTTGTGGGGGAGCATTCCTCTATTATTGATTTCCTTCAATATCTCCAACATGGTATTAGAGCTTTCCATAGGAATTTCAAACATGGTATTAGGGCAGGTCGAGGCTCCCAATCAAAGAAGCACGAGCTCACTTTCTTTGCTGTAGAAGCTGTAATATTGGTTTGAGAAGCATATTTCTCCAGCAATGAGAAAGATTTTGTTTTACACAGTCAAGAAGATTGTTTGTTTAACACAGTCACGATGGAAGTAGTAGGCATGGGCCTGACGAATCCCAACTTACCACAGTTTAATGGGAAGAATTATGATTATTGGGCCATTACAATGAGAGCCCTGTTTTCTTCACAAGATATATGGGAGCTGGTGGAACAAGGTTTCCAACAACGAGCAGATGCAGCAGCATTGGTTGTTTTGACAGCAGTAGAAAGATACTTGTTGAGAGATAATAGAAATAAGGACTCCAAAGCCCTCTTCTATCTCTATCAAGCAGTGCATGAGAGAATTTTCCCAAGGATTACAGCAGCAACAAAGCCCAAGGAATCCTGGGATATTCTCAAGATATCCTTTCAAGGCATGGAGAAGGTGAAGACAACAAAGCTACAAATGTTGAGGAGAGATTTTGATACTCTTTGTATGAAAGAATCTGATAACATAGACTCATTCTTCACACATGTGATTGGGTTGGTTACCCAGATAAGGTCTCATGGAGAGACACTTGAGGAAAGAAGAATATTTGAGAAAATCTTGAGAAGTATACCCTCAATATTTGATGCCATAGTAGTGGCAATAGAAGAGACCAAGGATCTCTCACAATTTTCATTGGATGAGCTTTGTGCATCCCTGATGTCCCATGAACGTAGACTACACAAAACAAAAAACTCCTCATTGGAGCATGCATTCAATACATAAATTTCTTTCGGTCGAGGTAGAGGTCAAGGAAGATAGAACTACCCAGGAAAAGGAAGAAGCCCACATAAAAGTGGAAGAAACAACCCTGCAAGCACAAGTGGAAGGGGAAGCAATCAGAATCAAAGTGAAGGCTCAAGCCAAAACCAAGAACAAGGACAAAGGTATGATAAATCCTTAGTCCAATGTCATTATTGTAAAAAGTATGGGCATTATGAAAATGAATGTAGAAAGAAACAAAATGGCATGAAAAATAGGCAAAATGAAATTTTTCTAAAGAAGATAATAACCAGAGTAATGTAATGTTAACATGTAATGTAGCACAAGAAAACATGAAGATGTATGGTTCTTAGACTCAGGTTGTAGAAATGACATGACTATAAACATAGCAATGTTTGCCTATCTGGATGAAGATGTGAAATCTGAAGTGAAAATAGGGACTGAAAGCAAAGTCTCTATCATGGGAAAAGGAAGAGTGTCAATACTCACAAGGAAGGGAGAATAGAAGTTTGTACCCAATGTATATTATGTACCTAGCCTGAAATGTAACCTTCTAAGCATTGGACAACTTGTGAACAAGGGCTACAATGTGTTCTTTAAGAATAATGTGTGTACTATCATGGACATACCTTCGAGTAAAAGAGTCATTGCAGAAGTGCATATGACAAAGAATATGATGTTTCCTCTCAAGCTTAGAATAGACTTGAAGGAAGGAGTTGTGGTAGCAGCAGTCACACAAGAGGTCTTTTGAGAAGAAGTGAAAGACGAAAACTAGTTATGGCATTTGAGATTCAGACATCTCAATTTTGGAGGTTTAAACCTCTTGCATAGAAAAGGGATGGTAAAAGGATTACCACTCATTGAGAAACCTAATAGCCTATGTGAAGTTTGAATATTGGGAAAACAACACAGATAAGCATTCCCAGCGGGGAAGAGTATAAGGGTAAAGGCACCCTTAGAGATTGTCCACTCAGATTTGTGTGGACCAATGCAAACACCATATTTAGCTAGAAGCCATTATGTTTTGACATTCATAGATGATTACACCAGAAATACATGGGTGTTCTTATTGAAACAGAAGAGTGAAGTGTTTGAACAGTTATACCACTTCAAATCTCTTGTTGAGAAGCAGAGTGGGCACTACATAAAAGTGCTAAGAACTGACAGAGGTGGAGAATATGTCTCCAAATATTTCCTACGTTAATATAGGGAGAATTGTATACAGAAGTATTTTACCACAAGGTACACACCACAGCAGATCGGTGTTGCAGAAAGGAAAAATAAGACCATCATGGACATGGTCAGAAGTATGTTGAAGGAAAAAAAATTTCCAAATGAGAATTAGGCTGAAGCTTTCAATTGTGCAGCATATATTTTGAATAGATGCCCAACCAAAGTTTTTATGAACAGAGTTCCGGAATAAGCATGCAGTGGACCAAAGAAATTTTTCACTCACATAAAAGTATTTGGATGTGTGGCTTATGCACATATCCCAGATCAACTAAGGAAGAAGTTGGACAACAAGGGGGAGAAGTGTATCATTTTTGGATACAGTGATGAGTCCAAGGCATACAAACTCTATAATCCATCCACCATGAAAGTTATAATCAGCAGAGATATGCAGTTCATTGAGGAAGAATATTGGGATGGAAGGTTAGAGAAAACAGTGAACGTGAAGACATGTGTGTCTCACGAAGACCAGGAGGAATGCACAACAACAAATAATTCCTCCATGGTGGTTCCTCCTCCACCTACACAAGAACAATAGAGCACACCATAAGAAAGCAATAGAACAACCTTGAGAAATCAACGAAGTTGTTCTCCAAGCACACCACAGGGATCAGAAACTCCCACAAGTTCAAGTGGAACTCCAACCACACCAAGAAGACCAAGATTTAGAAAGTTGAGTGAAATTTATGAGTAAGAAGCTGATAATAATAATGGTTTGAATTCTTTATTTTCTTTGTTTTGTCATGTTGATGACCCAATCCATTTTGAAGATGTAGTAAAATAAGAAAAATGGATTGAAACAATGAATGAAGAGATTGGTTCAATTGAAAAGAATGACACATGGGAGTTAGTGGACCTCCCACAAGGTAAAGAAGTCATTGGAGTAAAATGGGGCTATAATACCAAGAGAAATGCTGAAGCGAAGATTGAACTTGTTGTGAAAGGCTACAAGCAGCAACAAGGAAAAGATTATGAAGAAACATTTTCACCAGTTTCAAGGATGGAGACAGTGCAGAGATTGGTGTCCATAGCAGCACAACAAAAATGGAAAGTCTGCCAAATGGACGTGAATTCAACATTTATGAATGGAGTGTTGAAAGAGGAGGTATATGTTGAACAACATCCATGCTATGAAATTGAAGGCCAAGAGCAAAAAGTATGCAGATTGAAAAAATCTCTTTATGGGCTAAAGCAAGCACCAAGAGCATGGAACATCATAATTGATGCTTACCTGACAGAAAATGGGTTCGAAAAGTGTGATGGTGAACCCACACTCTACATTAAAGAAAGTGATGGTAAGATCACCATCATTGTTTTACATGTAGATGATTTAATCTTTACTAGCAATGAAGTTTCTCTCATTGCTGATTTTAAAGCATTCATGAAGAGTGAATTTGAAATGACTGATTTAGGTTTATTGAGATACTTCTTGGGCATAAAAGTAAAGCAAAATGAAAAGAGATTTTTTATTTCCCAAGCAAAATATGTTGCAGAAGTTTTGAAGAGGTTTAACATGCAACACAACAAAGCAGAAATAACTCCAACTGTCATGGGGTTAAAGCTAAGAAAAGAAGATTGCCGAGAGAATGTCTATTCGACATTGTATAAGAGCATAGTTGGTAGCCTCATGTATTTGAATGCAACTAGGCCTGATATTATGTATGCTATAAGTTTAATTTCCAGATTCATGGAGACACCAAAGGAGACACATTGGCAAGCAACCAAGAGAATTTTAAGGTATGTAAATGGAATAAAGGAGTATGGTGTTCTATACTCCTCAACTGATAATTTTAAATTGTTGGTTTAGACTGACAATGATTGGGCTAGAACTGTAGATGATAGGAAGAGCACATCTCGGTATGTGATTCATTTAGGATCAGAATCCATTTCATGGGCTTCGAAGAAGCAACCAATAGTTGCATTATCAACAACAGAAGCAAAATATGAGGCAACAATAGCAACAACATGCCAAGCAGTTTGGATGAGAAGGATGTTGAGAGATTTATGTCATGAGCAAGACAGGGGAACCAAATTTTATTGTGATAATAGCTCAGGAATAGCATTATCAAAGAATTCTGTTTTCCATAAGAGAAAAAAGCATATTGATGAAAAATATTATTTTATAAGAGAATTGGTTAACAATGGTGAGATTTTTTTGTAGCACTGCAGGATAGAGGAACAATTCGTTGATATCCTCACAAAGCCATTAGCACAGAAAAGTTTCCAGTATCTCAGAAAATGTCTAATAATGACCGATGGTAGTAGTTGTGATTAAGGGGGAGTGTTGGAATTTTACTCCCAACCATAACCATGAATGAGAAGCGGCAGTAGCCCACAATTCCATCAATTTTGACATCAGAGAAGGACACCAACAAATCTGAGAACTAGAGGAATTTTCAAAAAATCCACGCAAAAATCAAAACAAAGTACCGAGCCTTTAACTTTGTGTTTATTTTCCAACCACCACTTTTGAATTACCTTTTATTTTAACCTATAGTGCATTTCACAACTTTTAGCATTTACCTCTAAGCCCTTTTCCATTGATAAGTTAAGTCTCCATTGATGCGATATCGGCAGGACCGGCCTTATACCTTACCACACGAACCAAACTTTTTTTTTGCGTTCATTTCTTTGTATTTCGCTTTCCGCACTTCCCACCATTTAAGCCGCCCACAGAGTGCACTTTGCATCATTTACCTCTTACCTTTTAGCAGCCACAAGTTAAGTTATTTGACATGCGATGTGATCGTGCTATCGGACATCGCATTCGCAACCGTTTATGTTTACCCATAAAGTAACGTAGCTTATGTTATTTTTTTTTCAATGTGATATCACTGTCGCATATCGCAATCGACAAGTTTTAAGTTTCCACCAAGTCACCCGTAGGTTATGTTATTTGATTTTTGATGCGATCGTGCCATCACACATCGTGACTGCAACCTTTTATGATTATCCATTTTCCTGCCAGATAAAATTTAAGCTCACCGATATGTGATCTACGATGAGGAGCTGGATGCGATGAGGATTCAATCCAAATCACATAAAGTTTGAAGTCTGTCAGTTTGTGTGTTTCATTGCGTTTTCGCATATTTTTTGTGTATGAGAAAAATAAGGTCTGCGTGTCGATTAAATGAAGAAATGGGTCTTTTGACAGTGCAAGGATGAATGTTTCTTAAACGTATGTTCATCATTGAACATCATTGATTATAATTAGGTTCTTAGGCTTCGACCATTTTGATATAAGAAGAAATGTAATTTCATTTAGATAGTGAAAGTGATGGAATAGAAACAGAAATTTGTTCCTCTCTTGTGTATTGCTGCCTGTGTACATGTGACTATATAATTTCTGCACTTTTAGTTTGTATTCTCTATTTTGTCGGGGAGCATTCCTCTATTATTGATTTCCTTCAATATTTCCAACATGGTATTAGAGATTTCCATAGGAATTTCTAACATTACCAAGCCCAAATTAATGAAATATGTATCCATGGTTTTCAAAACTGAAAGTCATCAATGTCAACTCCAACTTCAAAAGGTAGAAACTTACCCAAGCCCAGAATTGATGAAATATGTAACCATGGTTGTCAAAACTGAAAGCTTGAAATATATTGTCAATAGAAAATGTGGAATGCTGCATGAAATATAATATTTTTAATTTTTATAATGGTTAAATTATTTTAAAAAATAATAGATAATAAGGTGCAAAAAATGAGTACTTTTCAGATTGAAATGAGGACACTGAGCATGATTAAGTACAAATACTTTTAAGCAAGAAGATCCTTCAATTTCCTAGGCTAGCGCAAAGTTGCACAACCTGTTGATCTAAACCCAGAGTCAATTCTTGAGAAGTTTTTTCTTGAGAATTTTCTAATGTAGATAACGCATCTGCATGCTCGTTTTGCAATCCCAAGATTCTTTAAACCGTATACGCTTAATTACCAAAAATTATTAAAACAAATATGTTGTGCTCACAATGTATATGATGTTGAGAATATGAATGTACCACTTTAGCCTCCAAGAAGAGGCCTTTGGCTCAAAAATTAAAGCCACCATAATGCACTGTAGAGTTCCTTGCAGCATCATGATAGTTGTTAATGAAATTTGAGCTGGATATTTCTTAACAACCAGAGCCTCTATTGAAAACAAGAACACCCCAAAATAAATACATATGTGATTTTCGTAATATTGAAAAGATGGTTGTATGTTTGTTAATAAAAATGAATAGGACTATAGGTACCTGAAAAGTAAGCCATCCAGACCAAAATAATAGCTGGAAAAAAACATCAGAGCTCCAAGCAGCCATGTGTTATGAAGAACCCTACTAAGCCTAATGATAACATGGCCCTTGTACAAGGTCATAATGATTGCACCACCCACACATATAATGGTACCTACAACTTTGGCTTAGCCATATTTACTCCTGATATCAACATTCTTCAGTCTGCACAACCCATAATAATAAAAAATTGACTTCCATTGCAGTGGAAGCATCATTTTTTTCTCATATAGTCCGGCATGTTTTCATAACAATTACTGGAAGGGCTATGGCTAATTATTTTCTTTTGTATAAAAGATTGAGATACATATCAAAGCATGAGTACCTAAAATATTTGGCCATCGTAAATGTGAAAATAGGAACTAGGTTTGACATTGCAGAAGCAAATGTGGTGGAAGTGTAATCTAGGCCAGCAAAGTAGAAATTTTGAAATAGAGTGGTCCTGGAATTATGTTTTCAGCAATGTGTATATAGCATTATTACACAAATAATAAAGAAACATAGTTTTTGGAAGTTGTGGAGGATCTCACCACCTACTTCTTACGCAGCGAGTGCAAGCACAAAGATCTGCCAGGAGATGGCATGGGTCATAGCAGGGCGTTGGTTTCTATATAACATTTTAAAAAATTGTCGTAATATAGGTTGTTCTTTCATCCACTATTAAACTTATTAAATCCCTAGTTCCTAAATTGAAAAAAACCTAATCCCATCCAATATTAAACTTATAAAATCCCTAATTCTTCACTTGAAAAAAACGAAATCCCTAACATGAAAAGAAAATACAAGAAAAAAATACATACCTTAAACTTATTAATGAAAAAAATGACATGCCTTTCAAGAAAATAAGCAAATGGAGAAATAACTAATGTAGCAACAACCAACGTGTAAGCTACGAAAACATAATGACTCATTCCTTCATCCAGAGAAACTTTGGTAATGATATTCATGCCAACCAGGCATACTTGAACTGCAATCTCGGCTACATGGGGTTTGAAGGAGCCCAACCAGCTAGCCATTATTTCTCTAGATGCAACATTTCCTACCAAGAAGAACCAAGCGACAATTTAGATATAAAACTCTTCAATCCATTTAAAATTAAAATGAGCATGACTCTGCAAAAGTTAGATTTACATCCTTAGAAGGTTAGAGATGAAATTTCAGTTTTAGAAATGGAGTAAGAAAACATTTTTTTAGAATATGAATTAAACTCAACATGATATTGAAACCCAGTCTGCCATATTTTTCATCATGAGGGAAATATGTAGTACCTCACAAGTATTTACAAGAAAAGAGGACTCACATTCCATGCAAAATTTTTATGCATTTGTGTCAGTGGTTAACCCCACTGTCAGAGTTGTATTGTTTTAGCTATACCTCGGTTTTATTTTAAAATTAATAGTTATGTGTGTAAAGGCTATATACCTTTTGAGTCATACTCCAAGTGCTGATGTAAGCCATCAGATAATAAGCATGAAAAATCAATCTTCAAGATTAGTTATGAATATCACACAATGAGTGTGCAAGTTGGGTTCTCCAAGCACGTTATGACACTACACTTCATTTAGTTCTACTGTTGCAATAAAAACTAACTCTAGATCTACATATTTAAGCATGATATTGAAAATTGCATTCAAATTATTGTATATATGTATGTGGTGATAGAGAAGCTAAAACGAATTGTTGAGCATTGCAGGTGACAATTTTTATTGTTGATGAGATACAAAGACCTTGTTAGCAAGATATGTAATTAAAAACACATCTTATGTATACATTCACATATCACTTGAACCAGTAAGTAGATCTATACACTAAATGAGAATTGTAAAGAAACCTACTCCACTAATTCAGATATTTAGAAAACCCTAATATATTATGCATGGCACACATATACCTCTAGTTGTAAGAAAGAGAAGTTGATAAAGATCTTCTATCCCAAAGCTAATTAGCATAACCGAAGGCCATGTGAACCTTAGTACGATTATTCATTCAAAAACATTATTGGTTCAAGATTCGTCAAGATGCAATTCCACTATTAAAAATGCTCATCCGAAGAGGTACTAGGGTGGTTGACTTGAGAAAACATATAATATCACTTGTGTCTACTCTGAAAGAAGAAAAAACAAATACAATTGGGCTAAAGTACCATAGATCTCTCTGATTGTAGCATCTAGTTGTAGCCTTCACAAGCCAAGGTGATGAGGTAGGTGCCCAATAAGCATTGAGTTATATTTTTCCACTCACCTTAATTGAAAAAACAGAGCACACTAAAATGAAATAGAAAAACTAAGCACAACGATGATTAATAGAATATTGAAGCCAAAAACACTAGTTAAAAGGGATGAGCAGAAACAAGGGTGGAATACAAACCTACATAGCCATAAAAACATCAACACTCTCCACGTTCAATGTTACAAATTCCATGACCAACCATCCTTACAATTCTTTCCACTAATAGTCTACACACATCAACATGAAAAACCAATCAATGACTTCTCAAATAAAAGAGAAAGGAGAACGTCAGAAATGGAAATAAATATATAAATGGATGCTAGATCCCAACCTCATTGATGTACACAGGTGCTGCAAAATCATGGCAGCTAGATAGCCATTTTTCGATATCAGTCTTCAATGGTGCATCTCTGTAAAGAATTGCTCCATCAAAATCATGACTATGTGGGTATTGATCTTGTTCAATATTATTATCGCCTGTGGAGGACATGTTTTATTTATTGATGATGATGCATTAGCCAAGCTTTCAATTTCTCAGGATCCAGTGAAATCCAAAGAAGATGGTATGAGAGGTATAAAGAAAATATGGACAATGGAGAGAAAGACCACAAGGATCTGAATGAAAATGGTAACCTGCCATGAATACTTGAAGTTTTGCAAGGAAGACATTTCACGACAGGGCTTTGAAGGTCGCTAGATTATAGCCTAGCCTAAAAAGCCAAACAAAATCAAATGGGAGGTTTTGGGAAGAACAACAACACATACAATCCTCACAGGTATTTTGGGGTGGTTTAGTTCAATATAATTGAAGATGACATGAACTCGTTGTCATTGTTCATCTCATAGAAGCAGAAGGATGGTAACTTAGGAGGAATTAGGCTTTATACTTTTATGTATGTGCTCAAAGGAAATTACAGTTTCTCTTAAATATGACAACCATAGAGAATGTTTTGTGTTTATTTTTCCATCAAAAAATGTGTGGATTTTCTTCAAAAGACATCAAAATTGTAATTCATTCCAAGAAACCAATCCCCAAAATCTAATTGAAATGTCTTGTTTAAATATATAAACAATTAGCACAGAGATTGAGCAATGAAGACCAACTCAAATTTTTAGCAATGAGGGTAGGATAGGACATCAAAATTTAACACTATTTACAAATGTGTTAATTAAGTAGAGTTGGCAGCAACACATGGAGAATCACTGGCACTCAGATTCACTTTTCGATAATGTAAATTTAAGTGAAGGTTCTCTAGAATAAGTGACATTGATAATGAAATTTAACTTCAATTTACAATATTTTGAAGTTGGCACTTTAATCTTGTACAAGCATAAACATAACCTAAAATGCTTCAAAAATGTGTGCGCAAAACATGAAAATGAATTCAATAAACAGAGGAGCATTTGAACTTACCAATCCAACAATAATGTTCAACGAAAACCCTCAATTTTCCACCCAATGCGATGAAAAAAAATCACCAGCCACGGGATTGCAGCTCCAAGGTTAATCAACAAGTCGCGGTACTTGAACGCAGTTCTAACATTAGGAAATAAAAGGAATCTAGTTGTAAGGCTGTAACCTTAGATCAGACAACCAAAGCGTAAGAATAAGAATACAATAATAAAAATGAAGGAGAGGGTTTGAAAACTATGGGGTAAGAAAATAATGTCAAATTCAAATCAACTCGATGGACCATGTGAGCCTTGCATGAGTGCCATGTGCCTTAAAACTTTTGTCTTCGTCTCCATAAAATAGCATAGCATCAAGGGTGAACCATGCCCTTTAACATTGCATCATGTCTATATGGGGCACAAACGGTTGTGTCACACTTAGTAACTGTGTCAAATTAGACTAGTGCAAGCCACAATCTTTAATTTGAGACCATACTGCTGCAGCTGGAAAAAAATTTATTGAGTTCAGCCCATACCGTTCCACAATCTGTTGAGTTCAGCCCATACCGCTGCATTTGTGGAACCTTAGAGACATCTCAAACCCATGATCTGCAAAAGTCATGGACTACCACCACAGTGGCAGAAGTTTACTTTGGCAGGAGTACCACCAAAACAACAGAAGTTTACTTCGAACTTACTTATGAACTGTTGTGGTTGATTGCTCGTCCCACTGTTGCAAAGAACCTCGGTTGGGGTAATCCGCATATTCTCCAGATAGTTGTAAGTATCACTATTTCCATAGCATAATAAGCAGCCATCCAAATGAAGGACTCCAGAAGTATTGCAGCATTGCTCAATAAGAATTTCTTTGCCCGTAGATGCACACTGTTTACAAGCGAAGGAACCCAAATCTCCCCTGCACTGGACTATCCCATAGACCACACTATTATTGTTAGCCACCTAGGCAACATTGGAAGTGTTGAATCCTGTGGGATTAGCGTTATCTACCAATGATTCCAAAACTTTGTTTAGAATTTGCTTGAAGGGGATATCGTTTCTACTTTCGTTTTTTCCGCAATAAAACCAAACTTCAACAGTAGAAGTGCCTTACCTCTAACTTGATTCATGGTAAAAGTAATGATTGTCGTAACGTAAAAGGCATCTGCTTAGTTGAATGTATCCATAAGTGCTACTGTATCCCTGAACAAGCCTTGTCTTCGCCGTAGAGGTGCGCCGCTGACGATCATAGGGACCTAAATCTTTTGTGCATTGGAAAAGCCCATAAACAACACTATTGAATCTCATATCATCAACGCTTGAAAAATCAGATGCGTCGTTATAAGAACCTCTCACCAGTCTTTGCAAAAGCTTGTTTAGATTTCGCTAGAAGGGACTACCATTCTCATATTTCTGTTCATTCCCACAATATTGTGAAAGGATATTTGGTGTACAGATCAGCCACTAAGGGAAGCATACACATAGCCACAGTTAGGAAAAGTAACATGCTCATGATTAGTGGTTTCATCTTCATGACCATCGTTCTGACTACAGGGCATTCTTAGCCCGAAACGCTTTTTTTTATTCCCATCTCTTACAATATCTGGTAAGTAGAGACACTATATTTTTAGAGAATCTAATGGTTTGGCTCATCTGCAATTTTGTTGGAAATGGGTTTGAGGAGATTTCATAAATAAGTAGTATTTCATTACTCTGTTTTTCTTTTTTATTGCTCTGCTTCTCCTTGCCTTGTTCTTAATACGGGATACAAAGAATTTCCAAACGAAGAGAAGTGTTTATCTGGTGGGAACTAGCCCCGGCAATCCAAAGATGCTAACATTAAAGGCGTTTGGACTCATGCAAACTGCAAATCTTGTTTTGTATGATCTCCTGGTATCCAGGAATATATATAATGGAAATGGTTCACCCTAGAGCCAGGTTGTTGAATGTTGGGAAGACTACAACAACCACAGAGCTAAGGCAAGAGAAAAAGGGGCAAGGGTCGTCGCAGCAAGGTAAGATTTGTCCCACCAAAGTAACCATATGCCTCCTTCTGCGTGTTGGTTTTTCCCATATTCTAACAAGACTGCATAGGGGGATGGAGCCACACTAGAGACATATACTATGTTCATTATGTTCCAGGAAGATCTTTGTTCGCTATGTGCCAGGACGCTGAAGGTAGGATCCCTCACCTAACCCAAGTTTTGCCAGGAATCTCTCTCTTCGCTTTCTTCCCGAAAGCCAAAGGTAGGGCCCCTCACGTAACCCTAGTTAACGCACACCTTACCCTAGTTGATGTTGTTGATGCAGTAGTTGTGGATGTTGTTGATGCTCGATGCCCTGTTCCTTGCAAAGTAGTTGTTGATGCCCGCTGCCCTGTTCCTTGAAAGCGTACCCACACCTACAACTACAAGTGTCCTGCACCACCACCATCGTCAACCCTTTGCATGACAACTTAGGTGGCAGCTCAATTTACAATAGGAATTTAATGAGCGACAAGGTGATCCATGGTTGTAAGCAACCTTATTTTTTCAAACATCTAATGCCAGTCGACTAATGCTAGAATTAGTCGACCATGGATTTTTTGAAACTTATTTTTACTCCCTGAGAAATTTAATCCCTATGCTGCTCTGAGCCTCGGGAAGAGGCCAACAAGACCTAAAAACATTCATTGGCCAAAAATAATTGTGTGAATAATTGATAGGAGATTGAAAAAATACAAATGCCGTGAAAAAATTTAGGTTTGAAAAAAATAATTTCGAGAGGACTTTTAATAAGAAATAAATATTGATTACTATAATTCCTTCCTTGCGTGCTGTAAGATGGGAAAAATAGAACGTACGGAAATCAACCAACGACGTCAACAAAAAAGGATTGAAGGAATTCAAATGAAAATTTTCGCACAAAAAGGGATCGAATGTGGTTATGCTACGAATATAAAACGATTCCTAATTTAGGTGAATTTGATACACGAAGATGAAAATGTGATTAAGCAAATAATATAAAATGAAACTAAAGGGTTATACAATGAGTTTGAAATTGCAGTAACCTGAAATCCGTGTAAACTGAACTGTTCATTATTCATTTCCCACCACGCCACTTCGCTCGAGTAATCAAACACTCATAATAATTTTATAATTTCAATTTTTTTACTGCTAAATTTTATAATTTCATTTTTTTTTTCCTGTTTGCTGCCACTCTCATACATGATGTAATTAGGGAAAACATCTATGGATGTTGTGTAGTAATGGGATGATTCTATTTCCAAATAAAATTTGATTTTTATTATTATATTTCTTATTAAAGGTTATCTTAAGGAAGGTTAATAATTAATATGATTAATTGATATAAAAGAGAAGATGAAAATATGTCACCATATTTGATTAAATATCATACGAACAAAAACAATAATTAATCTAAGGTTAATGTATAAATTTTCAATACTAGACATATTTATAAATATATTTATTTTATAGAATTTAAACAAATAACTGTAAGATAAAAATAGAAATTGCTAATTTTTTTTAAATAGAAAATTAGCGCGAAAGTGAAACTTAGCATTTACAAATTTTCATTATACCCAAAACGACTTTCCCTTCTTTCTCATACAATGATTCCTCCGTAGAAAAATGATAAAATTATCTATTTAATATTACTTGCAACTTTATACTCCATCTTTCTTCATATATATATTCTTCATGTAATCAATTCATATTTTTCACATTAACCTGGAGATAATTTTCCAACTATTTTATTTTTAGCTTTTTAATCAATATTTCACTTTCTACCGTTCCTTTCTTTCTCTTTCACAAGATATGGTCATTCAATTGGCTTCTCCATAATTTTTAAAACAAGTTGATGACACCTATTTCCACTATATTTTCATAAATTATTTTATATGATTTTGCTTTTTCATAAGCTAATTTTTTCTCTAAACTAAAATTTATTAGGAATTTGGCTTACTATTAGGAATTTGGCTTCTGTAATCTATAAAATGTATTTGTATTTACAAACTTTCCGTTAACTACCAGCGTATCGAACTTGAAAAAGGCGAGATGGCGTTGAAGATTAAACAATTATTCA
The DNA here is from genome assembly GCA_034641835.2 of Pinus albicaulis. Taxonomy (NCBI): domain Eukaryota; kingdom Viridiplantae; phylum Streptophyta; class Pinopsida; order Pinales; family Pinaceae; genus Pinus; species Pinus albicaulis. Next base: position 1,572,055,424 of record CM076578.1, on the reverse strand, counting down.
GCAGCTTGTTACTCATCGTCAGTGTAATGACGCTTCTGCACTTCTCAGTAGCTGGTCCGCATGAGGATTATAATGGTGAGATTTGGCGTGGCCGTGGGAATAGCTGCAAAAATGAATTTATCAATGGTAGCCCCTTCCAGCGTAATCTGAACCACGTTTTGGATTCAGTGGTTGCGAATGTTTCTTCCACCGGACTCAATAGCTCTAGAGTTGATGAGGGGCAAAATAGCAATAGTACCGTTTATGGGCTCGCCCAGTGCGGGGGAGATTTAGGTTCTTCCTACTGCAAATGGTGTGCAGCAACGGTGAAAGCAAAGATTCTCCAGGAGTGCTACAACACTTCTGAATTCATTTATCTAAACAGCTGCTTCTTACGTTACAACAGCTCTTATTTTTGCAACGATTTTAGTTACAATAGCCTGGATACTTATATCTGCAACGTAGGAAACGCCAATAATTTAGTCGACGATGTTATGTCGCCTTCGTATAACATCTACAGCATGGGGCAGTGTATTGTAGAGATGTCCCCAGAGAGCTGCAACTCGTGCTTAGCTGTTGGCTTGACCGGAATATTCGCAATTGTAAGTCGGGAGCCCTTGAAGCAAAATTCATGTCTTCAAATTGCCAATTGCGTTTCGAGACTTTTCCGTTTTTCAACGTTTCCATCCCCTCACCCGCCCCCCGCTCAGGTTTTCTCCTCACACATTCTACAACACTTTACCAGTTTGGTTTTTTCACTCAAATTTGTCAATAAATTTGTTTGGGTTTTTCTCAGGTAGTTTCTGGCAATTTACCGGATATGTAATGGTACGTTATAACTGTTTTATGTTTTGGCTTTATTATTGAAATTTGACCATAATTTTTTTTTAGTAAATATATGTTTTTTAATATTTAACAACTTCAACTTCTAATAAATCAGTGTAATATGCTTAGTAAATATATGTTTTTTAATATTTAACAACTTCAACTTCTAATAAATCAGTTTAATATGCTTATTTTCTACAATTGAATAAATCACATAATGTAAGCTTTTTTTGTTGGAAAGGTAGAGGATATTAATCATAAAGTAACACAAATACTTCATATATGAAACACACACGAGCTACGGCTCTTTTGTTAGTCACACGAACTTCAATCTATAAATACAATGAACCCGATGAAGAGTATTTATCCTTACTCGTTTGACATGCACACACTTACCAAACTCATCTATCACATAACTTTGACATATTCAATGCTCACTTACCTGACTCTCTAATTCACATACCAAACTCATCTATCACACAACCCAGCTTACTCAACGCTTACTTAACTGGCTGTCTAACTCTTCATGCGAGAGTTAATTAGATATTTTAACACTCCCCCTTAATTATGACCACTAAACTAAAACATAACTCATGACAACTCAAACACATATTTTGCCAATGACTTTGTAAATATGTCAGCCAATTGGTCACTAGATTTACAAGGCTTCAAGTGAACTTCTTCATTCCTCACAAGTTCTCTAATAAAGTGATATCTAGTATCAATATTCTTGCTCTTTTGATGAAACACATTATTCTTGGATAGTGCAATCAATGAGGTGTTGTCACAATATATTTTTGTTTATCCTTGTTGTTTTTGCTTGAGTCCATGCAATACTCTTCTTAACCATACTGTTGATGTTGTTGCTACATATTCTGCTTCTGTTGATGAGAGTGTCACAATGGGTTGCTTCTTAGATCCACATGATATCACACTTGAACCAAGATGAAACACATAACTGGATGTGCTCTTCCTATCATCCAAACTACCTGTAAAATCACTCTCTGTAAATCTAATCAAATCTTTCTTTTATGTACTTCATACATTATGCAACAGTCTCTAGTTCTTGCTATGTATCTCAAAATTAATTTTCCAACACTCCAATCTGTGCCTTTTGGAGCCTCCATAAATCTAGAAATCAAATTCACTCCTTGCATAATATCTGGTTTTGTATTTGTGAGATACATGAAGATGCCAACTAATCTTTTGAATAGAGTTGGATTGACATATGATCCTTCATCATCCTTACTTAACTTTGTACCTTTTGCAACTGGTGTAGGTACAAGTTTGCAATTATTCATCCTGAATATTTTCAACAAATATCTTGCATATTTATTTTGACAAATAAAGATTTACTTTTCAGATTACTCAACTTCTATGCCAAGAAAATATTTTATGATACCAAGATATGTCATCTCAAATTATTTCATCATAGCTTCTTTAAATTCATCTAGCTTAAGATCACCTATAAAAATCATGTCATCAACAATAAGAAAACAATCAAAATCTGTCTGTCCTCATTTACCTTTGTGTACAAGGTAGACTCAATGCTACTTTTGCAAAATCCATTCTTAATCATGTAACTGTTGATTCTTGTATAGCATCCTCTAGGTGTTTGTTTCAGTCCATAGAGTGTTTTCTTCAACCTATAAACTTTTTCTTCTTTACCTTCAACTTCATAACCTCGAGGCTGCTGCAAATAAATTTCTTCTTCTAGAATTCCATTCAAGAAAGCTGATTTGACATCCATTAGATATATTTTCCACTTGTTTAGAGTTTTTGTAACTAGAACTGCTCTTAGAGTATCCAATCTAGCTACAAGAGAAATTTTTCTCCAAAGCCTATTCTCGGTTGCTGTCAAAATAATTCTGGTACAAGTCTTGCTTTAAATCTGCCAATTTCACCTTTCTCATTCAACTTAGTCTTGTACACCCACTTCACACCAATGAAGTTTTTATCATTTGAAAAATTAACCAAATCCCATATATCATTCTTCTCAATAGTTTCAATTTCTTCATCCATGGCTTGCACCTGATTTTCATCTTTGATTGATTCTTCAAACAAAGAAGGTTGGAATGAAAACAATGCAAAATTTGAACTAACATCCAAATCATCATCAATATCTTTTAAACTTCACATATTTTTCTTACCATTGCTTAATTCATCACCTGATTGGCTGATTGGAGAATTATGGTCTGTTGATCTGCTTGAAGATCCATGTTTCTCTGAAAATCTTGGAGTCCTTGTTGTTGGTGTGTTGTTGTGACTCTGTTTAGTGTCTGCTCTTTTGATTCTTGCTTCTCCTTTTCTTCTGCATCATCCTCTTCCATCAATGGTGCTTATGCATCGACTGTTTTGTCTAAAGTCTATTTCTATGACTCTTGTTCTTTGAATACAACATCTTTGCTAATTATTGTCTTCTTGGTGAGAGGGTTATACAATTTGTAAGCTTTTCAATGCTCATTATAACCAGTAAATATGCATTTTTCACTTTGATCATCTAATTTTCCCCGTATTTTCTTAGGCACATGTGCATAGGCTACACATCCAAAAAACCTGAAATGAGATATGCTGCATGACATACCTGACCATGCTTTTTCTGGTAGTCTGTTCATAACAGACTTTGTAGGTTATCTTCTTATCACATGAACAACACATGCAACTGCTTCTTCCTAATACTAATTAGACAAGTTTTTTTCTTTCAACATGATCCTTGTCATGTTCATGACTGTTCTATTCTTTCTCTCTACTGCACCATTTTGTTGCAGTGTGTATCCGGTTGCAAATTGTCTTTTGATTCCATGTTGTTTGTAGTACTCATGGAATCCTTTCGAATAATATTCTCCACCGCGATTTGAACTTAATACCTTGATCTATCAATCACTTTGGTTCTCTTATAAGGCTTTGAACTCTTTGAACTTTGCAAAAGTTTCAGACTTCTACTTCAAGAAGTAAACCCCAGTCTTTCTGTTATAGTCAGCAATAAAAGTGAGGAAGTAACAACTTCCACCAATCGACTGTGTCCTCATTGGTCCACACAAGTCTGTATGCACAAACTCAAGTGGTTTCTTTGCTTTGTATGAAACTCCCTTTGGAAAAATTTCATGGTGTTGCTTTTCCAAAATGCAACACATACAAGTAGTAGTAGGTTCTTTGATGGGAGGTAATCCTCTGACCATATGTTTCTGCTACAATAATCTTAAACTAGCAAAGTGGAAGTGTCCAAACCGAAAGTGTCATAACCAACAATCATTATAAAATGCAACTATAAAATAACTGACATGATCTTTATAATTTATAATTAGAGGAAAGAGTTTTTTCCTCGTCATCTGCACCTTTTCTATCAGGTGTCTGCTTGGGGGTTTTTCATAAATAACATACTCTTGCACATAAAAGATAACTTTGTATCTTTTCTATGTCAAATGACCAACACTTATCAAATTATGTTTCAGACCAGAGACATAATATACCTCTAAGACTGTCTTTGGCTCCTCCTACTTTGTCAGAATGTTGACCACTCATTTCCATATACATCCACAGTCTTGGTAATCCCCAACTTTAATTTTATCTTCACAGATTGATCCAATTGCAACCAAATTCTTGTTGCCTTTCATGTGGTTATTGCAACCATTATCTAATAGCCACACCTTATACAGTTCATGCATATTGTTGCACGCTAGGAATATGGAGTTAGTATTCTATGCACTAATATTAGGTCTCTAGTTTCCTTGATCAACTATCTTCTTCCTGCAATCACAAGCATAACGACCAAATTTATTGCAATAATAACATTTCACCTTTGATTTGTCAGAGCTTTGATTATTGTTGAAGCCTCTGCTATTGCTTCCACTTTCATGTTCATGCTCTACTCAGCCATATTTTACCATATCTTCTACCTCTCGATCTACCTCTGCCTCGACCTCTTGAAATAAAAACTTGACTTTTGAAAGTAGTTTCTAAAGTGGAATATTTATATCTGTCTATCCTTGCCTCATATGATAGAAGTGATCCCATCAACTAATCAACTGTCAGGTTTTCCAAATCCTTGGCTTCTTCTATTGCTACCACAACATCAAACTTGGTAGAAAAAGTTCTAAGGACCTTCTCAATCACTTTTCGATCTTTAATTTCTTCACCATAAATTTTTAATTGATTTATGACATACATGACCCGATTCATGAAAGTATCGATATCCTCTGTCTCATTTATTTGCAGAGTTTCAAAATCTCTCATAGTATTCTGCAATTTAACAGTGTTGACTTTGGTCATACCTTGATAGCCTGTCGCCAAAGTTTGCCATGCTTCATTTGTTGAAGATGTGATCATAATCTTCTAGAACATTCCTCGGTGCGCCCCCTGCGAGATAAGAAGAAATGCTTGTGTATTCTTCTTTTTGTATTTCTTCCATTGTTCCCTCTCTGCATTACTGAGAGCTCGTTTTTATGCTTCATTCTCAGATTCTTGTGAAAAGAAAAAGTCATGACTGGAAACTTGATGTTTCCATCTTTATTAAAAAAAATAACTTCTATGATAAAACCCTAAATTTCTTCTTTTGTAAACTTTGTAAAGCTCCCAAAAAAAATAACATTTTTTTATTTTTTACATACTAAATTCTTTTATAAAAAAAAATTATATATAAAAAACCCTTTTTATAATAACCCTCTTAAAAACTTTATTTTAAAATCTTTTAAAAAATATATTGTTTTTAAAAAAAAATTATAAATTTTTTTAATAAAATCTTTTTTATTAGTCACTCCAAAAACCTTGTAGAAGAGCGTATCTTCAAACCCTTTTAATATGACTTTGGGTTGGCATAAAGGTTTTGTAAGAAAACATTTAATAGAGAATACGTATGCCCCACGTGAGCTCCAATGACCAGGTTAAAAAAATTATATGCTTTGAAAAAAACAAAACTTTGTTTGACTATTAGGGTTGTCAGCTTTTTAAACTGAAAAATTTGATTGTGCACACTTTTTCAACTAAAAAGGTGAGTAATTTGTGCCTTTTTTTTAAACTTCGTACTCTTTAATCGTTCAACGATTTTGTAAATTTTAAAAAAAGCTCTCTCTTTACTTGATTTGCAAGTCTTACAGATTTTGTGATCCTTCCCTAGTTCTGAAATAAATTTGTTGGAAGGACAGAGGATATTAATCACAAAGTAACACAAATACTTCACACACGAAACACACACGAATTGTGGCTCTTCTATTAATCACATGAACTTAAATCTCTCTAAATACAATAAATACAATGAACTCGATGAAGGGTTTTTATCCTGACTCGTTTGACATGAACACACTTACCAAACTCATCTATCACATAACTTCGACTTATTCAACGCTCACTTACTGACTCTCTAATTCACTTATTAAATTCATCTATCACACCACTTTACTTACTCAATGCTTACTTAACTCACTGTCTAACTCTTCATTCTAGAGTTAATTAGATATTTTAACATTTTCCAACACATTTAATTTGATCAAATTTATACAAAACAGAACATGACAAAACATGATTGGGGATCTTCTGTCTAAAATAGGAATAAAAAAAGCTCCTCTTAAGATCTTTTATGCAGCTTTTAAAAATCATATCAAAGTCAAGGATCACCATTTCTTATTTTTGTAAAAGAATTTTGTGTTTTCTTTTTGTTTGGATAATGACAAGGAAAAGGTTTCCAGTTTTTTAGTATGGAAGGATAAGGTAATACACAAAAGGTGGATCAAATAGTACAAATTTGAAACACAAGGATCTCTAGAATGAATGTGTTTGGACACCAGGCATGCAAGTCTACATAGAACATATAAGGACACTGTATAGGATAAATAGACATGGGAAAATGGTTGTTTTTTAATGTATATAGATTGAGTAGAAAAATACTATAGAAATATGAATCTATGAAAATATACTTTCTCTTTTATTTTATAATGATAATTTTCTCCTCTAAAAAAAATCCAAACCAGATGTAAGATAAATGATTTCGTTATGGAGAAAATAGAAGCATTCTTTATGATCGTCATGTATTAAATTTTCATATAGTTTACCACGACAAGGAATACAATGATCTTGGAAAGCGTTTAAATAAATCATACCCAAGTTTCACAGATAATTCATCCGCAAATTCGTAGGAGGTAAAATATCAAACGTGCTTCAGATAACCCTGGGCGTAGTAGCCCCCGTGTTTGGACCGATTGGAGTCATAGGCCTTTGTAAATGGAATTATATTTATAGGTGGACACGCTGGGAACAGACTCTTCGAACCCCTGGCCATAAAATTGGTAATTCATTTAGTTGGTACTTTATTAGGTTGTGGCTTAGGAATTGTTATTTGTTGGTAACTGAGAATTATTTAATTTGTTTATAATTCAGCAGGGATTTATCGGTAAGTGAAAATTATCTAATTTGTTTATAATTCAGCAGGGATTCATGAGTGAATTTATCACAATTGGAATGTTTTAAGGATTTTAAGGATGCTAAATTCATATAAAATTAGAAAAACCAATTTAAATTACACAAATTAATATTTTGCCAATTTTTTTTTCATAAACTTTTAGCTAGAAATAAGCCCTAAACTCTAAAAAAACGTCACATATATAGGCACCTCCTTTATTGAACACCTTATAATTGTTTTCCCGCATGAGATAAATTGACGCCTTGTCATTGTTTCCCCAGGTGAGGAAGGAGAAATAAGCCCTATGGCAAATTTTGAATTAATTTTCAAGTATGATATTTTAAGAGAGGCAACGTCCAATTTTAAGGAAGAGAATATACATGGCCATGGAGGTTTTGGATCTGTTTTTTAAGTAAGTGTTTAGTGTTTCACGTTATGTTGAAGTAAATTTGAAACTAATAAGAAACCATTTATAAATTATCATAAATTTTATTGGTTTGCAGGGGAACTTAACAGATGGCAGTGCGGTTGTAGTTAAACGATTGCAAATAGGTTCAAACCAAGGAAAATTTGATTTTCTGAATGAAGCAAATCGCATCAGTTGTATTCAGCACAAAAATCTAGTGAAATTACTGGGTTGCTCATTTGAAAGTTCAGCTCCTAGTTTATGAATATCTTCCGAACAGTAGCCTCGACAAGATTCTATTTGGTTTCCTCTCCTCCTTTAACTTCTTAACAGTAGTGTCCACGAGATTCTATTTGGTTCCTGCTGGTTCTCTTTAAACTTCTAAACTGTTGCATGGTTCTTGGATTTGTTCGAGTTTGTATTCTTATCTTGCTGATGGATTATTATCTATTTTGGTATGTAATGCAATAATTGCAGATACAACAAAAATTCATCTACTTAACTGGCGTCAAAGGTCTGAAATCATAGATGGAACTGCCCGTGGGTTGGCATATCTTCATGAGGAGTCTGAGATTCGCATCATCCATAGAGATATTAAAGCCAGCAATATTTTACTGGATAGTAAACTTAGACCCAATATAGCAGACTTTGGATCATCAAAATTCTTCACAGAAGATCTAACTCACGTTACCACTAGAATTGCAGGAACAATATAAGAAATCTGTCTACTATCCCATCAGTCGCTAACACAATTAATAAATTATAACTCATACATCTGAAAATGGATTTTATAATTTTAAAAGGGTTTAGATATTATGGAGATTTCATTGTACATGATGACATTGTGTGCAGAGGTTACATGGCGCCTGAGTACGCCTTACGCGGACAACTAACAGAGAAAGCAGATGTATTCAGCTTTGGAGTACTTTTACTTGAGATTATCAGCGGAAGAAAGAATCACATTGTGGCTCAAGAGGAGTTTCTCATCGAAGAAGTATCCCTACTTAAAATCTCATATTTCAAGTGGAAATTTCGTGAAATATTGATTTGCATTCATGAAACCTTGCTAACTAAATGTTTGTAATTGTGGATGTTGGGCTACGAGACATGGAGATTGTATAAAATAGAGAAAGCTTTAGAAATTATGGACCCCACATTGGAGGGCAGTTATTCGTGGGAGGAAGGGATTAGAGTGATCAAAATTGGTCTTTTGTGCACCCAAGCATTTGTAGCGTTGAGGCCTTCAATGTCTTGGGTGGTGTCGATGCTCACAAGTGAGAAACAACATCTTGCTTCGCCCACAAAGCCTACTTTCGCGAATCTAGCTGTTGTTGGCTTACCTGACCAAGTTGAACGTCCTAGAGTTATTGATCCTGAAAAAACCTCAAGCAATAATTTTCCTTCAAAAGCAGTCAATTCTTGTAGGACGCCTTGAGATATCCATTCTGCAGCTGTTGCTCCAGCATTTGGAATTCTGGAGCCCAGGTGAAAATCAAGCAAGACAACTTTGCTTTATCATCTCTGTTTTGTATGGTATGGTAGTACCTTCCTAGTTCATTAGATTCTTGTTAAAATTCAAAAATAGAAGCGGTTTGTAAAAGAAAAACCTCCAATTCCACGAAGATGGGATGCTACATAAACGGTTTGGGTAAATGATTCAAGTAAATACATTACCATCACTTGGTTTTAGTCAATCAAATCACAGTGGACAACCATTCAGTAAAGACGACCGAAATTAGTCACACTGCTTCCTTTCCCATCCATATGTGACCTGTGCTGCGATGACTAGTTATTATTGTGTTTCTTATTATTAATTACTTTTAATTATTATTAATTGCTAGCCATTATTGTTTTTCTTATTATTAATAGCTTTTACTTATTATTAATATTATCTCACCTCGATCCACAATGGTATGCTTTACAAATTAGTCCATTAAAATACTGTCACTCTAAAATGAAGTGGTTGGGAATTAATAATCTATAAGGATTCATTGGGATTAATCATTGTTATAATAATTATTATTGGAAATTGCACCTAATGTTGCAAAGAAAACAGATTCGCGAACAAAGGCTGGGGATTCCTTCCTCCCTTTTGCGACGCCTGTCTGCAGGTAAGCAACTTTATAATAATTTTCCTCTTTCCTTTTACAATATAGAAAGAAATGCCACGGTGTTCTTATCACTTCGGCTAAGGGGAGGTGCTTTCGGGCAATCCTCTACTTCCAAAGGTTTTTCCTATAAAGATGCAGTTCATGCACAACCTGCCAAGAAGACTGCCCAACCAGCTGAGGTTCCCTAGCCTTTCTTGGTGGACAAAATGGAGGAAACTCTCTCCATTGAAATTACTTATCCATCTCCGGATGATCAATACCAGACATTTGCAGAATAAACCATCACATGTAGATTTAATGGACTATGGTCCCGTACTGTCGATCTATACGAGTGGATCCACTCCAACTGGACCAACAACAGCAAGGTCTTCTTATGCTCGAAAGGCTTTTTTATTGTAGCCTTTGCTTTCAATGAAGATTATCAGAAAGCGTTAACGGGAGGCCCTTGGTTCTGGGGATCATCAGAACTATTCCTCACCCCCTGGTTCCCAGACTTCGACCCCTCTACGACTATCATCACTAAGCTTCCTATTTGGGTTAGGCTTCCAAATCCCCCAACACATTTATGGCATTTCATTGTCTTTCAAGGAATTGGGGACACCTTAGGCCGCTTCCTGGAAATGGATACCTCAAAGGGGGAGAAAAGAATATATACCTTTGTCAGAATATGCGAGGAAATAGACATTAGCAAAGGGCTGCCTGATCAGATCAACCTAAAAATTGGGGACTTCCATTGGACGCAAACCTTGGACTATGAGAACACTGTCTTCAAGTGTCGCCATTGCCATCAGACGGGGCATCTCCAGAACACGTGTGCAATGTTCCTTGACAAAAAGAAGTAAATCTATCACAAATCCAAATCCAAGAGCTGGAAACCATGTGATATACCCCCTATGGATAACATAGAGTCCTATAGCTCTGATGAGGAGGATATTGAAGTGGAAGGGGAGAATTTGGAGCACCCGAAGGACATGCCCTCAGCCCACCCCGAGGATCCTTCTGCACCTCCGATATCGCAGAGACGCACTCATGAATCTTCTTCCTCTGATTCAGACAAGGAGATTCCTCCTTTAGCGTATAATAGTTTGTAAGTGGTTCCTGTCCAGCCAGATCACAATGGTTGGGTCAAAGTCAGTGAGAAGAACGAGAAAAAATGTCAATTGGGAGACTCTACCCATTCTGGGTAGACTCCTTAGTCTAGCTCTCTATTTTCTGTTCTCCTTGTTATCTTTTTGCTTATACCATGGATGCTCTTTGGGACCAAGGTTGATAGTATATAATTTCCAGCTCCTTTGCTCTTTAGCTTTGCTTTTCTGCAAGCCCTGATTGTACCATATGTCTTTTCTTAATAGAATTAGTCTTATTTAGAAGAAAAAAAATGTTGCAAAGGAAATACCGAAAGGAAGATGCTAGAAAGAGATCAACCGTAATTAATTTGATGTGTCGTTATATATATATATATATATATATATATATATATATAGATATATAATGTTTGTAATAGACATTACATTTCCATATTTGAAAAGAAAGTTGCAGTAGAATTTGTTGAAGATATCGTGGATCTGTAAAACAATATTTTTTCAGAAATATGGAAATGTAAAAATATTGAAATGAATTATTGAAGTTGGTTTTGTTTAGTAGGTGTTATAATACTATATTAATATGATACCGAAAAGAATACATATTTATATTGTTTAAATAAGTACAAGATGTAACGGAAATGTTAGTTGATGGCAATAGTTTTCTATTATGTGACATTTTAAGAATGTACAGTGTTTGAAATGTACATTTGAAGAGTGTGCAATTGTTGAAATGTACATTGAATTTTAATATTTTGCAATAAAATTGTTATTTTTTGTAAAATATTACAAGTATATCATGAACAAAATGATTGATTCTAAGCTTGTCCAAGAGTTAGGAGATATGCCGAAGTAGTAAGCAACCTACAAAGACAAAAAAAATTGAAGAATTAGAAGAAATATTCTTTTTTGAAAAATTGAAATTAACTTGTTCAAATTGAATAGAATGAGGTTGTAAGTGAATTCTATCATAAAGAAATTGTATTGAATGAAATTGAAGTTACCTGTAATATGGGAAATTGAAAACGTTCAGTCGTAGATGCAGGTTGATCGATGGAAAACTGAACACTACTGGAGATTTATTCTGAATTGCAGATGCATATTTATGGATTGCCTTTCTGCTCTTACTTTTCGCATTTTATCTTATTCATGTATGTGGATCATACATTTTATAGTAGATTTTATTTTAAGTAACAATTCTATAGTTGGTCGAAGTCTGTAAAGTGGTACATTTGGATTTGGCACCGGTAGGAATCTTTTTTGTATGTCATGTAATGCATGAATAGTTGTATCTATTTCTGTGTAGTAGTTGTGTAGCTGTGATATCAGGGAGTCCATGCTTTTTTTTTTCAAATAAAAAAAAAATTAGAAGCAAATAGTTAAGAATTATATCAAGAATGTAATATTTTCAACCATGTATTAATAATGAGTAAATTAGGTTATTGTTAATAGGTAGAAATGATGTGTGATCAAAATATTTTGGAGTTGATAATATGTGGAAACATTTAGGAGATGTTAGATATGGAATGCAGTAGTTGTGTAGCTGTGATAACTTTGAGTCCATGTGTTTTGTCTCAAAAGATATAAAATCTTAGAAGAAAATAGTTAAGAATTATATAAGGAATGTAATATTTTAAACCATGTATTAATAATGAGTAAATTAGGTTATTGTTAATAGGTAGAAATGATATGTGATGAAAATATTTTGGGGTTGATGATATGTGGAAACCTTTAGGAGATGTTAACATATGGAATGGATTTGGTCATCTATAGGAGACATTGAATGAAGAAGTTCTTCTGCTTGTTTTTTGCGAGCAATATTTTTTTTGTCTTTCATTTTCATGAAACGATCGAAACTGAATGTAGTGCAAATTCAGGGATTCTGTAGTGAAGGGACTCTTGAAATTGCTTTGAATGTGAGGCCTTGTCATTATGTTTTTCCAATGTTTATCATTTATTTTGGTAGAGTCATACCTTGACATTAATTTATAGTTAATGCCCAAGCCATTTAGTTGTTGGGAATTAATAAGGATTAATCATCATTATATAATTAATACTATTTATTTATTTATTTTAAATAATATATATATATATATATATATATACTAGAAATAAAATTATATATATGCTAAAAATAATATTATTAATAATGATTTTTTTTTTTAATTAATAATACTTTTCGTTTTTGTTTATTATTATTGGCTATTAATACTTGTTTTTATTTTCATTTTCATTATAATAAATCACATTTTTCTTATATTTAAAAATAAATGGATATTTTTTAAAAGTATTATGTTTCAATAGTTGTTGTCATCATTGTCAACCTTGATTTTGATGTAGTGATCTTTTAAAAATTAATATGGGTCTAGTTATTGTGTTAGTAGGAGAATTCTGAAGTGTAGTGAGATGTTTAATTTCTTTAGTGTTGGTAGAATTGGCACATATCTTTATTTTCTTTAAATTGTTTTAAAAAAAAAATGTTATTTATAATTAAAAATAATCAAGAATGAATATAGATGTTTAGTTAAGTGGATAGACATGTCTATTTTGGAGTAGGGTTTAAAGAAGGCTTATTTTATAGCCAAATACAAGGTAGATGTGTACTTTCTTCTATGCTCTATCTAGTGTTGCTAGTTGCTCCTTTAAAAATAAAAATGAAATGTTTTCTATGTAAACAACAATGTCACTTACAATGAAAAAATATATATATATATACATGCTTAATATAGGAGCGTCTATTTTGGAATAGGGTTTTAATAATTTTAATTTAATTATCAATAATTATTAGATACATTATAGGGATTTAACCTCAATAGAATATTATAGAATATTCATAGAATTATACATAAATAAAATATTAAGAGATATTGCCAAAGTAGGTATGTGTTTTTTTTTTCCTTTTTAGTAAATTGATTAATTAAAAAGAAATGTCATATGAAAAAGTGTCATATGATGTGATTTAGGGTTTTTTTGGGTATGTGGTATTGATAAGTCATGGTATTGGCCCATAATATTATAACAAAGACTATATATAGATTAAAAATATTTATGATAAAATGAGAGTAAATTTACATGATTAAGAATCATGTTCCATGTGTTTTTTATATATTGATTTTTAATAATAATAATAACAGTGAAGTAGAAATTAGTTAGTCTTGATGGTTAATGTACTTGGTTAATCATTGATATTTCAATCCAATATAAAAAAGATGTGATAAAATTATTCCATTGTCACTTGTGCCATCAATAAAATATCAATTTTAGAGAGTAATAAAATAAGTAAAAAATAAATAAATGTCTAACTTTATATTTTCAATTTTTTTGTATGGAGGAAGCTGCATAGTTTTTACACTTCTTAAAAACATTTGAATGAAAAAATTATTCTCTCTTTCCCCCTATATATATATAGTGGTTAAAGAGAAAAAGTAATGAAAAGAAAAACAATTTTTTGTAATAAGAGTAATAATAAGTAGATCTGCAATTCATTCAATTTATAATATAAAATTAATACATGGAATTTAAAAAAATATTATTCATAGTAATTAATGAAATTTATATTCAGTGTACAAAGTTAAGTAATATTAAGATGTACTTCAAAATATATTAATAATAAAAAACATTAATGTGAACAAGGACATAAATACAATATTTCAATGTCTATTTTAAGTAAAATATTTCAATATTGATTATGTATATATCATACATGGTTTAAATAGTTGATAAAAATAAATTTTTATGGTTAAAACATTTCAAGTAGTCTTAGTCTTTTACAATTTGGTTATTTTTTAGCTATATTTTTCAATTATTTTTTTCTAAAATTTAGCAAATATTTGTTAGAGTTGTAAGTTGAAGTTGTGTACCCTACACAAACCAAGTGACCAATGAGATTTTTAAGTCGTCCAATCCATTGATACATTCAAAAATGCAATTAAAAAAATGAATAAATATACATGAAAAAGTATATCATCCATCTATCCAGTGTCAAGAGGGATCATATATCTAAAAGTGCAACCCTTTTGTCATGTTTTTCACTAAAAGTTGTTTGCACCTCGAGAGATGTTCGTCTACAGGGATGCTTTTTACTCAAATAGGTTTTCATTTCAAGAGATTTGATCCCTTTAGACGCTTACTAGATTAGGGTTAAGATGGATTTACATTAATTTATTTAAAATAACTATCAACTAATTATCACATCAACTTAATTATCAAATACAATTGATATATGAAAAATATTAAAAGGTAAAATCATTATTCTAATGTATCAACCAATTTATCTTATTACTCCTTACCAAGAGATATTAATCACTATTTAGCTTGATCAATATAAATTATAATTTTGAACTTTGAATATATATATATATATATATATATATATATATAACTTTTTGCATTTTTTACATAGTATAATGCCTGGTGGGGATAATTGTATCCTAATTTTAATGCAATAATCATAATTTAACTTCTAATTTTTTTAAACAAATTACAATAATTTCTAGTGTAATTGCAATAATTACTAGCAAAGCTACATAATTTAAATATAATACCCATAAGCATCAAAATTTTTAAAATAATAATTTTCTAATCATTTTTCAATAAAAATTCCTTTACTCTACCATCAATTTTTTCAAAATTATGGGGTGAAACAAAAATACTTAATATAACAAACTACTTGAAAAAACAAAAAAACACATCAAACACTTGTTCAATTTTCTCATTTATATCTATCTTCCCTAAAATATTTTTTATTATTATTTTTCTAAATCAAAACACATTAAAGTGCCAAAAGGACACAACATAATCTTAAAAACCCAAAATCAATTCAATATTAAATATCTTTTATGGACAGATTTTGAATATTTTTATTTTCAATATTCAGTTGTCATTAGTGTGACTTTTTGAAAGTTTTTTTGGTGAAATTTTCAGGTATAATTTCTCTAAAATCGGGTGGAAATTCATTGAAATCATAATCTTGATGGGTAACTTTGCACAATTGAAGTGTCTTTCATGTTTTTAATGGTGCTAAATCCATATATAGAATCAAAAACCAATTTAAATAACACAAATCAAAATTTCACCTCAAATTTTCTCACTAAATTTTGACACCTAAAACTCTAAAAAATCTCACTGAAAACAACTCCTTTTCAATATAAAGTTGGATGAGAATGAAGAAATTGTCACGCTTATAATTCCATAAAACCAACTATGAAACCACATCAAGAATAACCAACATTGAAATAAAATGAAGAATTTCTTACACCATCGGAGCTTCTCGAACAGGATTTATCAAAACTGAGTTGATTCCCTATTTACTGAGATGTGAGTTTGGACATAAAAGACATTCTGAGTTTGGACATAAAAGACATTCTTTTTTTTTTCTTCTTCAGAAGGAAAAAAACATTGTTTTATATATTAAAATATGCAAAACAGTACATGATATAACAGTACAAATAGCGTAAAATTATAGAGCATAGATGATACAATCTGATACAACATATTAAGCCCCATATACACCAGCGGAGAGTAACCTACGAAGGCAAAAAGATTATGATGTGTCCACAAATTATATCAAAAAGATTGGCACCATAAAAATAACAGTCCATAATGCCACTATCTTGACCTCAGTCCGAATACAAATGCCACCTCCATCTAGAAAGAAGAGAAACAGAAATGGCCGCGCATGAATTGAGATGGAAAAACCGTCTCTTATACCCCATCCGAAGTATACATCCAGGGGAAGGAGTACGTGAGGGTAACAGCCTCGCTTGCATATTATGTATCATCCAAAAACTGGCTCGGTTGCACCTGTAAAAGAAAGTATATATAAAATTTGGCTCGCCTACAGGAGGAAGATATCATCCGGATTGTGACGGCCCACGGTATTTACCATAGCAGCAAACGGACCAGGGCATATAGATGAAACAAAAAAATGGGCATGTTACCATCATAAGAAGTGTCATGCAATAAAAAGAACTCCAGCGTGGTCTCCCTCAGCAAATCATTAAGGCGAAAGAGTATAGAGGATTCGCCCATGCCCCTTAAATAGAAGGAGAGAATGAAAGTCATTTGGAGACCCCTGGCGAGTCGCCAGCACCAAGCACCCTGTGATCAGCAGCAGAATAAATTGGAACCTCCCTGAGGTCAACGAGTTCATCTCGGAAAAGGGATCTTGTTTTCGGCCTCCCTCTGAAGTGTCTGGATGCAGACTTCGTTTTTTTGCTCACTGTAATATTGCAACCCGAAGCTGACAGGATGACAATATCAAGATCCCTAGGGATATTATCCTTGGACCTTCAATTTCATGTGAAGATCTGGATTCGGCGAGTGCAGATCGATACGGTGCTTCAACGAGTTTGCTTACCGCGAGTAGCAGCATCTCTTTCTTCGGCGGGAGCCTCTCCTTAAAAGCCTAAATCGATCACTCTTTTTTTTCCTCACGAATATGACAACACTGCCTAGAACCCTCGATCCGATCCGTTGGCTTACCGCTTGCTTGGCCCCCGTTTTTCCACTATGTCTAAATGTATTGAGCAATGTGGATGATTCTGAAAAACGGCCAGGGGGATTTGGTCATGTATAAGTGAAGGGCCAAGGAATTTTAAAACTGAAAAACTATTGATTAAATAAATAAAAATTATATTAAATAAAATGTAACGCACAGGATGAAATGGTCGATGAAATCATGGCATGTTTATCACAAAGAATTTTCCACTAAGATCAAATCCTAGCTATTCATTTTAAAAAAAATTAAAAATCTACAAACCCACCTCCACATGAGGATGAATTTGAAATAGGTATACCTATGGGTGTAATGATATGATTTATAATTTTTAAAACAATCTCAAATATATCACTATGTTACTATGTTAGATATATGCTATATTTAACAGAGGCATTTGTGAGTAATGTGTTCCAGAGTTCGTTGCATGACAGGGCATTGTTGGCTTTTGACTGTGACTTGGTCTTTAAATTTAACCATGCCAAGTTTTCCATCGAAAAAACACGGATTACTGTTGGTTTCAGCGATGGCCTATTTTGTTTATAATATCAATGTTTAGGCAGTAATTTTGTACAAGGTTTTATTTTTATTTTAAGAAAAATATATATATTTATATATTCTCTTCACCCTGGATTGTAAAATGTTTTTTTAACTAAACAAATATTAACAATTTTATCCTGTCATACCGACCAGAAAACTTTTATATATATATAATTTATTGAATATTAAAATCTTTAGTTGTAACTTCAAAGTAACAATAATTCATATATATAATTTATGGACTATTGAAAACTTGAGTTATAACCTTATTGATTTACGCATTCTTTAACGATGTTGAAGTGTTTTCTTTTCATTTCTTTCAAATAATAATTATATAAAATTATAAATTTTTCAAAAATAATAAATCTTACAATGCAATAAGTATTTAATAGTTATAAAATTTGTTAATAAAAAATTGATGTAATTGTTAATGTATGGCCAACATTTGATAGGTCAAAAAATAAAATAAAAAAATATGCTATAGATCTTGCTATACATCTTTAATTAATTGTACATATGAGCTAATTTAATTTCATCTAAAGTTATTAGAGGTTAAAAAAAAGTGAGTAAGATTTTTAACATGTAATATATACTTCATATATATATCTAATTGTTAAAAGACAATATTTTTATGTTGTATAAAATTAAATATCCAATATAGGTTGTGATTAAAATATTTTAATATGAATTAATATTGACTCATACTTAAAAATATATTTAAAAGAAAATAGCATTTTAATGTGGGAAGATAAAATGATTAGATGCATCTATTATGTAATCTCTATAACATTCAAAAATATAATTTAAACAATAAAAAATTACACTTTTTTTTACACTCTAAAATAAGTTTGCACCTCAAGTTAGATTCTTAGTTAAGATGGATCTATACTAATTTAAATAATTTGTTTTGAGTTTAAATAATGTATTTTAAATTTTTGACATTAATTAATTAGATTCTCATCCATTAAAAAGAAAAAAATGCCTAATAAACAACTCTCTCCCAATTTGCCACAAATAAAAACCGCTACCTTGTTAAGAAGGCTTTTCCACAAGTCGGTGAAGCGGAGGTCCAACGGTGGAGACAATTGACTTTCACCCGATCCACCTAGGATCATTCCTCCGTGGAGACATACCCCTGTTGTGTCTTGGCTCAAAGAGTAGGTGACCCCATGGTGGATGTCTCGGCTCTTGTTGAGGCATAAGTTAAATGCTACTGTGTGTCTTGCAGGCTGTTGCACCTAGCCTAGGGTTTATAGTGGCATACAGTTGGATTTGACCCTGGGCCTCGCTCAGGAGAGCCCCACTAGTTACTGATTCCATTAGATCTAAAAAAAAACAAGGCTTTTCCACATGCTATGGAGGTGAGGTTTCCAGTTCTCTTTATCCATTTTTTCAATGTTGAATATTTTTCCAAAAAGAGGGATAGATCCATTTCATGATCGAAATGGAGATTAAAACATTAATAGATTTATTTAATATTAAAAACCAAAGAATTTAAAGATTAAAATATTTAATTAAGAATAAAAGAATTTATAAACCAAATAATTTAAAGATTGTGTATTTATTAAAAGGAATCATTGCATTTATAAAACTTCCAGACATATTCAAGCATTTATTAAATTGAAGCAGGGATTGCATTTATTAAACTTTGGGACAGATTTAGAGACATTATTTGATGTGGATAGAGTGTTCTATGAAAGACAGCTAACTTATTTGCAATGAAAAGTAGAACACGGAAAAATCATTGTTGCAACTTGAGTATATATTAAATAAAGTTTGGATGGTAAAAAGAGAACTACATTAAACATATGCCCTCTGCCCATTACTAGGAACCTCCTTGTTCTATAGGCATTTAATGTTCCAAATACTGGAGAAATAAGGATGGTGGTAAGGCAGCTAGCCCTTGCCTTGAGTTGGAGTTGGAGCAGCCAAAATAACATTTGTAGTGAGTCAGACTTTGAGTAGCCAAAATAACATTTGTAGTTATGAAATAGGATGTGAACCTTTCTCAGAGACTCAACAACAATTGCAATGGTGCTCGTAGTTATTGCTACTTGAACAACACAATCATGCTGAATATACTTTAGCTAGCAAACCTAGAATACTACATGAACTAGTCATATAAGTAAGAGGGTCAAAAATGAATAAGGAGAGCCATTATGGAAATATTGAAATATAATTAAAAATCCCTAGATGACCCCACCAACAATTTACTGGCTTTTCTAGAGCATCACAAACTCAAAATAAAATAAAAAATAAATTTCATATTAATCCAGCAATTCAACATAGAAATGAGATCACAATTTTCACAGAAAATAAGGGATTACTACTTTTACGAGCTTTTCTAGAACATGAAAATCTCTAAAGAAAAAAACAAAGATTTCAATGTAGTCCTGCAATTCAACCATGAAATGGGCAGTCAACTCAGAGTAAAGAGGGCACAAGTTTCAAAGAAAAGAAGTGATTTATGATGTGTAGCTGGCAATTTCCTAAATATGCACAAAACGTAGTTGATCTTGGGAGGAATTTTGGCACAATCCTCTCCAATTCTTGGAAGAACCAATGCATAGTATCAACTCCAACTTCAAAAGATATAAATTTACCCAAGCCCACAATTGATGAAATATGTATCCATGGTTGTCAAAACAAAAGGAATAAAACTAGTAGCCACTTTTCTAAGTGTGATTTTTACAAGGAAATTGAACACAGTTATTCATGGTTTAGAGACAATTTGCCACATATTCAAGACCTTGAAATTGGATCTTGCAAGAAAATTCATTGCAAATACCTGTAGGAATGTTAATGGCTCATCATGAAATTGCTTTACTTGAAATACAATAATGTAGATTATTGATACAGTGATAACTTGGTAACTTGGTAAGGAAGAAATCCAAATTGCAACAGCTATGTCAACAAGCATTGGTAAGGGAAAACTATGAGGTTTTTTCATAGTTTTCATTCATTTGCAGAAAAAACTAAGGATATGCTTCTAGGCATTTTGAAAAAGCAACGAAAAACTGCCCATCGCTGCACGTATTTTTTCTTTTTAATTTAAAATTTACAAAATTAAAAATTAATTAAAAATAATAATAAAAAAATCCCCAGATGACCCCACCAACAACTTATTGGTTTTTTCTAGAGCATCACAAACTCAAAATAAAACAAAAAACAAATTTCATAGTAATCCAACAATTCACAGAAAATAAGTGATAACTACTTTTTCATACTCATGTATGCAACGACATTAGTGTCAACTCCAACTTCAAAAGGTATAAATTTACCCAAGACCACAATTGATGAAATATGTAGCCATGGTTGTCAAAACTGAAAGTCTGAAATATATTGTAGCTAGAAAACATGGAATGATGCATGAAATATAATATTTTTAATTGTTATCATTGTTAAATTGTTTTAAAAAATAATAGATAATAAGGTGCACAAAATGAGGACTTGTGAGATTGAAATAAGGACACTGAGCATTCTTAAGTACAAATACTATTAAGAAAGTAGAACATTGAATTTTCTATGCTAGCGCAAAGTGTTGAAAAAAAGTGATGGAATGCTCTGATACCATGTTGGAGAATTCATAAATATGAGAAGCTCAAAATAAACAAGGGAAATGCTTTTCCATCAATACACAGTTTACAAAGAGATATGCGGAAATTAAAATTAAACAAATGACAGCATAGATGGGTATAAAATATACAGAGCCACACACAGAGATAAAAACCAGAGAAATTTTCTATTTCTTTTCTTCTGCTTCACCAGCTTCTTCTCCTTACAAAAAAATATGAGAAACATCCTGTTTAATACAAAATGTCGGAGCTTTAAAATTAAATGCTAATTCAATGCTAGACCGGATGGTAAACTACAGAAGGTCCTTCTGCCATGTTAAGTTAATTCTTCATAAAAATAACACACAGATCTTTGTACGACAGACTTGAAATCCTTAAGGTTTCAGCTTCGAAACCATATCGAATCTACTACAGTACCATGTATCACACTTCGGCGGTGACAAGATTTAACCTGGCGCTATAATGGGAAAACATAAAAACTGGCAATTGCGATATGCGATGACGATATCGCATCGGAACAAAAAAAAATAACTACAAAGTGTTAAGACTTAAACATAACGATCGCTGATTGCGATGTGTGATGACGATGTCGCATTGAACCATCACCAGGTTTGGGATGGAGTGCAAGAGGTAAGATCTAAAATATGTAAAGCGCTAAACGCTGGACATTGCGAAAAAGGCGCAGGTAAAGGAAAACAGGAAATACAATTTTTTTTTTTTGCAGATTTGGTAATGCGTATAGGTTAGAGGGTCCCACCAATATCACATCGAAGGAGTAATAGGATTGTGGAAATGCGTTAAGAGGAAAGGCTAAGGGTTTGTGAAGTGTGAAGTGCAGTCAAGAGGTAGGTGATACGGCGGGAAGGAATTTAACGGAGAGTGATGGCCAGACTCTGTTTTCTGAACATTATGGAAAATTGTGTGAAGTGAGTAGCTTGTGGATTTTCCATGCCTGGAGATTTCTCTTCCCTGAAAAATACATTTAACTGATGGTATGGTTGCTTCCAGTTTATTCAAGGTGGTGGTTGGGAGTAATTTCCAACACCCCCCCTTAATCACAATTGTCACCATTAACCATTCCCAAACATTCTCTGAGATAAACAAAACTTTTCAGTGCTAATGGTTTTGTGAAGATGTCTGCAAATTGTTCCTCTGACCTGCAATTCTGTAATGCAATTTCACCATTGTTAACTAATTCTCTTATGAAATGATATTTAGCATAAATGTGCTTTTTCCTCTTGTGGAAAAAGAAAATATTTGATAGTGCAACTGTTGAATTGTTACCACAGAAAATTTTGGTTGCTCTGTCTTGTTCATGACATAAATCCCACAACATCCTTCTCATCCAAACTGCTTGACACATTTCCATTGTTGCAGTGACATACTCAGCTTCTACAGTTGATAATGAGACTATTGGTTGCATCTTGGAAGCCCATGATATGGCTCCCGAACCCAAATAAAAAATATCCTGATGTGCTCTTTCTGTCATCAACACTTCTAGCCCAATCACTGTCGATGTAACCAATCAGCCTAAAATCATCAGTTGTGGAGTATAGAACACCATACTCCTTCGTCCCATTAACATACTTTAAAGTTATTTTTGGTTGCTTGCCAATGTGTCTCCTTGCGTGTCTCCATGAATATTGACACCAAACAAACTGCATACATTTTCTCAGGCCTAGTTGCAGTCAAATACATTAGGCTGCCAACCATGCTTTTGTATAATGTCGGATTGATATTTCTGCTACAATATTCCTTTCTCAAATTCAACCCCATGATTCACTAGTAGAAAATGATGAAATTAGTGACTAGGTGACTAAAAAAGTTAGTCACCACAATTATTTCAAGTGAATTACTACTAAATTTGAGCAATTTTAGGTGACCAAACTAAAAATGACTAACTTAAATGACTAATTTAGTGTAGGGATAAAATATACGACTAAATAATAAATGACTAAAGTAAAAGCGACTAACATAAATGACTAATTTTGTCTAGGATTAAAATATATGACTAGATAATAAGTGACAAAATTAATAATGATCAACATAAATGACTATTATAGTCCAAGAATAAAAATATGACCAAATAATAAGTACAACAAGTATATGAATTAGTCATTTATGTTAGTAATTTTTAATTGTGTCACTCCATAAATGGAAAATTGAAATTTTGATACTGAAATGTTACATTTCACTACAGGGGTCTTTGAATCCAGCTGCACTGTTAAAATTTAGAGACAAATGGGTCTATGAATCCATCTACAATGTTAAAATTATGAATACTCTTTTGTCTCTAAACTTTAACACTGCAAATGGATTTAGAGACCCCCTTCTTTGAATCCATCTGCAACATTAAATTTAGAGTCAAAGGGGTCTCCGAGTCCATCTAAAGTGCTAAAATTTAGAGACCCTCGTCCGCAATGTTAAAATTTAGGTAGATGGATTCAATGACCCCCTTAAAGGGGTCCATGAATCCATCTATAATTCTAAAATTAGAACACTTTTATGCAATCACTACTAAACGAACATAGAAGTTACTATTAAAATGATTAACCACAACACATATTAACACAGTCAATATCCTTGTCATAAATAGAAAAAATAATATATATTTATCATTAGAGTAACTTGAGCTACATTTGAGATGAATTGAAATGACTTCCACTCTAACCCAAGAGTATATTCAATATGTTGCAAGTCTATAATAATAACATACGATTTAGAAAGGGTCAAGACATATCTAAATACACATGTGGGGTGGTCGCATTCCTTGGGGAAACCGCCATTCTAGATTGAAAGTCATGTTCTTTTTTACTTCTAGGAAATGTTTATAGAGAAATCCAACACTGGTAATTAATTAAAGTGATTTAAGCTATACTTGAGACGAAATGGAATGATTGCCACTATAACCCAGAAGAATATCCAATATGTTGCTAGTATATACTAATAACATGTGATTTAGTAAGAAGGGTCAAGACGTTTGGAAATACACTTGCGAGGTGGTCCTACTCCTTAGAGGCTTCTACTTTTCCAGCATTACAAAGATAAGACAAATGTCTCATCAAAAATTTGAACCTAACTAGGGAAATAAAGAACTAAACAAATACTACAACATTGATAATAATCAATTAAACCAACCAACCAACCAAGCATTTACTCTTTTCCCTTAATAATCTTTTTTACCCTAATTTATTATGGCTCTTGTAAAAATTTCTCCATAAATAAATATTACCCCTTCCTAGTATCTAACATAATTGTCTCTTTACACCTAAAAGTTTTATTTTTCCAACACTTAATAGAATATTATTTTTATTTTGTTCACTCACAAATTAAATACATATTCAAATTTTGTTCAAAAGAATCACTAAATGAAAACCCTATTTGAAAAAAACAGAAATAAAAACCGTGAAAATTATTTGTCAAGAGAGTCCCACCACACGGAGAGTTTAATAGCTTTCAAAAATCGCGCCTAATTCGTGCAAGCAGAAATGACACTAAAATTTTTGAATACGGACCTCTATGGAGTGTGGCGGGAAGTAGCAATCACATTAAAAAATAATTTGAGGAGGAAGGCCGCTATGGAGCGTGGCCGGAAGAATGAGGGAAATGGCATGCAAACGATGCACAGCTTAGCAGGAAGCAGCAATCACATTAAAAAAATTGAGGAAGGCCTCTATGGAGCGCGGCGGGAAGAATGAGAGTAATCACATTAAAAAAATTGAGGAAGGCCTCTATGGAGCGCGGCGGGAAGAATGAGAGTAATGGGATGCCAATGATGCATAGTGTGGTGGGAAGAATGAGGGAAATTTCATGTCGATGATGCACAGGAGTGGCGGGAAGAATGAGGGCAATGGCATGCCGACGATGCACAATTCAGGAGACAAGGTAATGGTATTTGAGAAAACTATTTTGCTTCTGCTATAACTGATGAGACTAAATGGTACAACGAATTGACCCATTGCAAATCATTTTGGCGAGTCATAGTAAGAACAATGACCATTAGGGTTTTTAGGGTTGAGTTTCAATTCTTGAAGAAGAACTTAGACCTTATTGAAAAAAATTGAGCCCATTTTTCCACACTTTCTGATCCATTGAATGGCTGATTCAGAGTCAAGAGGTGTGAAATGCAACTGGTCTTTACTCCTCTGCTCTTGCTATGGTTCTACTCCCACAGGGCAACTCCAATCCTGGTATGAACAATGAAACTAAATGTAAATTGTGGATGATTTCTGCGGTTACTGATTGCTTTTATGTATAAGATGATCATTCCTAACAATTTTAACTGGTGGAGGTTTCGTTGGGATGGCCTTCTCTTATGGTCTATCATTGAACAAATCGTTTGTTAAAAGTATACAAAACCTAGAACACATCAAACAGTACATGCACATTCCTAGTGAGGCCCCAACTATTATAGAAGATCACATACCGCCAGATAATGGAGAAATTCGTGGCAATATGGAGTACCTAGCACAAACTGCCCCATACCACCAGGAAATAACTTTATGTACAAGTTCCAATTGAAAGCTTAGATAGGTAGATACTATTAATTTCCATCATTGTATCTGCAGAAAGCTACAGGGGGGCTTTGAAGGATTAAATGTAGCTATCAAGGCCCTGATCCTTGTTCTATTCCCTCTGCCTGATGGTGATATAACTCTGCTTATAGGTGACTGGTACAAAACCAATGTTTCAGTAAGTTATTAATCCGTCCCTGAAACATGTACATATCTTGAAATTAAAGAGATTGGCTATGTTCAACTTCAGCCTGTCCACCATAATGCTCTCTTGCAACATATCAATATCTGAATATATTCTATCTTTGGGCAGATCCTTGGAAGAACAATTGATGTGGCCAAATCTATTGGTAATCCTGATGTTGTTCACATTAATGGTCGTGGGCTACCAAATGAAATAGCAAATATACTGGAACAAGGTACTTATCGCTGATCTCTATCACAAGGCAATTTGTTAGATTTAGTATAGGTGTGTCTATCCTTTCAATGATTCACAAGATCTTGTTTATTTTGATTTTATCTTATGACTATTGAATACATTGCTTCTTCTCTTAAGATGTATCTAAAATGACCCATTTGTTCATTAAATTTTTTGTGCCAATCTTTCAAAGTGATAATAAACGAATTCGTGATAATGACTATGCACCCATTTAGTTGGGATGCATTTATTTGATTAAACAGAGTTTGAGAAGTCATTTTTAGGAATATTAGGATGTGAGAAGTAAATACTATGTTCAAAGCTACAATCGTGCAAAGAAATTTAAAAAAAAAAAACATGCAACAAGTTTTCAACAACATGGTAACAACTCATCCTCTTAAAATGATCATAATCGTGCAGAGACATTTCACACATGTTAAATATTCCCCAATCCATATGAATATATGTAAGAAGATATAATGAATCAAGCAAAATAGGGTGGAAAATACTAGCACAACTTGAATTTGGCCAATGTAAGAATTCCAATGCAATCCTTTAGCACATGCTCAAATTATTTCATGAATCCAACACAATGAACAATCCAATCCCAAAAATTGACTCAAGAAAGTTAGTGCATAAATAAATACAAAAGTCTTCTCCTTACAATGCTATTCCTCCATCGAACCTAAAACTACCAAGGCATATGCATCCAGCTCTCCTCGTAGATAGAATTACCAAACGTCCAAAATTCTAGAAGCACTTACTGTGAATAATTGAGGGGCTAGACTCATCATATTCTAATTTTTAAATCCACATCTGCAATACACATAACAAGTGCATATTTTTAGGTGAATCCAAAACTTTTTCCCTGATAAAATTAAAAAGCAATATTTATCAAAATTTAATTTTATCAAATTTGTATCAAATTGGCCTCAATGTCATTCTTATTACGTTGGACCAACTGTTGGGGATCTTGCGGTGGTGGAATTGTGTCTTTGATAAAATTTCCCACCCCATTATCCTCTAATACTATTATGATCCTCCCTTTCCAAGAGACGATGTTAGAGGCTCCCTCTCAATAGTGATCTACTCTCAATACTTGGTAGGCCATCTTGCTTCCCACAAAAACCTTGTAGTCCTTTACAATAGGCTTAAATGTACATATATTAATTTAAATCTAAGGATTCCATTTGTAGGTGAGAAAGAGAGTGGAGAAAGAAAAGAGACCCGGATAATTGAGGTCCACAGACAAATAAATCAATCACTCTGAACTCAAATATAATACCTTCTGTATTGATACATATAGTGGTAAACCGAACTATGCTTGATTGGATCTATATTTTTTTTTCCAAGTTAGACTATTTCTATTATATTATACAAGGAAAAATATTACATATCTCATTCTCTAGACTTGGCAAGCCAATTCCGAAGGGAAGTGTCAAGAGTTTGAAACTAGAATACGGACTGCCCCAGCTGGGGAAACCAGTCCACCAGTAGTACAAAAAAAGAAGCTGTCCAGAATGGAAAACCAACATACATAGTAGCCAAACTTAAACTAAAACATGACAGCGAGGTCTTCCAAAACATGTACAAACTATAGAACGCTATGAAAAAACTAGAGTGAGAGAAGAGCACCCAGCAAATGAAACTAGGGTGGACCGTCATTCTTCTTTCTGGGGTTGG
Source organism: Pinus albicaulis (assembly GCA_034641835.2). Classification (NCBI taxonomy): domain Eukaryota; kingdom Viridiplantae; phylum Streptophyta; class Pinopsida; order Pinales; family Pinaceae; genus Pinus; species Pinus albicaulis. Next base: position 1,572,027,404 of record CM076578.1, on the reverse strand, counting down.
GGTTTTCCTCCTTAATCTTGCAAACATAGAAAGAGTCATCATCCTCCTTGCTCAGTGCCTGGATAGTGGCCTGAAGCCGTGGCAACCCCGGAGTGTCTGGCCGTTTAGAGGTGGAAACAAGCTGACTGGTGTCCTCTTCCTTTTCTCCTGCGTCGCTATTTGAACTTCGACCATCACTGGAACCCGACTTGTAGCTAGTGCAATGGCTGCTGTTGGAGGTGCTCTGCATAGGCAGAGCTTTCATCTTGCGAGGGATGAAGGTCGGCTCAGGCGGGATAGTCAACTTGCGCAGGCGCGTTTTGGGCCGAATGTTAGAGGAAGCCGAAGGGGAGACAAGGAGCTGAAAGGATAATTGAGCAGAAAGATCAATAGGGTCGAGTCTGCTTGGCTCCTCCAAGCCCACAGAAAGGTTAAGTTCCCTACCCATTGTGTTCAACTGAGGTGGTCTAGAGGGGAGGCCACAGCCTCCGGCTCTTCGACACCGCATACAATGACGCCTAGGCATGACAGGCGAGGGAGCAGAGGTGCAGGACAGAGAAGGGACACTCGATGGCGCTGGGGAGGAGTTTCCACCACCTGAAAACAGCGTGGGAAGACTGTAACAGGGCTGAGTAGGGCCAAGAGCCAGGGACTGAAAAGGAGAACAGGAGGCGTGCACAAAAAACAGGAGGGAGAGCCGAATGGAGGCCGAAGGAGCGTAGAGAGCAGACTTAATAGCCATGGAAGCAAAATTGAGAGCCCTTAATGCTCTGCAGCAGGAGGACATCGCAATGAAGGTCGCGTTGTGTGAAATAAAGACCAACATGCTCGGGCATTTATTGTTGGGTTGGCGGCCATGTGCGGGCGTGTGGGATGGACAGTTGTCTTGCCACATGGCGCCTAGGTGGTCCCTCTTTTTACTACAAAGCACCCTCATTCGAGTTTGATTGGATCTATATTAATGAAGTTACCCCTCTTGAATTTATTTAGAAAAAATTCCGCCAGGGGATCTGCTTGGGCGTGAGGCCCCCAAGGCTTAGACAAACCCAAAGAGACATTAAAATTCTCTCCCAGGATTATCATAAAGTTGTTTATGAGAAACTTTGAGAAGAAAGAGTTCCAGAAGCTTACTCTATCTTGGCAGGGGTCATAGATATTTATAATGGAGAATTGTAACCCGAGATTAGAAGAAAAGACCTCGTCCCCAAGAGCCAGATCAGACTCCCAGGAATTCAGAAATTTGATGCTTCAATATTTGAATCCCAAATCCAATCCTCCTGGTTTCACAGATGCATCAAGGGCCAAAAAAGACCACCCAGGAAGAATTTGGGTAAAAACTTCATCACCATGTCCCCTTCACCCATGTTTCTTGAAGCAAGATAATATCGCAATGCACTGAACTGAAGAGACTTTTTAGAGCTAGTTTTTTGTGGGCACTGACCAACCCTGTATAGTTGTAGAACATCACAATCATCGAGAAACCACGACAGGGGACATCGCTGCTCTAAGCACCCCTTTAAGGGATAATTTATTGCCATCATCAATATCAAGTTTTTCTTTCAACTTTGCTTTGGAGATGTTCGATTTTCTGCCTCTCGTTTTATTAGGAACAGAGGGTTCCAAGTGGATACCAAGACCTCCAACAGGGATAACAATAAAATATTTTTTGTCTCTTGGCCTAAGGTTATATTGAGGAATTTCAGTAGGGCACACAGGGCCCGAGGGATGCTCTTCAGGTAATAGGGGAATGTCGGATAAAGATAACTCAGGAATGGCAGAGATGATACTTTCAAGAGATATAAGATCAGAAACAAGGGAACAAGACTCAAAAGTTTTATGGCTGGAGGGACTAGGCTCGAGACAAATAGAATGAGGAAATAAATTAACAGACATAGGAGTATTTGGGGGAGTATTAGTACCTACGGGAAGAGGCACCTATCGTGTGAGTTCTTCGCCCTGACTTTCCCTAACTGTGTCTACTGCTTCTGCCTGTCCCCCCTGTGGTGGCAGCTAAATTTCCATGGGATCAATGAAGCCATCATGCTGAGTATCCAACTCTGCCTATTGTACCTCGACCTCCACCTCTTCCCTAATACTGCTCTCAAGTTCGAGTTCTTCCCGATGTCTCTTGCGTCTATGGAAGCCTAAAGTACAATCCCTTGCCAGATGACCATACTTATGATAATGATGGAAAAAGAATGCTAACTGCTCACAATCCAGAATCTAAGAGAAAGAGTGGCCATGCACTTGAATTTGCATCATATTTGCTAACCCTTCTCTTGTGTCCAATCGAAGCAATATTCGAGCAACCTTCCTCTCTTTTGTCACCAGGAATGACATATCCGCTTCAAGAAATGTGCCCAACATATTTCCAATGGCCCTGAGCACTCCCATCAACCAGAGTTGGGGTGCAAGGGTCGACAGACGCACCTAAACCAGAATTTATTCGAGCCTTTCTCTTTGTGCGTCGAATAATGACATCCATTTTTTGAAGAATATTGGGGAATTGCCAAAGCCCCTGTTCCTTTCCAGAACCCATTCCATTGCTTCTTCATTTGTGAACCTGACCATAAACCAGACTCTGGTCAAGATGATAACCTCTGTTTGAGTGGTCAGACCTCCACTCCAAGACTTATGTATCCACTCTGCGATATAATTTGAGGAATATTGACGACCTTTCGCATGCCCCACCGGGATAAGTTCTAAGGTTGCTAAGGCCTCGTCCAACGAAACTTCCACTCCCAATACCAAGTTTGTCCTAACCTCCTTCTTCCTGATTACTTTCCCCTTCTTTCTCTTGGAGCCAAAGGTCTGCCCAATACCAAAAGAAGTGTTGAGAGCTTCATCATTCAGTAGTTCTTCCTTAGCGAGTTTTTCTAGCAAAGAAACCGACGACCCGCCGCTCTGAGGAGGTGCCTCGACTTCTAGAGACTGAGTCTTGGGGTCAAGAAGTGGGTGGTTCTCCTTCAGCCCCAGAGAGATGTCATTATCTATTCCTTGGATTTTCTGAGAGAAGATATTACCTTCCTACCTGCTTTCTTCTGCATGCCAAAAATTTGTATATGACTCCTCCAAAATCGGGAATCCTTTAAACAGATTCTCCCCAAACAACCCTTCATTATCACCAGAACGCTTTGAAAACAAAGCCTGCTTAGACACTAGACCAGGGAAAACAAATAGCGGGATTTTGCATCCCTGAGTCTTATCCAAATGCTGACCCACTCCCAGGGACACCGCCTTTACCTCCTCAATTAAACAAGATTTTAAACCTTCATGCCTTAGTAGACTACTGCCCTTTACCATGTCTTCGATACCACCAATTAAGGAATAAGGGAGACATAAAGATCTTACCCGAAAATTTGTCGGGGAAACACAACCTTCAACTCTTTGTAAAACTGCATTCTCCAAACCGACTGAAGACTCTGTTGCCTGCAGCCAGGATACCGCCTTTGATGAAAGACTGACTGTTCCAAAAAACCTAAACCACCACCGACTTCCCAGTCTAGCTCAATAACACCTTGCTTGCTAAATGGAGACCTCGTTGGCATTTTGACCTTCTCTAGGTTCTGTTGGGTTGGTTCCAACCCTTAGACCGACAGAATGTCCTCTGGTTTCGGTTCTAAGTCGACACTGTCTTTGGGGCTAACCATACTGAGACCATAAAGAGATGAATCACAAAAATGTTACAAACTCTGCACTGTGAGGGAGAGTCTCAAACGCTGGACTGGCTTCCACACTAGGAGGATGCAAAAACGGAACAACGATGCAACAGATAACTAAAAAATGCGTAAACCAAAAACCGAGAGTGTTAAACACGAGTTTGAAGGGAGACCGATTAGGATTTCGAGGAGCATTTAATGAAGACCCTAGATGTGCGTACAAGTGGTGAGGCAGTTATTATAAGCCATCAGAGCTACAATGACTGGTACCATTGATTGTCCCAATGCACAGAGTGCAAAAACCTAGAAACCATAAAATTCCCCCCCTATTTTTTCAAAAAAAAAAAAAAAAACCCTTCTATTCAATTTACCCTCAACCTACTAGTTTAAGAAAATGTTTTCAAAGGTCGTCTTCCCGCTAATTTCAAGTTAGAAACTATACACTCTTAAATTTAACTTCATTTTCGTCATGGTTTTACTTCTATAAGGATTATTATCATTTGAATTTTGCGCCACATCTTTCAATCATAATGGCGTGAGAATTTCTTCATAGGGCTAACCATTGGCCCCGGGAAATCCCCAAAACAATATCACCGCAAGCAACAAACAGACTTGCAGAAACCCATAGGAGGTTGATCAAGCCAGACTTAGATTTATTCATCTCCTTCAAATTCACCACAACTCCCTTTTAGTTCTGAAAAAATTGGCGGGTTTCATTTTCAGCTGTTTCATCTATATAACTTTAAACAAGCAATATGCTAAAAGTGCTTGTACTTGGGTTTGAATTTTCCATGTGACTTACCCTTCAACTCTATTGGACAAATAGGGTGTCACTGCTATCACAAGATAATCTGATGATGTTAGGTACAAATCCTATTTTTAAGGTCCTTTCTATGTCTTTATGCATACACACTCAAGCATATGTAGATAGATGGATGGATGGTAAATTGGCATTGAAGAGTCCAAGTGATAACAGCGCATGTTTGTGCAAATACCTATATCCTTTACTGTTTTGACTTATATTGTTAAGTCTGTGAGAATGTACAAAATGACCTTGTCTTGCAGCCAAAGAAAACTCATTTTTCCCTTGTTAACTTATCACAATTTTGCATTGGTTTTTTTCATCTCCAATATTACTTATTTTGGTGTTATGTTGTTATTGATACCATCGGCCTGCAATTGTTTTTCCATTTATTCACATGAAGGAACTATGTGAAATCAATCCTTCTCTCCAATTGAGTCCCTTGTTTCAATCTTCAACTTCTATTTAGATTTTGGCATTTTGAAGGTTCCATGTATTGTCTGTTATAATGACACCAGAGACTCCAACATTATGACTTCTTGTTAACAAATTCCATGTGTATTGTGTACATACATCAAAAGGGTTGTTGCATACGGCCCCCACAAAATTTCTTTGACAAGTTACTTGTTTGATAAAGTTTGCTTTGGCTACCATAATCAACAAATATTCCCTGATTCCACAATGTACATTTTATTTGATCATTGCAGCTAGACAGGAGGCCGCCAAAAAAACCCTAGTATAAAAATTCACACATCTAAATTTTTGGTTTATCTTTACAATATAGTTTTTGTGTGGTTTTGGTAGGTTTTATTTCTAATTCCCAGCATGTCTATGATTGATCTCAATTTGAATGCGTACATCACACAAATAGTTGTCATTGGGAAAGAATCAAGTTATGAAGCCGTGTTACTAGTTATTTTAAGTGTCAATCAACTGTTCACGGAATAACTGTCATTGTTAGTCTTTGTTTTTTTTTTCATTAGTCCTTTGAAATTCAAGGGTTATTTCTCCTTGTCTGGATCCTTAAAAATAAATAAAAAGTGGTAGAAAACATCCAACAGAGATCTTGTCATCATGTAGCAATCCTCTGCTTCTTGCATATCTTGATGAAGAAAATATTTAACTGATCTTACTCCCTCTTACCCAGGGAGATCACAAGCCTGAGCTTGTCTTTCTAGAAAGAAAAGTGTCCATCAGGCATCCCACTCAATGTGAGATCACTCAAACATGACATAAAATAGCAATGCCCTTTGTTGTACCATATAAAGTGGTATTATGTGAAACACTGGATTCTTTGAATCATATTCTGCAATATACAACAATGACAACTGAAGAGTTTTCTTAAATTTATACATCCAACTGCAGTAGTGCTAGAGTATATAACACTTAGATGTGCTCTTTCCATCCATCATATTGTCAACCGAGTTATTATCAAAATATTCATGAAACCTTAGATTTCAGTAGTGTACATCAGGATGTAGAATCACTGAGATATCTCAATAAGAAGTTGTCCAATATATGGGGCTCACCCATAAATTTACTTGAGAAATTTCATAGCGATACATATGTCTGATAAGGTGGTGATCAGGTATCCCACAAGATATACATATGCAGACCATTTTACCATCAATCCTTAAGTGTAGGGAATAGTGCATCAAGGCTAGGTCTTACATCTTGACTTCGAAAGTCAACTCCCTCTTACGTTGACAAACGAGAGTGTCATCAATCAGAAGTAGTTGCATCATTACAATCCAATCATCATGGCCTGTCCATAACTCCCTCTAAATATAAGGAAAGTGACCCTACCAAAACTATAGTCATAGAGCTATTTGCAACCTGCTACTTTTCCAGTCACTATTCCTTTGGTCCATGTGCCAAAGTCATCAATATAACTCCCTCTTAATTCTTGCTTCAGCCTTTTATCAATCTACTCCTTATTTTTAATATGACACGTTAGAATACCAAACCTTAGCAATACATAGGTGAACTCTCTCACATGCTCTGCCTATTCAAATGACAGATCTCAATAGCAGTATATTAATAGAACCTTATTACTGAAATTGTAAGAATGACTGAAATTAAAGATACTAAGGGAATTACTCTGAATTTAGGCCTGGAATGATTTCAGGGTCTGATTATGCCATGGATACTGGCGTCTAGCCTGATCTTAACATATAGATAGACCAAGGAAATTTCAAATTATGCCAAGTTTCTTCTCAGCCACAAATACTACATCTGATATACTAAATTTATTCCAAGGTTCAGTATTATTGTAGAAGAATGTGGCAAATAGTTAATGCATTTTAAACTGGTGAAGAAGATTTGTCTTCTTCCCTCCAGGTTCTAATGCTTGTCATTAAAGACAGAATACTTGATGCATCCTTGACTTATGCTAATGGAATGCTCAATGTTCAACCTGAATTCTTGTAGTGATTTCTGTCACAAGGGAGGTTTGGTCTTCAGATACCTATAGAATTTCTTCCTTTAATGATACTATAGGTCTTCAAAGTGAAAAAATGATTCTTCTCGAAATTGAACAAGGATCGATAAGCTTGATGCTAAGAAGATCAGACTGGCTGTATATATGAATGATGACACTATTGAAGAAACATGACTGTGAACACAATCAATACGGCCCAAAGTGATCGAGAGCATTGATATTTTAGATGGAGGATATTGCAGCTACTCCACTGCAACATCATTCTCGAATAGGATTCCTGACACCATATATAGGGTAATATTACTGTTCTGTATACAATGCAAAACTCAACGAATATAGACAGTGGGAATATACCATACGAATAGAGTAAAGAATCCATATCTGAATGGATGGATGCACTTCCATATATTCATGTACTGTATCATCATTCATATACAGCTGATGAAATCGAGATCAAGCTTATACTGCTGTAATAGCAATACCATATTGGAGTTGTTGCACAATGACATCCATACACAAAGCTGAGAGTATATATGAATGGGTTGATACCCATTATTGCCAATATGGGAAGCCATACCAATGTATAGTAATATGAGAAACACATATATGACTGAAGCAAGACAAAATGTCATAATGCAAAGAATCATACTCAAGCATATGCCATATGACATTATAGGCAAATCATACCAAGACCATAACTATATAACGAATGTCCAATTATTTCATAGGTGCAGTATCAAGAGTGAAGATTTGAGATACTTCCTTGAAAAGTAAGCTTGTTGAACCCTGCTTCAAATCACTGTGCTTTCATGACCAACTATGCTTCCTGTTATGCTGTTTTACTAGACATTCAAAGCATGGCTGGAAGGGCTTTAAGGCTTCTCCTCAAGCCTCCTACAATTCATGTGTTTTCTACATCAAGGTATTCATATATACCAAGATATACTTGATCTTAACTGAACTGTACCTTAGGATGACTGCAGTCTAATCTAGGCCTCAAAACAGAATTTTCTGAGTTGCTGCAGAAGCAATCCCTTCTCTGTGGCCTGCAAAATGAGAATCTCCTTCTAGGACAAGGAACCACCCTTTTTACTTTCACTATCTCTTGAGATCACTGCGACTAGGGCAGGAGGTCCCTTCTAGGCCTCTCAGCCCTCTCAAATCCTTCTCCTCATACTGTTGTAGCAGCACCTTCCAGCAACCTTGTAAATAGAGACGAACCCTTCACAAAAAAGTACAGAAAAATCATCAATACTTACCTCTTAACCTGTGGTCTGATCTAGCAAGAGAGACACTACCCAAAACAATATTGACTCTGCTCTCCTCCATGTTGGCTGCTTGCATTAAATGTTGAAGGAGGACTCTGCAATAATGGTTTGCAAATTTGATTTGAAGCCCCTATGAGCTATTGAGACCAACTCTGACATATTCCCAAACTAGAATTCTAACAGTCCGTTGCTTGATGCAAACTTGATTACATTCCTTCTCTTTCTTGGGATTGACCTTATCTGGCTCTGAAACCTTGTTAATTTTGGAGCATGTTCTTACTTAGTTACTTCACTGAACATACTATTCCATAAGCCATTTAGATTCCATTAGCAATCACATAGCTCATTATCATATAAATAGTAATTGAAGAAAGAACACAGATGATCGAAGCAAAAGACAAGCCAAGACAAGATAACACACGGATATGGCGCAAGCCAGGGAAAAACCACAATCTGGGGAAAAACCTTGATCAATTCTTCTTATTATTCATAAATAAATGTTCAGCAGAGAGAGAGAGAGTACAATGATTTTAATTTCAACACTGAATTGCCAAATAGAAGATCTGAAATTAGACTGCAATTCTTAATACTGGTTAGGGCTACCTGAATTTTCCATCTTTCTCCATTACAACCTGCATTCAAGCTTGGGAATATGAGGCCTAGAAAGAAGGACTTAACCATGTGTTCATTCTCTTAAACAACTTAACAACTAGCTGTAGTAATGGTCCTCTGTTTGTGTCCTGCAACAAATATTTTCAACAGAAGATCATGGAGAGATACGCTACAGCAAGGGATCACAACTTTTGTCCAAGGGTCTGCAACCTTTGATCCTATTGCATTGGCTTCTTAGTGGCTGCAGCTAAGGAAGGAGACCCTAGACTAGGTCTCTCTGCCCTCTAGACTTCCTTCACAAGCTACTGTTTACTGCGGCCCAGAACAGATATAATTACCATAAAGAAAATACAGCTGCACCCTTAACCTCTTCTCACACCTACGGATTAGACCTGCAAGTAATATGCACCCTAAAACAATATTTTAGGGGCAAATGGCATAGATATTGCATTAAGAATTACAATTGTTACATCCAGGAGCCAAAAATTAGTCAAATAAGAGTTGCTTGCCAAAAAAAGAAATAACAGTTAATACTCCTTGACCCCAACTTAAAGACTGCCTACATCTTACCTAAAAATGACAATGTTGGACAAAAATTACATAGTCAAACTTGATCTAAATAGTAAATATAAAAATTTATTACAAATTGAACAAAGTGTTCATCTCATGAAACATTGCCCAACTGTATCACTTCTATAAGTAGGAAGGGATTGTTAGACAGATAACATCCCACAGTTTTGCATGCTTCTCGAACCATCCATTTACCCAAAAATAGAGCATTATTCCAATGAACACAAGAAAAAAAATTAAAGATTAAAACAGAGACTAATATTAATGGCATTGAAAGATAGATTCAAGGTTGCAACAAGCCATACAATAACCACTCGTTAGACAAATGAAATGCAATTGATCCCTTATCACCAAAATATTGTGAAGAACCAACAATCTAAGTACTTCAGTTTTAAAATAAGAATGGGATTTCCAATATCATGACACTTCTAGGGACACCTTGACTCATGGTCTCAAACATTCCACTCCCTGTTGAGATGAATTTCCACTGAATGAGTTGTCGGTTCTTGTCATAGAATTCCTTGGTTCAATAGTGCCCATAACTGGTATCTCATGAGACCATTTCCAATCCTTTCAAATGGAGTAAAGAATATGCAGATTATTTACTTAGCTTGAACAAACATTCTTTGGGAATCATCAATATATTGCGAAAGAATCAATCAATTTCTGGAAGTCTTTCAGAATGACAAGAGCTTGCCATGACAACCACTTGCCTGTGTTCTTGTCCCACAAATAGTCATACATATGAAAAGGCTCTCTTTCACAATGGTTTCCCCATAAAGAAAGGAACTTGCCAAAGTTTTCCTTAATATGCTGAGAAAGACCAAATTAATTAGACAAACAAGTTCCATACTTGTTGATAATCCATATGGTGTCACTGCAACTACGAAGATACTAACTAACAGTTTCCCCATATCTGCTTGAGAATGCATGAACAAAGATCTTAAAGGCTTCAAACACACTTGAATATATGGAAAAGACATTAAGGGCCATGCTTGCCACTTATGTATACAACATTTATGGCATGGTGTGATGCAAGTATCTACTAATGATTAATTTTTCATTGCAACACATGAATAATGATTAATTTTACAGCAATGTCAGTTCTATGAGCACACATATTGATCAGGCCAAGCCTTCCCACTTCTCTAAGTACATAGGTGTCAAGAAAATATAGGTTAGACCCTTTTCCTACCCTACTTTAAAATGTTCCCTATTGACTAAGTGCCCAAGGGAGGACGAAGTAGCCTATCCAACCCCATAGGCTATAGTCATTGATAAAGGGGGAAACCCATTATCCAATGTTTTGGGGCAACGTTGGGTAAATTTGGGGTAGCTGGAGAAAAAAGGCAGAATTGGGGGCTATGCTTGTAAACCCTCACATTAAATTAGGAAGAGAGACCCCCATTAGGAATCTATAAATAAAGAGATAGAGTCATTTTCTCATCATCAATTTGGAATGGACTATCTCGGTTTTCTTTGAGCTAGAGCTTTGAGAGTTTTAAGACTCCTTTCTTCTCTTGATTAGTTTTGGTGGAGGTGATCCCACCCTAGCTAATCCCCCTCTCTCCTTTACAACTCTTGCAACATAATATTTTGGAGCATCTATGATTCGTTTTGGCAAGCAGGGAAATGCATTCCCACCGGTTGTTCTTGGTCAATAAGTCTTGTTCAAGACAACGGAGATCTTTCTGTGGGATGCCTGGCCACCATTAGATTTTTTGGGCAGCAAGATATTCTCTCTGTGACTTGTCTATGGTGCACTCAAGCTCAGAACCCTTGGTTAAGGAAAGGTAAGGCTGCGATGGGTCCTCTCTGAGGCACTGAAGCCAAACAGGAGGTAGTGAGGCTATTCTCAACCAAACAGGAGATCAATAGGTTACTAGGTGGTTTTTAGTGCCCAATCTAAAGCATTTAGGGCATCACCTATATGCGGCCTTCCTCCTAAGTGTATTTAGGGCCGCAACAAATATCTCTTTCAGGGGTCTGTGATCACATGAAGCTTTGAAACCACTCCCCAATAATTACAGGCAAGGTCTTTGATAATGAAACATCCCAAGAAGGCCTCCAGAACCTGTAGTTTGTTGACGTGATGCAGCAACAGGATCAACTCTCCAACCACGGGTGAAATTTGGATCAAAAGGGGACTGTCATAAGATCTAACCAACAATTTGACCACGTTAAGAGACTACTCCAACCGCAGATGGAAACTCCACTGAGAAAGGGTTGTCACAAGCTCTTCTTAACAGCAAAAAAGTTTGGAGGCAGCACAGCTAGACAGTGAGTTGTTAATTAGTATATTACCAACCAAACTTGGATAGTGCTAGTGTGGGTCACAGTTGGAATGCTGATCTATTGAATATTGACATTACAGTCAGAATTATAATGGTGGATTATTGGTTGTATAGGTCTACTGTTCATTAGGCAGTTAGCCCTAACTTGTGGTGGTTTGCTGAAGAAACATATGACTGTTAAATATCTCTTATATCATTGGTGAATTATATATAAGGGTACTTACCATTATCTGAGTTGATAAATGTGCACTGTTGTTATGATTTTTTTCATAATTGGTTGAAAACACTAGATAAGGATTGAACCCCAAGGCCAAAAATTACCTAGGGACATTGCATACCTCCATTAGAAAAATAGTAAAAAATGCATTTCAATCTACTTGGATCATAAGCTATAACCAAAGACAATGTATTGTCAAATCCATGAGGTTGGGGTAGGAGGATGGTCCACAAAAGACAGAAAGGAGTTGCAGCAAGGTAGAATTCAGTAGGTGTGCATTTCTATTGAATAGGATCTCCATAATGTGTCCCTCTATGGCAAGGATGTATGGTAGGACATAATGGTTCAGAGGGAATTGAAGCAGAGGGGAATATATAGCCAAGGGTGCCTGAGTTTGTTTCAGGCTACAATGGATTCATAAGGGAGATGAGGGCTCAAAATTCTAGTTTGAATTTTTAAAAAGAAAAGTGGCAATGAACATGATCTTGGATTGCTCCATGCAAATGGTTATTTTGTTGCCACTCCAATTGACATTAGAGGTATGTTCAAATTGAAATTTCAAAATATTTTTCTCCTTATACTGTGATGGATCATGTAGTGGCTGCAAGAAATGCTTATTGTAGGGTCAATCCTCATAAGGTTTTTATTGGTGACTAGAGTAGGTTGAAGAATGATGACTTCTCAAAAGAGGAGGATTTTGCAGCACTTAGCTACATGAGGAATGGCAAGTCTCTGGGTATAGAATCTAGATGGCATTATGTGTGAATTTTACAAGGCCATGAGCCATGATTAGTGACAATTTTTGTCATTTGGAAAAAACATTCCCAAAAAAGCAGCCACAAATGCAATTGGTGATTGGCATCCAATTTCATTGCTTAGTGTGGCACACAAGATCATGGCTAAAATAGAGACTCCAAGGATCTAGTCAATGCCATGGAAGGTTGTTAGGTTGTCTAACGATAACACAAGTTTTGTGTAGAAACAAGTAATCTCAATACCATGGTTTCAACATGTAAAACCTTCAAATGTGCACAAAAACTAGCTAGCAACCCCTTTTATTTGAAATTCATTTGACAAAGCTTTTGACTGAGTGGACTGGACCTTCATTATTGAGATGTTGGCTGTTGTGGAGTTTGGACCTAGATGCATGACTATGGAGAACACATTGTTCACTAATACATTAGCTTTTATATACCAAATAGTGCTTAGATAAGTTTAGTTGATGATGCTCACGCTTGTTTAGACATAATCAACCGGGCATCAAGTGATGTGTTTAGTGACTAACTATCTATTTTTTTCTTGGTGGGGTTGGACTCTCTTCCTAACTAGAATCCCTCAGCTTGGAAATTTACCCCACCTTGGCTAGTTGTTAGATGTTTGGGTATTCCCTTTAGTCTAGATCTTTTGCCAATATCCATGTAGAATTGGTGGCTTCAACAACTACAAAGGAAACTTCCTGTTTAGCATCATCAAGACCTTCCCTTTACGAGGAAGTTGACCATGGTTGCACAATCCTACTAGACTTGCAAATATATTTTATGTCTTGTTGGTTGTGTAGCAAGGCCTGATATCAATAGTAGAGAAGATTTTGAGATTGTAACCATGGTCTCAATCAAACAAAAGGGTCTTCCATTGGCCCCTTGGGATGTGTTACTATCCCCAAGGGTGTCAGGGGGCTTGGTTTGATCAAAATTCCCACTCAAGTGCCTATTTTGGCTACCATATGAGTGTTGAGGGGTGTAGAGGGTGATGCTCCATGGCAGGTTCTGTTTTTACTAGTATGATGTCAACAAGTGGGGAAAGTGCAAGGGGGATTTTTCTTTGTGTGATATCATCTCCTTCATCCTCGACCTGTTTATGATAGTAGCACTGGACAGGTACTTCTGAATAGATTTGAGTGTCTAGACATGTGATTGGATGAGAAGGGAATTTCATCCAAGTGTATATGGTCTGAAATCTATAGCAGAGTGATTTCTGCAGCAAGGATCATTCCCAATAAGGTTGTACAATAGAATTCTGTAGATCAGCCAACAACAGTGGCACAGTGAGGCCATACTCATCTTGAGAAAGAAATGTGAGTTGTCTGGAGGGTTCAAAGCAGTCATGTGTGTTGTAGTAGGGCCGCATGTGCTGTGCAAAGTGAGCAGAACAGTCACGCGTGCCATAGAAAGCAGTAAACTGTTGCACGGGCTGTGGGCATGGGTGCAAACAACCACACAGGTGATAGAAAGGCTGCACTACAGTTTGAGCATATGGGTGCTTAGAAGAATTCGGGTGGTGCAACCTGCACAGGGGTCGAGAAAATTTCTATAGTTGTTGGAGATTGTAATTTTCCACAAAGGACCATGTTCCCAGTAAGGAAACCCTTGTATGATAAGATATTATTTAATGAACACAAAATTTTGATGTGCAGATTTTCTGTGTATGCATGTGTGGGATTAGTGTCCAATTTGCTACTGCTGATTTTATTTATTTACCTGTTAAATACCAAAAATGATTTTTATTTAGTAAGCTGAAACTTTAATTAATTTACAACAAGGAAATTTACTAGAAACTACATTTTCCAGTTGCTAGGGTTAAGAAAATTTAACACACCAAATTCCGGGTCTCAAGCTCACTTATTTGAATTTCCCAGAGTAATTGGTTAGCATGGAAAGAAATTGTGGGCTTGGCTAGGTGGAACATAAAAGACAAATTGGGATCTGGCACACACTCCATTTGGTGTTGGAGACGCAGGGTGATTTCCTTCAATAGTTGCCCCACCTTCAAGCTCACACATTCAATAAGAAAGACATCCTCTTTTGGGGAGACATGTCAGATGAAACTACTTGATATTAGATGAATTGGTAATGCTTGTCTCAAGAGAATGACCTTCTTGGCCCTAATAAAGATTCAAATATGGAGTTGGTAGATCCACAACAAGATCTAATGAAAATAAACATTGGACTATCAGCTCCATTTTGGAAGGACCGGGAGTGGAGATTTGGTAAGCCTTCGTAATAATATTTCTCTTCTCAACTATACTCAATATTGCATCAACAATATCAAATATCCCCCTAAGCTCAATGGAAATAAGTTTCCAGTGAATCGTCCACTAGTAAAGCTAAATGGTGGACGAAAAATCTTGAAGAAGCTAAGAAACGTGAAGCAATGAAAGCAAGTGTGAATTCCTCCACACAAGCCAAAGATATTGGTCTGCATTTTTTCTATTCAGCTTATGTGTGACTTTAACTGATGGCTTGTCCGTTAGTTGTGGTGGCATTCTATTTTTTTGTGACATCAGGTTCTTTTCCTCCCTGCTCCTTTTGGTCCATAGCTCCCAAATTTGGGCGTGTTTATACATTATGTATTGGGGTTCCCATGAACAGAGATGGTGGCAAAAGTATTGGAGACTCACTGGGGCCCTGTGTTGGAGGAAGCTGGATTCTCATTACCTCCCGAAGCTTCAAGTGAGGATAGTGGAAAGATGCTGGAGGATGGACCTGAGATCGGTAATGAATATATGGGCAATCTTAGTTTGGTGTTTTCGCTTTTGATTTCTTTGGATTTTGACTACTAGGTTAGCATCACCAAATTATTTTGTCCTTGTCACTGCATTATGTCTTGAACTGAGCGTGTTTTACAAAGTATTCATGTAGCAGTATTATCTATTTTTAAGTTTATGACTTGAGGATTATGGTTTCCTGACAATTTCTCTAGGTTCCTTTTTTCAGCATATTTAAGGTTATTTTTATGTTGCTAAATTTAACAATTTGATTACTTACGTGTTGGAGAATGGAATTTAGCATTTTGCAGTGAAGAACTATTAAAATTCAAAGTATTTTGTTTTAACATCTATTTTCTTTTCTACCTTTCCCCAGGTGTGTTATTTTTGAATGAGTTATTTTGTTTCTTTGTTACTTCAATTTGTCCAAGGGCAACAAGGGTTTGGAGAATCCTAGCTTAAAATGGTGCAATTAAAGCCTGATGCATAGTTTGATATTATTTCTACAGAAGATGGAATCATACCTGGCAGGCCACTTCCTTCTAAATGTCATTCAGAACCACATACAGACTATGACAGAGCTGCAATTAAATGGGGTTTGATGCACCATAAAGAAAGTGTTGCAGATTGTTGTCAGGCTTGCTTAGGCCAAGCAAAAAATGCTAAAGAAGGTGAAAAGAAGTGTAACAAAGATGGTGGCAAAAGTATTGGAGACTCACTGTGGCCCTGTGTTGGAGGAAGCTAGATTCTCATTACCTCCCGAAGCTTCAAGCGAAGATAGTGGAAAGATGTTGGAGGATGGACCTGAGATCGGTAATGAATATATGGCAATCTTAGTTTGGTGTTTTCGCTTTTGATTTCTTGGGATTTTGACTACTAGGTTAGCATCACCAAATTATTTTGTCCTCTTCACTGCATTATGTTTTGAACTGAGTGTGTTTTACAAATTATTCATATATCAGTCTTATCTATTTTTAAGTTTATGACTTGAGGATTATGGTTTCTTGACAATTTCTCTAGGTTCCTTTTTTCAGCATATTTAAGGTTATTATTATGTTGCTAAATTTAACAATTTGATTACTTACATGTTGGAGAATGGAATTTAGCATTTTGTAGTGAGGAACTGTTGAAATTCAAATTATTTTGTTTTAACATCTGTTTTCTTTTCCACCTTTCCCCAGGTGTGTTATTTTTGAATGAGTTATATTGTTTCTTTGTTACTTCAGTTTTTCCAAGGGCAGCAAGGGTTTGGAAAATCCTAGCTTAAAATGGTGCAATTAAACCCTAATGCATAGTTTGATATTATTTCTGTAGAAGATGGAATCATACCTGGCAGGCCACTTCCTTCTGAATGCCATGCAGAACCACATACAGACTATGACAGAGCTGCACTTAAATGGGGTCTGATGTGCCATAAAGAAAGTGTTGTAGATTGTTGTCAGGCTTGCTTAGACCAAGCAAAAAATGCTAAAGAAGGTGAAAAGAAGTGTAACATTTGGGTTTATTGTCCATTTGAACGTGGTTTCTATTCTCCAGATATATATCAGCAGAAGCATCAAGAATGTTGGCTAAAGCAGGTAGAATTTTCATGCTTCCTCTATTGGATATCCTGCATCTTTTGCTATGTGGCTTCATAGAGGAGATTTCGCTTTGGATATTAGATGCTTTTGTCAAGAAAGATGTTGAAATTGATCTTTTGGGGAATCTACATACATATTTATGCAAGTTCGAGCCTTTCTTGCTAATTCAGGGACAACTTACTGAAGGGTGGTTTGAAATTTTGTGTTTGTTCTTATTCAAGTTTGAGTTTATTTCAAGACTGTTATAGTCTATGGTAATGTGCGATTATGAATTATAACTTTATATAATTTTGATGTTTCTAGGTTGGAGATTGTACTATTTTCATTGGAGGATGCTACTATTGATGCGCCCAAGGCTCTTGCGTTACTTGGTGGATTCTTGCAAAATTGGTTGTTGCATGGATATTCTTTATTCAAGATATAACAAGGGCAATCAAGGATGGAGGTACATAGCCAGGAAGCTTATTAGAAATGAGGGGATTTTGAGGTATTTCTCAAGAAGAAAATTTCAAGGTAGTCTGCTCACAATTTTAATGCCTGATCAATTTTGTGGTTTATCTATGATCTCTCATGTTGACAAGTGAATGGTTGGTTAGTGTTCTCATCCCCAGCTTTCAGCCAGATGGCCCTACTTCAGAGGCGCCATGTATCTTCGTGGGCCTTCAGGATCTTAGTCTGCTCAGATTCCAGCAAATAGATGCGCACCTTTGATTCATCCGTTTCAAATCCCCGATGGTCAGACGAACTCATTGTAGCAAGTTTTGCTTCTCCTTTGCCCAAACCCTGCTGAGCCTCTTGACCTCTTTCATATTGTAGGCGAAGAGAGTAGAGGGGTCTAGGTCCGGTGGTCCTATATGGTTAGTCCAGTACTGAGTGACATCTTCAACATATGATGCATCCTCAAGCCATGTAGCATTGAATTTGAAGGGTGCCCTTGGCTTTGGTGTGCGTCCAGCAAGTTCCATAAAAATGGGAGAGTGATCAGAGAGTCCCCCCTGTCCAACCCACTGCTGATGGTTGATGATATGGGCAATAATTTCCTCATGGACCAAGAATTTGTCCAATCGTCTGGCAAGGGAGGCTTGTCCTGTCCTCTTCTTGTGCCAAGTAGGTTTTAGTTTGGGGAACAGGATGTCCACAAGCTGGTGCATTTCAATGAGGGTCTAAATCTGTTCAGATAGGGGATCGAATTGAGCGGAATGTCCCCATGATTCAGCCTAACCGAGAGAGAAATTGAGGTCGCCACTGAGTATGAGCTTGTCATGATTCATGAGGGGGAGGTTTAGGAAATGATCCCAGAATGTGAGTCGATTAGAGCACGGCCCCTATATGTTGAATATGTGAAAGGGAGATTCGAATTCAGTCAATTGTATGTTGGCCCCCAAGTATCCCTTTCCTCCCTAGATATTAAGGAGATTTATCAACCGAGGATTGATGCCTAGTGCAATGCTGCCCGATCGGCCACGAGCATCCAGGGCATGAAAGTTCCATCCAAGGCACATGCCTTGAAGAAAATTGACAATCGATGATTTAGGGCCAAGGGTCTCTTGGAGGAAAATAATATCACAAGGGGTGGATTCAAATAGACAACGAAGTGCAAGTTTTTTGGCCTAACTTGCAAGGCCACGTCAATTGAAGGAGACAATAATCATGAGGGAACAGATGCATGGGCTGTCTGTGCTCTAAGGACCCTATCGAGAGTGTGTTGACGTCCATTGGCTACCTCTTGACTAGCTTGGACAATGGCTTTAGAAATATATGATTTGTGACCACGAGAAGATACCCTGATCTTGGGAGGGGGGGAATAATAGCTAATCCGCATGGGGGGATGCAGATAGCTTGGAGAGGGATCTGAGAAAGTATGAGTGGCTGCCTGTAGAGTCGGATGAGGCCTCAGAGGAGAGGGGGAGAGTAGGAGAAGGTATAGAGGGAGGGGTCACGGACAAAGGGAGAGGAGAGGAGGGGAATGTCGACCCAGATACAGAGAGGACCAATGATTGAATGACAATAGATACAATAGAAAAATCAAAAGCAGAGCGAGGGAGTGAAGTAATACTCACAGATGGCTATGTGGCAACTGCTCTGGAGTGGGTAATGCGCGACGAAGGGGGTCGAGGTGGATGAGCAGTAGGGGCTTCATTCAGAACACTGGCTTGACGGGGTCGACCACGCAAAGAATTTTTTTGAGTGGGCACCTGTGCCTGTGGAGTTGATGCAGGAACATATTCAGTTGGCAGGGACTATGGAGCCTTCTTCTACAGGAGTGGGCAGTCCTTGTAGAGATGCCCGACCTCTTGACATCTTCTACATCGGTAAGGCACACCTTCATAATCCAGAGGCTGGATTTGGGTAAATTGCTTCCATCGCAATGTAATGGACTCTTCCAAGCCCTCTCTGGTGTCCAAATGTACCAAAATCTGAGCCATGGTCATGATACCAATTGCAATATAAGATTTGTCATGATCAAGATAGGACCCAAGAGCATTGCCAATGTGTGCGAAGGTATCCTCAGACCAAAAGTGCATAGGTAGCCCAGGTAATCGAACCCAGATGGGTCCAACACCCAAGTGCTCTCGCTCAGGGTCGAATAGAGGGCTCCATCTCTTCAACAGGACTGGGGCTTGTTCTATGTGCCAATAATGGGCAAGTACCCATTGCAGGTGTTCCGACCGAATGAAAATGAGTGCGAACCATCCTTTGGGGAGAATGATGACAAAGGGTAAAGCATCAATAAACTGTCCCCAGATCTCCATAGTCCATAGCCGAATTCGCTCCGTGTTGTATTTCCGGCCTCGAATGTGTCCGACCAAAACCCTCTCTGCCGTGTCAAGTACATCACCCATCTTGTTTTGGTCTCTGAATGCGAGGTCGATACCCTTATTACCTTTCTTAACACATCTCGACTTCCTAGATGAGCGTGGTTGAGATCCAAGGGAGGGTTGCTCCCCTGCCAAGTCTGAGGTAGGTTCCTTGATCATCCTGACTGAATGTGAGGGTGGATCAATAGGGAGAGTGCCCGCAAAACACCCAGATGGAGGGGGGCGTGGCGTCATTTGCGAGGGTTCAGTCGGGGGCAAGTTAGGCATATGTAAAGGGGGTGCAGAAGCGGGAAACGAAGGTATAGGATCCAGGGAAGAGGAGATATCCCAGGGAAGGGGGGAGGACTGCGACAATAGGAGGGATGTCAGAAAATGGTGAGATGTAGGGGATAACAACACAGATAGCACCAGATCGACTACAGGAAGCGGGGGGGGAAGCACTCTAACAATGCAGATGGCGGAGAATCAGAGTGGTAGGCCAGGGAAGAAGATCCCTCCAGAGAAAAATGAGGCCAGGTGGAAGCCCTAGATCCATTTGGCAAAACTGCAGATGCGGGAGGTGCCTGCGCGAACGAAAAAGACGGGGAGTATCGCAAAGTGGACTAGATCGGTAAGCCCTCCAATGGGTCCGGGGAATAATCCAATAGCTCGTCCTCTAATGGGTCTGAGGAATAATCTAGCAGCTTGTCCTCCATGGCATTCGATGTGGGTCGATCGATGGTTGCAGAAGAGCGCGGGTCGTAGAAAGTGCAACAATGAAAGGAAATAAGGGATAGGTGAAAATCAGGAGGCTACAATAGGTGTAGGCAGTCTCAGCAGAAACCCTACCCCAGGGCTGACACATGTGATCATCCGCGGGACTGCGATGCTGCAGTGTGTGTCAGAGCCCCCTCCATATTGCGTCATCCATGATTGCTGAGCCATTCAGAAACCCTTAGCGAAAAAAAATCTTAGATCGCCTTCCATCCTCATTCACATAATTCAATCATCAACATGGTAGAGATGTTGTAATGTCGTCAACTTTCCTATGTTATACCAAAATGATTTCTGGTTAACATTCCTATGTGATACCTGTGTAAAGGATTCTTTTATCAGCCATTAGATATAGGCAACTCAAAAAGACACTTTTCTAGTTATCAGTATTAGTATATTAGTAAAATAGTGACTAATGCCACACTCTTATTTGGTTCAAATTGAATTGAATCCAAAACTCTAGCTATAAAAATTAAAATTGTATATTTATTTTTAAAATTGCAATATGTTAAAACATATTAACATGACTGTGTATTTTGTTTAAAATTATGCAAATTAACAACATATATATGTAAAGGGAGAAAAACACAAAAGGAAAAAGAAGAACCTATGTTTTCATTTAAAACAAAAATCCAATGCATATTCATATTCAACTTAGATCCAAACAGAAAAGGTCAAAACATCTAGCCCCATTGTAAAATTTTCCACATAAAAAAGACACCAAATACTGCCTGAAACATGGATGTTGAGGGAGCTATTATCAAATGGCTATCATATAAACCACAAAATTGAAATTTTGTGTTTGTTCTTATTCAAGTTTGAGTTTATTTCAAGACTGCTAGTGTCTATGGTCATGTGCGATTATGAATTATAACTATATATAATTTTGATGTTTCTAGTTTGGAGACTGCACTATTTTCATTGGAGGATGCTACTATTGATGCACCCAAGGCTCTTGAGTTACTTGGTAGGATTCTCACAAAACTGGTTGTTGAAGGGATATTCTTTATCTAGGATATAGCAAGGGAAATCAAGGATGGAGGTACATAGCCAGGAAGCTTATTAGAAATGAGGGGATTTTGAGGTATTTCTCAAGAATAAAATTTCAAGGTATTTTGCTCACAATTTTAATGCCTGATCAATTTTTTGGTTTATCTGTGATCTCTCATGTTGACAAGTGAATGGTTGGTTAGTTTTTAGCTCGTGCTCACATTTGTTGGTTCATGAAGCTCGAGCACTTTATAACAAAAATAGGTAAAGTCAAACAACACAAATGGTCCACTAGCTCTCTTTTCATTTGCTAATATTACAATGAAGTTTTATTAGAGGCACTGTTTATTTGTTTGTTTTGGTTAGAAAATGGTTTTCTCTTGGTTTTATGTGATTTTCAATTTATCGTATGTAGCATGTTGAGAAATGGGAAAGAATAATTTGACATTTATTTTGCAGAAATTGATGCTGAAGGAGAATTGCTTTGACATTGTTGATGTTAAGGTATATGTTGTATAAACTATTTATATTATAATTTATGTTATATTCTAGTGTTCATTGTCTTTCATGTCTTACACTGCATTGTATTTTCTTTTGTTTTCAGAAAATGAAATCAATATTGATCGTAAGAAGCATGAATTGAAAAAAGAGGAGAGCAATAACATTTGAGCGACAAATGCAAAAAGAGAGAGGAGAACTGGTCTGGTGATACCCTTAGAGCCAATATCTCGCATAAGACACACATATAAATACTAATGATCAAGTCTTCAGAGTTGGTGAATCCACCTGTAATGCCTTGATAGTACAACGATAATGTTTTGAAGTGATGAAACATCATTTCATGTGTAAATTTTAGTCCAACTAATATTAAGTTGGAAACTCATATTGTAATACTTTAGCATTTCATATAATATAATTTATGTGGTTGAAATTATTTATAGTTGCACTTGATGTTGTTTAGTATTGTAATTAAAATATGCGACTTTGTGTTTTCATATTAGATGAACATGCAAATTGTATGAATTTTTTTTAAATCATACAAATTAATTTATGTTGATTAATAATGAACATAAATAAAATGAATATACGACTAAATTAGTCATTTATAATGATTATTAATGAAAGTAAATGAAATGAATATAAACTACTAAATTAGTCATTATATAATGAATAAATGGCTACTGCAAATGATAAATTTGTGACTAAAAATGACGACTAAATTTTGTATATATACGACTATTAGTAGCTAATTTACAGTATCTTATAACACGACTAAAATTTAATCATATTTCTTTAGTCATTAATTGGTTTCAAACGATGACTAAAATTTGCATATATATGACTATTAGTAGCTAATTTACAGTATCTTATAACACGGCCAACATATTGGTCATTAATTGGTTTTCTCGGGTGATCATATAGTAATATATTTTGTGGTATATTTGGTCATTAATTGTGACATTTAATGACCAAATCAAAGACCAAATGAATGACTAAATCAGTGATTAAATCAATGACTAAATCAATGATCAAATCAGTGACTAAATCAATGACCAAATATACAACTAAATAACAAAATTGAGATAACCAATTAATGACTAAGTTAAAAACGACCAAAAGTTGGTCACGTTATAAGATACTGTAAATTAGCTACTATTGGTCACCGACTGAAAAATAGTCGTTTATATGCAAATTTTAGTCATTTTTTTAGTAACTAATTAGCCATTTTGTACTAGTGATTATTGGAGTTGGTGTTAGCTTGTAGTTCTGCATAATGAACCTTTCTAAAATCTTTGCAACATACTTTGCTTGAGAGGTAAAAATTCCATTTTCTGTTTGCTTCACTTCTATGCCAAAAAAATATCTTAATAACCCCAAGTCAGTGATTTCAAACTCACTTTTCATAACTTCGTTGAAATCAACAACGAGAGAATCATCACTGCCTGTAAAAATTAAATAATCCACATAAAAAACAACAATAAGAATATTAATTTCATTTTATTTGATGTAGAGAGTAGGTTTACCATCACATTTGTCGAACCCATTGTCCATCAGGTAAGCATTTATTCTTCTGTACCATGCACACGGTGCTTACTTCAGCACATAAAGAGCTTTCTGCAATTTACACACCTTGTGTTCTTGGCCTTCTACCTCATAGCCAGAAGGTTGTCCAACATACACCTACTCTTTCAGTAGTCCATTCAAGAATGTTGACTTCACGTCCATTTGATACACTTTCCATTTTTTTTCTGCTGCTATTCACAACATTGTTTGCACTGTCTCCATCCTTGGGACTGGTGCAAAGGTTTCCTCATAGTATCTTCCATGTTTCTGCTTGTAGCCTTTCACAACTACCCTTGCTTTATGCCTTTCAATCTTACCTTTAATGTTTCTCTTGGTCTTATATACCCATTTCACTCCAATGACTTCTTTTCCTTGCGAAAGGTCCACTAACTGCCATGTGTCATTCCTTACTATTGCTTCTATCACTTCATTCATTGCTTCAACCCATTTCTCTTCTTTGAATGCATCTTCAAAGTGTATTGGGTCATCAACATGAAAAAATAATGCAAATAAAGAATTCAAACTAGAACTATTATCAACTTCTTCTTGCTCATAAATTTCACTTAAATTTCTGAATTGTGGTCTTCTTATACTTGCTGAAGATGAGCTTGGTGTCGATCTTGAAGTAGATGGAGTTGCAGATCCCTGTGGTGTGCTTGGAGAAGCACTTACTTGATGTGCAATGTTGTCCTATTACTTACCTGCAGTGTGCTTTGTTGAGCTTTTGTTGGTGGAGGATGAGTTATTGTTGAAGAGTGAATTGCTGCAATCAATTCCTCTTTGTCTTCATGTGACATACATGTCTTCACATTGACTTTCTTCTCTAAACTTCCATCCCATGCTTCCTCTTGTATGAACTGAACATCTTTGCTGATTATTACCTTCTTAGTTAATGAATTGCAGAGCTTCTATGCCTTGGATTCATCACTGTATCCAAGAAATATACATTTCTCCCCCTTGCTATCCAACTTCTTCCTCAACTCATCTAGGACATGTGCATATGCCACACATCTGAACACTCTCATGTGAGTGAAAAATTTCTTTCTTCCACTCCATGCTTCTTCAGGAAATCTATTTATGACACTTTTGGTTGGACATCTATTAATGATATACGTTGTTTTGTAGTATAATTTGACTCAGCTAAAAGTCAAGAGAAGTTATGAGAAATTCAAGATTGTTGAGGAACACTTGTTAAAATTTCAAGAAGACCTGTAATATGCTCGAAAGCATAGCCACAATCTCAAAGAGGATTCGTCATCACATGTGCACTAGAACCAAAATCAAGGAAGTAGCAACATTGTAGGTGTAATCTAAGCCAAAGGAGCACCAAAGAGAAAAGAGTGCAAGAGGGGTCAAGTCAGGCTTATTCGAGTGAAAAACAATTCATGAGTCGGGTTGATTGAAGCATTCAGAACATTACTTACAGGTCAGGGTCGAGTCGAGCATATTTGCAAGTTTAGGAGGGTTACACCATAGAGAAAAAAATTAATTTCCTGAAGGCATAGAAATGGCATATTTCCCTTAAAAACTTAATAGTTTTGGAGGAGGTGCAAAGGGAAAAATAGACGGCCAGGATCAAAGCCCAGAACTTAAACGGAGAGATGGACGGTGGAGATCATATCGCATATCGCATTCGGTAAAGGATACAGTTTGAAATATGGTTAAACTTGCGATATTGCGATGTGATGCAATCACATATTGCACATCGTAAGGTCAGGAGGAAAGGCACTAAACGAATATGTTATGATCGTTGAAGTGCGAAGTGCGGTAAAGTTTCATATCACCGATTGGGATTTATCATTGGCCCCACCTTCGCCTGCCACGTCACCTTTTTCCCATCGCACTTCGCACATCGCAAATTTTAACACTTACCTCCCGTCTTTCATAACAAAATCCCTAATTTTCGATTTGCAGGCCGATGCAATTTGGTTTCAAAAGTGAACTCCAAATGTTTTCAAATCTGGAGGTAAGTCATTTCTTATGTTAAATTTCATTGGAGGAAGAAAGGGGGATTATAACGTAAAGTTGGTGAAATGCCTTGATATTGGAAGAAAGTCTGAACACAGGAAAAGAGACTCGGGTAACTGACCTGACACAGAGCAAAGGAGAGGAGAAGACTAAACACAGTAGGCACGTGCAGAAGAGGCAGATTCGGGTAACAGGTGATCTAGGTGGATATTGGTGGCCACCCACCTATTCCACTAGGGGCCCCACCATTGTCTCTTTCAGTTTTTCAGTTTTGGCACAAATTACTATTTTCGACAGTTTTTTGGGTATTGAACTTTTGGAGCCATTTTGAGGCCCTAAACGACGTTTTTTGGGAAAACCGAGAGCGACCAATCCTATTGTATACCAAACAAAGATCATATACCAAAGTTACATCCCTGGGAAGTTGAAACACTGATTTACCCAAACGGGGCCTATATTTTTGGCGCTTCATATCCTAGGGTTAGGGTTTTGGATGTTTAGGGTTTTCCATTGTTTCTAAATAACAAATAGGCCCTCGAGCTTCATTGTAACTCAGTTCAAAGGCCTGTAGCTGCCACATCTCTTCTTAGAGATAAGCTACCAATGCCCTAGCTAGTTTATTTCTGTTTTGTTTGTAAGCAAATTTCATTTCTTTGATATTAATGAAATGAAGTGTTATTTCTGCTGCATATTTGTATTTATGGTTACATGTGTATTCTATTACGTTCCTGCATAAATCTGGATCAACAGGTGACATGATGACAGCGTTTGAAACACAAAATCATGGGCAGAGACGGGTGGAGATGTGTTTATGCAGACTGTTGGGACATTACAGCCGAAATAGAAGGAGACACATACGCAAAAAATTAGACTTAGCAAAAGGATTATATTCCAAGTGTATTTTGTTTTCTTTGTTAAGATCGAAGCTACAATGATGTCCTTGATTGCAATGTAATAAGTAGTTTAACAGTTTAGGAAGGTTAGGAGTTTCAAGAAGCTCGAGCAGTTACAAACTGCTTTTGTTTTTATTTAAGGAAGAGAGAAAGAAGGAAGCATGGTCCTAATTTATGGACCTCGTGGGGATTACATTTTGTACTTCTTTTTCTGAAGGGTAAATGAAAGAAGCAGTAAGTTTCCTACAGTTTTTGATGGTGATTCATGTTTCTTGTGCCATTTTGTGTCTCTTATTCTTTGAATGACGTGAAGTAATATAGCATCTAGTCTCTTAATTAAATATGTGAGTAAGAGTTAAATAACCTTAATTTGCACTCCTTCACTAAATATCTTCTTCCTTCACAAATTCTCTCTAAAACTTAAAAGTAATAGATTCTGTCTTTACATCATATTATTTTAAATTTCCCCTCTCTTCACAAACTCTTGATGAAAATTCAAAATAATAGATTATGTGTTTACAGCATATTATTTCGAGTTTCCTCTCTCTCCATGAATTTCCTCTGAAACTTAAAAGTGGTATATTCTGTGTTTACAATATATTACTTTGAGTTTCTCCTGGAGTTCTTATTTTCATTCAGATATCAGCAGTGAATGGCATTATGAAATCTTTTATTCTTCGAGATCATTAAGGGATTTAGAAAAATAGTCTCCAGAGGGATAGAACAAAGACCTCATGATAAATTAATTTATGTGACACACTTTTAAAATGTCTTAAGAACTGATTCCTTTCACAACCAAGGCATTGTCTGTTAAGATACAAAATTTTCCGGCGTCGTTGTCGAGGATGAAGGCATGAAGTTATTTTTCCCTAGGTATTGAAATCTATTTTTTGATGGTGAACAAGAATTAGATACAAATTTGGTTGTTTATTATTCACATGGTGACTCCACTGATGAATGTTTCATTAGATGAGGTATGTTGTGGGCAAGAAATGAGAAAGCATTGTGGAAAATACAGATATCAGAGTTTAAGTCTTTTGAAGGGATTTTTATTTTTCACTATTAGTTTGGTGGTCTATTTTCCCTTACATATCAAGAAAATTGTTTCCTGCCTTACTTTATCAGAATATTATAAGGCCGAAAATGTACATTCTTTATTGGAGAAAGAAGATTGTTCTTCTGATTTTATTATTTATCTTGACACAACTTTATCTCCTAAATATGGAGGGAGAGATGGTTCCTGCATTACAATTCCTGAAGGTAATATGTCACAGTCTGGATGTAAAGGTGAGGATTCATCATATTTGGGTTATAATATTCTACCTCATAAGCAATCTGCTTCTTTCTAGCTTCGAACCAAGGTGATTTTCAAACCCTTGGTGCTGCCCACAATCCTCCATCAATATCCTTCAAAAGGATTCAAATTTTTGCCAAGTTTTTTTGGAGAGGAGGAGGATATTTCAGCTGAACAACATATCCTGGAATTTGAGTACTTTCTGGACAAATTTAATATTATTTATGAAGACGTGGCTTTAAGGATGTTTTGTCATTCATTAAAGCATGGTGCTCAGTAATGGTTCTAGTGTTTGGAACCAAGTTCAATTAGTTCATGGCAAGGTTTTCAAGATATATTCCTTAGATATTGGGGCGAGCATAAGTCATATGAAAAACACCTTTTTGAATTGTATTCTATCCAGAGGCAGAGCAATGAATCAATCGCTGAAACTAGTGGAGCTTCTCAGGTGTGTTTACAATAGGGGGAAGATTTTTGTCAAGAGTTGGCATTATACGAAGAAGATCAACATTATGAGGAGTCAAACAGTGAAGGAAGTTTCCCTATTCAAAGAAGTCAACGTCAGAAAAATGTTCAAGATAAGGAGGCAACAAAAAATATGTCTCGCCGGCTCTATGATCCAGTAGTAGACTATACAAAAACTTTCTTTTGTTAGCAACAAACATTTATGCAAAGGTATGTGAAAATCTTGATATCTGGAAAATTTTCATGGTATCTCCCTATTATGATCTTCAAATTTCAATAGCATGGAGGCATTAATTTGTGCCATTGGAAGGTTGACTTCACCTGATTTAGTTCAAAAATGAATACATGCATAGGAGTTATGCATAAATAAGCTCAGAAGTTGAGAATTTTTAGTTGTAGTATTTCTAGTTCAGTATTTTCAGGTTAGGAATAAAGGAAGAAGTCCAAAGTGTAGCAGGTTTCGGGAGGATTTCATAATGGATCAATTCCCATTCGAGATTGACTCCATGCCCAGTAAAGGCTACTGATCTACAAGTTCTCTTTGACTCCATGCCCAATAAAGGTTACTGATCTACATGTGCTCCTTGACTCTATGCCCAATAAAGGCTATTGATCTACAAGTGCTTTTTGACTCCATGCCCAATAAAGGCTACAAATCTTCAAGTTCTTAGCACTTTGTTACCAAAGTGATGTCCCAAATTGGAACCAGATGTTGTAGAATAATTTTACTCAGCTAAAAGTCAGGAGAGGTTCTGAGCGATTCAAGTTTATTGAGGAACAATTGTTTAAATTTCAAGAATACATGTAATATTCTCAAAAGGATAACCACAAGCTCAATGAGGATTCATCATCACATGTGCACCAAAACCAAAATCAAGGAAGCAACAACATTGAAGGTGTAATCTAAGCCAGAGGAGAAACAAAGAGAAAAGTGTGTAGGAGTGGTCAAGTCGGTCTTATTCACATGAAAAACAGTTCAAGAGTTGGGTCGATTGAAGCATTTATAACATTACATACAGCTCAGGGTCGAGCCGGGTGTATTCGCAAGTTCAGGAGGGTTACACCATGGAGAAAAAATTTAATTTCCTGAAGGCAGAGAAATGGCGTATTTCTCTTAAAAACTTAAGAGTTTTGGAGGAGGCACAAGGGGGAAAATAGACGGCCAGGATCAAATTGCAAAACTAACACGAAGAGACGGACGGAGGAGATTGTATCGCATAGCGCGTTCAGTAAAGGATACAAGTTTGAAATATGGTTAAACTTGCGATATTGCGATGCGATGCGATCGCATATCGCACATCGCAAGGTCAGGAGGAAATACATTAAAGGAATATGTTATGATCGCTGAAGTGCGAAGTGCGGTAAAGTTTCATATCATCGATTTCAATTTGCGATTGGCCCCACCTCCACCTGCCACGTCACCTCCCGCCCATCGCACTTTGCACATTGCAAATTTTAACACTTACCTCCCGTGTTTCATAACAAAATCCCCGATTTGCGCTTTGCAGGCAGATGCGATGTGGTTTCAAAAGTGAACTCCAATGGTTTTCAAATCCGGAGGTAAGTAATTTATTGTGTTAAATTGCATCGGAGGAAGAAATGAGGATTATAACGTAAAGCTAGTGAAACACCTTGATAATGGAAGAAAGTCTAAACACGGGAAAAGAGACTCGGGTAAGTGACCCGACATGGAGCAAAGGAGAAGAAAAGACTAAATACAACAGGGAGGCCCAAAAGAGGCAGAGTCGGGTAGCAGGTGACATGATAATAGCATTCGAAATGCAAAAGCATGGGCAGAGTCAGGTGGAGATGCATTTATGCGGACTATTAGGACATCACATCTCAAATGGAAGGAGACACATCAGGAAAAAATCAAACTCAACAAAAGGATTATATTCCAAGTGTATTTTGTTTTCTTTGTTAATATCACAGCTACAATGGTGTCCTCGATTGCAACGTAATAAGTAGTTTAGCAATTTAGGAAATTTAGGAGTTTCAAGAAGCTCGAGAAGTTACAAACTGATTTTGTTTGTATTTAAGGAAGAGAGAAAGAGGGAAGAAGAGGCCTGAGTTCTAGACCTCTTGGGGATTACATTTTGTACTTATTTTTCTGATGGGTAAATGAAATAAGCAGTAAGTTTCCTACAACTGTTGATGGTGATTCATGTTTCTTGTGCCATTTTGTGTCCCTTCTTCTTTGAATGAAGTGAAGTAATGTGGCAACCGGTCTCTTAATTACATCTGTGAGTAAGAGTTAAATAACCTTAATTTGTGCTCCTTGACTCCATCTCTTCTCCCTTGAAAAATTCTCTCTAAAACTTAAAAGTAATAGATTTTGTGTTTACAGCATATCATTTTGTCCCCTCTCTTCACAAAATCCTGATGAAACTTTAAAATAATAGATTATGTGTTTACAACATAATATTTCGAGTTTCCTCTCTCTCCATGAATTTCCTTTAAAACTTAAAAGTGGTAGATTCTATGTTTACATCATATTAATTTGTCTTTCCCCTGCAGTTCTTCTTTTCATTAAGATATCAACATTGAATGAAATTATGAAATCTTTTATTATTCCAGATCATTAAGGGTTTTAGAAAACTAGTCTCCAAAGGGATAGAACAATGATCTCATGATAAAGTCATTTCTATGACACAATTTTAAAATGTCTTAAGCACTGGTTCCTTTCAAAACTGAGGGATTGTCTCTTAAGATAGAACACATTGCACAAGAGACAACTTCAACACAATAATCATTTGGAAAATGCTTTGCCTTCAACATACGCCCTTTCATTTCCATGATGGTACCATTATTTCTTTCTGAAACAACATTTTCCTGAGGTGTATACCTTTTTGTAAACTGCTTGTGAATTCCATTCTCTCTGCAAAAACGTAAGAACTCATCTGAGATATATTCTCCACCTCTATCAGTCCTCAACACTTTTATGTAGTGTCCACTTTGCTTCTCAACAAGAGCTTTGTAGTGGCAGAAGTGGTCAAACACTTCATTTTTATGTTTTAGAAAATAGACCCATGTCTTCCTTGTGTAGTCATCTATGAATGTCAAAATGTAATGGTTGCCACCAAATGATGGTGTTTGCATTGGTACACATAAATCTGAGTGGACAATCTCCAAAGGTGCTTTGCCCTTATTGACTTTCCTGCTGGAAATGATTCTTTATGTTGTTTTCCCAAGATGCAACCTTCACATAGGCTGTCTGATTTTTCTATGAGTGGCAATCCTTTCACCATACCTTTCCTATGCAACAAATTCAGACCTCTGAAGTTGAAATGACCAAATCTCAAATGCCATAACCAATTCTCATCTTTGAGTTCTTCTTGAAAATTTTCTTATGTGACATCTTCTATAACACCTTCTTCCTTCAAGTCTGATCTTATCTTGAGAGGAAACATTCTATTGTTTGTCATATGAACTTTTGCAATGAGTTGTATACTTGGAGGCTTATCCAATATTGTGCACACATCATCTTTAAAAAATACATTGTAGCCCTTTTGCATGAGTTGTCCAATGCCTAGGAGGTTATGTTTCAAACCAGGGACGAAATAAACATTTGCCATGAACTTCTTCTCTCCCTTCTTTGTTAGTATGTCCACTCTTCCTTTTCCCATGACATAGACCTTGCTATCAGTCCCTAATGTCACTTCATATTTTACACTTTCATCTGGATTGGAAAGCATTGCTATATTTCAAGTCATGTGGTTGCCACACCCTGAATCTAAGAACCATACATCTTCTTGTTTTTCTTGTGCTACATTACAAGCTAAAAACAATCTATCATGGTTCTAATTTTCCTTTATGAAATTTTCATTTGGTTTTCTACTTGTGTCATATTGCTTCTTTCTACATTCATTTTCATAATGACCATACTTCTTACAATAGTGACATTGAACTTGAGATTTATCATACCTTTGACCTTGTGCTTGATTTTAGCTTGATCCTTGACTTGGATTTTGATTGTTGCCCCTTCCACTTGACCTTGAAGGGTTGCTTCTTCCACCTCTTTATGGGCTTCTTCTTCTTCCTCTATAGTTTGATCTTCCTCGACCTCTACCTTGACCAAAAGACACTTGTGTCTTGAATGCATGCTCCAAAGAGGATTTTGTTGCTTTGTTCAGTTTGTACTCATGAAATGCCAGTGATGCATGAATCTCATCCACTAAAAACTGTGAGAG
The DNA here is from genome assembly GCA_034641835.2 of Pinus albicaulis. NCBI lineage: Eukaryota > Viridiplantae > Streptophyta > Pinopsida > Pinales > Pinaceae > Pinus > Pinus albicaulis. The sequence goes on along the minus strand of CM076578.1, from coordinate 1,571,995,063 downwards.
ATATTTTGTCTCTTTTATGGCCACAACTATGGCATCAAACATTGATTGAAAACTTCTTAAAACTTTCTCAATTGTTCTCCTTTCCTCAAGTGTCTCACCATGAGACCTGATTTGGGTAACCAAATGAATCACGTGTGTAAATAATGAGTCTATACTCTCAGAATATTTCATACATAATGTTTAAAAATATCTTCTCAACATTTGTAGTTTTTTTGTCTTCACCTTTGCCATGCCTTGGTAAGTTGTTTGGAGTGTATACCATGCTTGCTTGGACTTCATTGCTGCTGAAAACCTTGGGAAAATACTTTCATGCACTGCCTAGAAAATATAGAGGAGGGCTTTGGAGTCCTTCTTCTTATTTTCCCTCAAAAAATCTCTTTCTGCTTGTGTCAAAGCATTGTATGCTGTTGCATCTGCTGGTTCCTGGAATCCATTCTCCACCAGCTCCCAAATATCTTGGGAGGAGAATAGGGCCTTCATTGTAATAGCCCAATAATCATAATTCTTGTCATTAAACTATGGTATCTGTGGATTTGTAAAGTGTGTTCTTGCTGGTGGAATTTTCACTGTGTAAACAAAAACCTTCTCATTGTTGGAGAATCTTCTCCTCAAAACGAACTTTGATCTCTTCAGTAAAGAACACTTTCTTTCACTAAGAATATAAACCTGCTTTGATACCATGTTCAAAAAATGTGATGGAATGCTCCGATACCATGTTGGAGAATTCAAAAATACGAGAAGCTCAAAATAAGCAGGGGAAATTCTTTTCCCTCAATACAAAATTTAAACAGAGATATGTGGAAATTAAAATTAAACAAATGACAACACAATTGGGCATAAAATATACAAAGCCACACATAGACTAAAAAACCAGAGAAATTTTCTATTTCTTTTATTCTGCTTCAACAACTTCTTCTCCTCACAAAAACATATGAGAAAACATCATGTTTAAGAAAAAATGGCGGAGCTTGAAAATTAAATGCTAATTCAATGCTGGACCGGACGGTAAACTACAAAACGTCCTTCTATCATGTTAAGCTAATTCTTCATAAAAACAACACACAAAACTTTTTACAACGGATTTGAAATCCTTCAGGTTTCGGCTTTGAAACCATATCACATCCGCGGCAGTACCACATATCACACTTCGGTGGTAAGAAGCTTTAACTTGGCGCAATAACGGGAAAACATAAATATTGTTGATTGTGATATGCGATGGTGATATCACATCGCAACAAACAAAAAATAACTGCGAAGTGTTAAGACTTAAACATAACGATCATCGTTTGTGATGACGATGTCGCACTGCACCATCGCAATGTTTGGGATCGAGCGCAAGAGGTAAGATATAAAATGTGTGAAGCGCGAAGTGTGACGTGCTAAATGGTGGACATTGCAAAAAAGGCGCGGGTAAAGGAAAATAGGAAATACAAAGTTTTGTTTGTGGATTTGGTAATGCATATGGGTTAGAGGGTCCCACCAATATTGCATCGGTGGCTTAATAGGATTGCAGCAATGCGTTAAGAGGAAAGGCTAAGGGTTTGCGAAGTGCACAGTGCAGTCAAGAGGTAGTTGATACGGCGGGAAGGAATTTAACACATAGTGTTGGCCGGACTCTGCTTTCTGAACATTACGGAAAATTGTGTGAAGTGAGTAGCTTACGGATTTTCCATGCCTGGAGATTTTCCTTCCCTGCAAAATACATTTAACTTATGGTATGGTTGCTGCCAGTTTATTCAAGGTGGTGGTTGGGAGTAATTTCCAACATTGTACAACCTATTAAGCTAAACCCAGAGTCAATTCTTGAGAAGTTTCTGATTTAGAGAATGCATCTAAAAGTTGTTGAATAACATTAATCCTACTATCAAGAAGCATGCTTTTTTTAAAAATCCCAATCTTATTTAACTCGTCTGCGCTTAATTACCAAACATTATTAAAACAAATATGTTGTGCTCATAGCATATATGATGTTTAGTAGCTAAATGTCCCACTTTAGCCTCCAAGAAGAGGCCTTTGGCTCAAAAATTAAAGCCACCACAGTGCACTGTAGAGTTCCTTGCAGCGTCGTGATAGTTGTTAATGAAATTTGAGATGGATATTTCTTAACAAATGGAGTTTGTATTGAAAACAAGAACACCACAAAATAAATACATATGTGATTTTCATAATACTGAAAAGATGGTTTCCTTTTTGTGAAAAAAAATGAATAGGACGATAGGTACTTGGAAAGTAAGCCATCTAGACCAAAATAAATATCTGGAAAAAAACATGAGAGCTCCAAGCAGCCATGTGTTATGAAGAACCCTACTAAGCCTAATGAGAACAGGGCCCTTGTAGAAGGTCATAATGATTGCACCGCGCACACAGATAATGGTGCCTACAACTTTGGCTTGGCAATATTTACTCCTGATATCAACTTTCTCCAGTGTGCACAACACATAATAATAAAAAACTAACTTCCATTACAGTGGAAGCATTATTTTCTTCTCAGATATTCTAGCATATTTTCATAATAATTACGGGAAGGGCCATGGTTAGTTCTTTTCCTTTGTATAAAAAATTGAGATACGTATTAAAGAATGAGCACCTAAAATATGTGGCAATCGCAAATGTGACAACAGGAACCAGGTTTGGCGTTGGAGAAGAAAATGTGGTGAAAGTGTAATCCAGGCCAACAAAGTAGAATTTCTGAAATAGAGTGGCCCTGCAATTATGTTTTCAGCAATGTGTATATAGCATTATACACAAATAATAAAGAAACATAGTCTCTGGTAGTTGTGTAGGATCTCACCACCTACTTCTTACGCAGCAAGTGCAAGCACAAATATCTGCCAGAAGATGGCACAGGTCATAGCAGGGCGTTGGTTTCTGTATAACATTTTAAGTAATTATCATAATGTAGATTGTTATTTCATCCACTATTAAAATTATTAAATCCCTAATTTCTAACTTGATAAAAACCTAATCCCATCCAACATTAAGCTTATAAAATCCCTAATTATTAGCTTGAAAAAAACCAAATCGCTACAATGAAAAAAGAATACAGGAAAAAAATACATACCTTAAACTTACTAATGAAAATAATAAAATGGAGAAATAACTAATGTAGCAATAGCCAACGTGTAAGCTACGAAAACTAAATGACTCATTCCTTCATCTAGAGAAACTTTGGTAATGATATTTATGTCATCCATGCAGACTTGAACTGCAATCTCATCTACATGGGGTTTGAAGGAGCCCAACCAGCTAGTCATTATTTCTCTAGATGCAACATTTCCTGCCAAGAAGAACCAAGAGAAAATTCAGATATAAAACTCTTCAATCCATTTAAAATTAAAATAAGCATGCCTTTGCAAATGTTAGATTTACATCCTTAGAAGGTTAGAGATGTAATTTTAGTTTTAGCAATGGATTAAGAAAAGAATTTTGTTAGAATATGAATTAACCTCAACATAATATTGAAACATTTTCTGCCATATTTTTCATCAGGAGGGAAATATGTAGTACCTCACAAGTATGTACAAGAAAAGAGGACTCACATTCCATGCAAAAAATTTATGCATTTGTGTCACTGATTAACCCCACTCTCAGCGTTGTACTGTTTCAGACTTCTGGACCTCAGTTTTATTTCAGAATTAATAGCTATGTGTGTACAAGATATATAGCTTTTGATTCATACTCCAAGTGCTAATGTAAGCCATCAAATAATAAGCATGACAAAGCAATATTCAAGATTAGTTATGAATAGATTCTTCATCAGACAACGAGTGTACAAGTTGGGTTCTCCAAGCACGTTATGACACTACACTTCATTTAGTTTGGCTATTGCAATAATCATTAATGCTAGATCGACATATTCAAGCATCATATTGCAAATTTCATTCAAATTACTCTATATATATGTATGTGGTGAGAGAGAAGCTGAAACGAATTGCTGAGCATTGCAGGTGACAATTTTTATTTTTGATGAGATACAAAGACCTTGTTAGCAAGATATATAATGAAAAACACATCTTAAGTATACATTCATATATGACTTGAACCATTAAGCAGATCTATGCACTAAATTAGAATTGTAAAGAAACCTACTACCCTAATTCAGATATTCATAAAACCGTAATATATGCATGGCACACATATACCTCTAGTTGTAAGCAAGTGAAGGTGATAAAGATCTTGTAGCCCAAAGCTAATTAGCAGAACAAAAGGCCAGGTGAACCTTAGTACGAGTATTCATTAAAAAACATTGCTGGTTCAAGATTCGTCAACATGAAATTCCACAGTTAACAATGCTCATCCAAAGAGGTACAAGGGTGGTTGACTTGAGAAAACATATAATATCACTTGTGTCAACTTTGAAAGAAAAAAAAACGGATACAATTGGGCTAAAGTACCATAGAGCTCTCTCATTGCAGCATCCAGTTCCAGCCTTCGCAAGCCAAGTTGACGAGGTAGGTGCCCAATAAGAACGGAGTTATCTTTGACTGCTAAGATTAATTGAAAAAAAATGAACACATTGAAATGAAATAGGAAAACTAAGAACAAGGATGATTAATGGAACCTTGAAGCCAAAAAAACTAGTTAAAAGGTTTGAGCAGAAACAATGGTGGACTACAAACCTACATAGCCCTGAAAACATCAGTACTCTCCGAGTTCACTATTACAAATGCCATGACCACTGCGGCCATCCTTACAATTCTTGCCACTAATAGTCTGCACACATAAACATGAAAAACCAATCAACGACTTCTCAAATAAAATAGAAAGGATAACCTCAGAAATGGAAATAAATATATAAATGGATGTTAGATCCCAACCTCATTGATGTAGATTGGTGTTGCAATATCATGGCAGCTAGATATTCATTTTCCGATATCAGTCTTCCATGGTGCATCTCTATAAAGAATTTCTCCATCAGAATCATGACTCTGTGGGTATTGATCTTGTTCAATATTTTTATTGCCTTTGGAGGACATGTTTTTTTTATTGATCATGATGCATTAGCCAAGATTTCGGTTTGTCGAGATCCATTAAAATCCAGAGAATTTGGTATGAGAGGTATAAATAAAATATAGACAATGGAGATAAAGGCCACAAGGATTTGAATGACAACGGTAAGCTTCCATGAATACTTGAAGTTTTGCAAGGAAGAGATTTCACGACAGGGCTTTAAAGGTCACTAGATTAGAGCCTAGCCTAAAAATTGAAACAAAATCAAATGGGAGGTTTTGGTAGAACAACAACACATATAATCCTCGCAGGTATTTTGGGTTGGTTCTGTTCAATATACTTGAAGATGACATGAACTCGTTGTCACTGTTCATCTCGTAGAAGCACAAGGATGGTAACTTAGGAAGAAACAAGCTTTATAAGTTTATGTATGTGCTCAAAGGAACTTATTATTTCTCTTAAATTTGATAACCATAGAGAATTTTTTGTGTTTATTTTTCCATAAAAAAATGTGTGGATTTTCTTCGGAAGACATCAAAATTGTGATTCATTCAAAGAAACCAACCCCCAAAAGTTTCTAGGTGTACGATAAAAATATATCTAATTGAAATGTATTGTGTAAATATATAAAAAATTATTACATAGATTGAGCAATGAAGACCAACTCAAATTTTTAGCAATGAGGGCAGGATAGGACATCAAAATTCAACATTATTTACAGATTTGTTGATTGAGTAGAGTTGGGGGTAGCACATGGAGAATCACTGGTACTCACATTCACTTTTCCATAATGTAAATTTAAGTGAAGGCTCTCTGGAATAAGTGATACAGATACTGAAATTTAACTTCAATTTACAATATTTTGAAGTTGGGACTTTAATCTTGTACAAGCATAAACATAACCCAAAATGCTTCACAAACGTGTGCGCAGAAGATGAAAATGAATTCAATAAGAATAGGAGCCTTTGAACTTACCATTCCAATGATTTTGTTCAGCGAAAACCCTTGATTTTCCACCCAATGTGATGAAAAAAATTCGCCAGCTACAGGATTTCAGCTCCGAGGTGAATCAACAGGTCGTAGTACTTGAACAAAGTTCTAACATTGGGAAATAAAAGGATTTTAGTTGTAAGGTTCTAACCCTGGATCGGACAGCCAGAGCGTAAGAATAAGAATACCATAATAAAAATGAAGGAGAGGGTTTGAAAAGTATGGGGTAAGAAAATAATTAAAAACTAAAATCGACTCCATGGCCATGTGAGCCTTGCATGAGCGTCATGTGCCTTAACACTTTTTTCTTCATCTCCATAACATAACAACACTTCTTTCTTCGTCTCCATAACGTAACAACACTTCTGTCTTCGTCTCCATAACATAGAATAGCATCAAGGGTGAACCATGCCCTTTAACATTGCATCATGTTTATATGGGGCATAGATGGTCGCGTCACACTTAGTAAATATGTTAAATTGGACTAGTGGAAGTCACAGTCTTTAAGTTGAGACCATACCATTGCAGCTGGAACACAATATATTGAGTTCAACCCATACCGCTGCACAATCTATTGAGTTCAACCCATACCGCTATAGTTGTCGAACCTTAGAGACATCTCAAACCCATGATCTGCAAAATTCATGGACTACCACCACAACGACAAAAGTTTACTTTGGCAGGAGTACCACCACAAAAATAGAAGTTTACTTTGAACTTACTTATGAACTTTTGTGGATGACTGCTCGTCCCATTGTTGCAAAGAACCTCAGTTGGGGTAATTTTCATATTCTCCAGATAGTTGTAAGTATCACTATTTCCATAGCGTAAGAAGCAACCATCTAAATGAATGAATCTAGAAGTATTGTAGAACTGCTCAATGAGAATTGCTTTTGCAGTCGATGCACATTGTTTGCAAGCGAAGGAACTTAAATCTCCCCTGCACTGGACTATCCCATAAACTGTACTATTACTTTTAGCGAGCTAGGCAACATTGGAACTGTTGAATCATGTGGGATTAGCGTTCTCTACCAATTATTCCAAAACTTTGTTTAGACTTTGCTGGAAGTGGATATTGTTTCTACTTCCATTTTTTCTGCTATAAAACCAAACTTCAGTAGTAGAAGTGCCCCACCTCTCCCTTGGTAAAAGTAATGATTGTCGTAATGTAAGAGGTAGTTGCTTAGTTGAATGCATCCATAAGTGCTACTGCATCCCTGAATAATCCTTGTCTTCGTTGTAGAGGCACATCATTGATGATCATAGGGACCTAAATCTTCTATGCACTGGACAAGCCCATAAACAACACTATTAAATCTCATATCAACAACACTTGAAAAATGGAATGCATTGTTATAATCATCTCTCACCAGTATTTCCAAAAGCTCCTTTAGATTTCGGTGGAAGGAATTACCATTCTCATATTGCCGTTCATTCCCACAATATTTTGAAAGTATATCGGTGTACGGATCAACCACTAAGAGAAGCATACAAGTAGCCACAATTAGGACAAGTAACATGCTCAAGATTAGTGGTTTCATCTTCATGGCCATTGGCCTGACTACAGGGCATTCTTGGCCTGGAACACCTTTTTTTTATTCCCATCTCCTGCAATATCTGGTAAGTTGAGCTCCTATATTTCAAGAGAATCTAATGGTTCGACTCATCTGCAATTTTGTTGGAAATGGGTTTGAGGAGATTTCAGAAATAAGTAGTATTTTATTACTCCCTTTTTCTGTTTTATTGCTCTGCTTCTCCTTGCTTTGTTTTTAGTATGGGATACGAATAATTTTCAAATGAAGAGAAGTGTTTATCTGGTGGGAACTAGCCCCGCCAATCCAGAGTTGCTAACATTAAAGGCTTTTGGACTCATGCAAACTACAGATCTTGTTTTGTATGATCACCTCGTATCCACAAATATATATAATGGACATGGTTCACCCTGGAGCCAGGTTGTTGTATGTTGGGAAGACTACAATAGCCACAGAGCTAAAGCAAGAGCAAAAGGGGCAAGGGTCATCAGAGCAAGGTAAAATTTGTCCCACCAAAGTAACTATATGCCTCCTTTTGCATGCTTTATTTTCCCATATTCTAACAAAACTGCAGAGGGGGATGTAGCCACACTAGAGACATATATTATGTTCACTATGAGCCACAATGGAGACATATAATATGTTCGATATGTGCCAGGAAGCTCTTTGTTCGCTATGTGCCAGGAAGCTTAAGGTAGGATCCCTCAGCAAACCCTAGTTGTGCCAGGAAGCTGAAGGTAGGACCCCTCACCTAACCCTAGTTGTTGATGTCGTTGATGCTCGCTGCCCCGTTCTTTGCAAAGTAGTCATTGATGCTCGCTTCCCTATTCCTTGCAAACACACCTGCACCTACAACTACAAGTGTCCTGCACCACAAGCGTCAGCCCTTTGCATGACAACTTAGGTGGCAGCGCAATTTAACACAGGAATTTAATGAGCGACCAGCTGATCCAAACATGGTTGTAATCAACCTTATTTTGTCAAACATCAAATGCCAGTCGACTAATGCTAGCATTAGTCGACCATGAATTTTTTTAAACTTAATTTTAGTCCCTATTTATTTTTAACCTAAGAAATTTAATTCCTATGCCGCTTTGAGCCTCGGGAAATAAGACCTCAAGAACATTCATTGGCCAAAAATAATGGTGTGAATAATTAATAAGACATTAAAAAAATACCCCAAAAAACTTTAGGTTTAATAAAAATAATTTGGGGACTTATTATAGGAACTAAGTATCCTTGGATGTTGTCAGGGACTAATAAGTTGATGGGAAAAATAGAACGTACGGAAATAAACCTACGACGTCAACCAAAACCAAAAGGATGGAAGGAATTCAAATGAAAACTTTAGCACAGAAAGGGATCGAATGTGGTTATGCTACGAATTTAAAACGATTTCTAATTTAGGTGAATTTGATACACGAAGATGAAAATGTGATTAAGCATCTAATATAAAATGAAACTAAATGGTTATGCAATGAGTTTGAAATTGCAGTGAACTGAATTGCGTGTAAACTGAACTGTTCATTATTCATTTTCCCACCAGGCCACTTCGTTGAGTAATCAAACTTTCGTAATAATTTTATAATTTCAATTTTTTTAATGTTAAATTTTATAATTTCATTTTTTTACTGTTTGTTGCCACTCTCATACATGATGTAATTAGGGAAAACATTTGTGGATGTTTTCTGGGATGATTCTATTTCCAAATAAAATATGATTTTTGTTATTGTATTTCTTATTAAATATCATCTTAAGAAAGGTCAATAATTAATACGATTAATTGATACAGAGGAAAAGATGAAAATATGCCACCATCTTTGATTATATATCATATATGAACAAAAACTATAATTAATAGAAAGATTAATGTATAAATTTTCACTAATAGAAATATTTATAAATACATTTATTCTATAGAATTTAAACAAATAATTTAAAATAAAAATGAAAATTGCTGATTTTTTTTTTGAGAAAATTAACCCGAAAGTAAAACTTAGCATTTAAAAATTTTCCTTGTACCCAAAATCACTTTCTCTTCTTTCTTATACCATGATTTCTCCATAGCAGCATGAGAAAATTATCTATTTGGTAATATTTGCAACTTTATACTCCATCTTTCTTCACAAATATATGTTCTTCATGTAATCAATCCATATTCTTCACATAAACTTTTATTTTTAGCTTTTTAATCAATATTTCACTTTCTACCGTTCCTTTCTTTCTCTTTCACAAGATATAGTCATTCAATTGGCTTCTCCATAATTTTCAAAACAAGATGACACCTATTCCCAAAATATTTTCATAATCTATTTTATATGATTTTGCTTTTTCACAAGCTAACCCTTTCTCTAAACTAAAATTTACTATCGCTTATCTTTGTGCTTTACATATCTTCTCTTCTCTTTCTTCATCAATTTTAACATTCATATAGATTTATCTTTTTCCTTCCATTATTTCTTATTGATTTAACCTATAAATGTCCAAACTAAACTGTTAAAAAATCTCCATCATATCCAAATCCAAACTCTTAAAAAATCTCGTCACTCTCCATCTCACCGAGAACATCATTCAACAAAATATCCAACTCCAAAAGTCATCTACCATTCAATAATATTTGCAAGTGTTTGGAGCACACCGTTCAACAAAAATTTCCAGAGTCCCGAGTTATTACATGACTTCGAAATGATAATGGATTAGATTCACATGATATTTGTTCAATAACGTCTCAAAAGTCTTAAATTATAATGTGACATCCAGAAGAGATCGGCGGGATTGGTATACTATTTGTGCTGTACTGTCACAACCATGTAACTTCCAAAATTAAATTGGGTGTGACTAAAGCGCTTCGCATTTATGAGATATCCAAGTCGTACACGACTAGTCTCTCCGATTACATGGACACCATTGAAGCCAACTTCATTTAATTTAATTTAATTATATTCGGCTCAAAGTCCGTTCCCAAGTCAATTGGACGCCAAATCCCGGAAGGCAACTTGCGATGACGTGGTGCTGACTGTCAAGGGTTAGCAGAATATGAAACTGTGCCTGAATCTTATAACCTATACCTTGCAACGCCACTCATGCATTATAGCAGCACCTCCACCCATCGAATTAGAAAGACAAACTACCACCGTCTCAAATTTGGAAAGGCGAGATGGCAATGAAGATTAAACAATTATTCAGAAGTTTGTTACTCATCGTCAGTGTAAAGACGCTTCTGCACTTCTCAGTAGCTGCTCCACAAGAGGATTACACTGGTGAGATTTGGCGTGGCTGTGGGAATAGCGGCAAAAATGAATTTAGCAACGGTAGCCAGTTCCAGCGTAATCTGAACTACGTTTTGGATTCATTGGTTGCAAATGTTTCTTCCACCGGATTCAATACGTCTAGAGTTTATGAGGGGCAAAACAGCAATAGTACGGTTTATGGGCTCGTCCAGTGCGGGGGAGATTTAGGTTCTTCCGACTGCAAACGGTGTGCAGCAACCGCGAGAGCAAAGCTTCTCAAGGATTGCTACAACACTTCTGGATTCATTTATCTAAACGGCTGCTTCTTACGTTACAACAGCTCTTATTTTTGGAACGATTTTAGTTACAATAGCCTGAATGCTTATATCTGCAACGGAGGAAACGCCGATAGCTTTGACGAGTTCTCAAATGATACCAAGGCCTGGCTCACAAAGACTGCCAATAAAGCTGCCGAGAGTCCCAAACTCTTTGCTGCATATTTAGTCCACGATGTTATTTCGCCTACATATAAGATCTACAGCATGGCGCAGTGTAATGTAGAGATGTCTGCAGAGAGCTGCAACGCGTGCTTAGCTGTTGGCTTGACGAGAATATTTGCAATTTGTAAGACGGGAGCCCTTGGAGCAAAATTCTTGTCTTCAAATTGCCAATTGCGTTTCGAGATTTTTCCGTTTTTCAACGTTTCCATACTCTCACCGGCCCCGGCCCCGGCCCCGCGCCCAGGTTTTTTTCTCAGACATTCTACGATAGTTTACCTGTTTGGGTTTTTCACTGAAATCTGTCAATAAATTTGTTTGGGTTTTTCTTAAGCAGTTTTTCGCAATTTACCGGATATGTAATGGTACGTTATAACTGTTTTATGTTTTGGATTTACTACTGAAATTTGACCGTAATTTTTTTAGTAAATATATGTTTTTTAATATTTAACAACTTCATCTTCTAATAAATCAGTTTAATATGCAGTTATTTTATCCTTGGATAAATCACTCTTTTCTTTTCTTTTTTCTTTTTTGGGAAACATAGGATATTAATCCCAAAGTAACACAAATACATTATACCGGAAACACACAAGATTTATTTTATTAGTCACACGAATTTCAAATTTTCTAAATACAATGAACTCGGTGAAGGGTATTTATCTTATGCACACACTTACCAAAGTCATCTATCACATAATTTTGACTTAGTCAAGGCTCACTTAACTCACTCTATAACTCATTTACCAAATACTCAAGGCTTACCTAACTGACTGTCTAACTCAATTCATCTATCACACAACTCACTTACTCAACACTTACTTAACTCACTCTCTAACTCTTCATACTCTTTATATAAGGGTTAATTAAATATTTTAACAATTTTTGAACATATTTAATTTCATAAGGTGTAGAGAGAACAAAACATGACTGCAGATATTCTACCTAGAATAGGTATAAAGAGAGCTCCTCGTAAGATCTTTTATGCAGCTTTTGAAAATCATATCAAAATCAAAGATGCCTGTTTTTTCTTTTTAAGAGAATTCTATGTTTTCTTTTTGTTTGGATGATGAAAAAAAAGGGGTTTCCAATTTTTGAGTATGGAAGGACAAGGAAGGACACAAAAGATGGATCAGAGAGTATAAATTTGAAAAACAAGGATCTCTAGAATGAATGTGTTTGGAGACGAGGCATGCAGGTCTACCTAGAAGATATAAGGGCAATGTATAGGATAAAATGGTTTTTTTTTTAAGTATGTAAACTGGGTAGAAAAATACTATAGAAACATGAATGTATGAAAATATAGTCTCTTTTATTTTATAATGATAAAATGTATTTTTCTCCTCTGGAAAAAAAATCCAAACCAGATGTGAGATAAATGATTTCATTATGGAGAAAATAGAAACATTCTTTATGATCGTCATGTATTAAAATTGTCATATAGTTTACGACGATAAGGAAAACAATGATCTTGGAAATCTTTTAAATAAATCATACCCAATTTTAACAGATAATTCATCCGTAAATTTGCAGGAGGTAAAAGATCGAACGTGGTTTGGATAACCGTGGGCGTAGTAGCCCCCGTGGTTGGATCGATTGCAGTCATAGGCCTTTGTAAATGGAATTATATTTCTAGACGAAGACGTTGCGAACAGATTCTTCGAACCCCTGCCCCTCAAATTGGTAATTCATTTAGTTTGTGCTTTATTAGGTTGTGGCTGAGGAGCTGTTATTTGTTGGTAAGTAAGAATTATCTAATTTGTTTATAATTCATCAGGGATTTATTCGTAAGTGAGAATTATCTAATTTGTTTATAATTCAGCATGAATTTATCACAATTTAAATGTTGTAAGGATTTAAGGATGCTAAATTCAAATATATAATTAAAAAAATTAAATTAAATTAGATAAATTACTATTTTACCATAATTATTTTCATAAAATTTTAGCTAGAAATAAGCCCTAAACTCTAAAAAACCTCACATATATAGGCAACTCCTTTATTGAACACCTTATAATTGTTTTCCCGCATGAGATAAATTGACGCCTTTTCATTGTTTTCCCAGGTGAGGAAGGAGAAATAAGCCCTATGGCGAATTTGGAATTAATTTTCAAGTACGATATTTTAAGAGAGGCAACGTCCAATTTTAAGGAAGAGAATAAACTTGGCCATGGAGGTTTTGGATCTGTTTTTAAAGTACGTGTTTATTGTTACACGCTATGTTGAAGTAAATTGGAAACTAATAAGAAACCATTTATAAATTATCATAAAGTTTATTGGTTTGCAGGGGAACTTACCAGATGGCAGAGTGGTTGCAGTTAAACGGTTGCAAATAGGTTCAAACCAAGGACACTCTGAATTTCTGAATGAAGCAAATCTCATCAGTTGTATTCAGCACAGAAATCTAGTGAAATTACTCGGTTGCTCGTTTGAAAGTTCAGAAAGGCTCCTAGTTTATGAATATCTTCCGAACAGTAGCCTCGACAAGATTCTATTTGGTTTCCTCTCCTCCTTTAACTTCCGAACAGTAGTGTCCACAAGATTCTATTTGGTTCCTTCTGGTTCTCTTTAAACTTCAAAATTGCTGCATGGTTCTTGGATTTGTTCGAGTTTGTATTCTTATCTTGCTGATGGATTGTTATTTATTTTGGTTTGTAATGCAATAATTGCAGATAAAACAAAAAGTCATCTACTTAACTGGCGCCAAAGGTCTGAGATCATAGTTGGAACTGCCCGTGGGTTGGCATATCTTCACGAGGAGTCTGAGATTCGCATCATCCATAGAGATATTAAAGCCAGCAATATTTTACTGGATAGTAAACTTAGACCCAAAATAGCAGACTTTGGATTAGCAAAATTCTTCAGAGAAGATCTAACTCACGTTACAACTGGAATTGCAGGAACAATGTAAGAAATCTCTCTACTATCCCATCAGTCGGTAACACAATTAATAAATTACAACTCATATATCTGAAAATGGATTTTATAATTTTAAAAGGGTTTAGATATTATGGAGATTTCATTGTACATGATGACACTGTGCGCAGAGGTTACATGGCCCCTGAGTACGCCTTACGCGGACAGCTAACAGAGAAAGCAGATGTATTCAGCTTTGGAGTACTTGTACTTGAAATTATCAGCGGAAGAAAGAATCGCATTGTGGCTCAAGAAGAGCTTCTCATCGAAGAAGTATGCCTACTTAAAATCTCATCTTTCAAGTGGAAATTTCCTGAAATCTCGATTTGCATTCATGAAACCTTGCTAACTAAATGTTTGTAATTGTGGATGTTGGGCAACCAGACATGGAGATTGTATAAAACAGAGAAAGCTTTAGAAATTATTGACCCGACATTGGAGGGCAGTTATTCGTGGGAGGAAGGGATTAGAGTGATCAAAGTTGGTCTTTTGTGCACCCAAGTAGTTGCAGCGTTGAGGCCTTCAATGTCCCGGGTGGTGTCGATGCTCACAAGTAAGAAAGAACATCTTGCTTCTCCTACAAAGCCTACATTCGCGGAGCTGGACGTTCTTGGCTTACCTGAAAAAACTTCAACCAGTAATTTGCCTTCAGAAGCAGCAAATTCTTCAGCTGCTGAACCCTCGTCAGGAATTCTGGAAGCCAGGTGAAAATCAAGCAAGACAGGTTTGCTTTATCACCTCTGGTTTCTATAGTATGGTAGTAAATCGGATATAGAAGCGGCTTGTAAAAGAAAAACGTCCAATTCCACCAGTTTGGGATGGTACATAAACGGTTTGCGTAAATATTGTTTTAGTCAATCAAATCACGGTGGACCTCTGTAAATTTGTAAGCGATAGTGAATGCCTGGTGTAATATAGAACTGTAGTATACAAATCATAAAATACACTTCTTGAGTTTGTTTATTCGTGTTTGCCATGGAAAAATATTGCAAATCCTAAGCAACACAATTTAATGAAGGCTGTGAAAGTCCATGCTTCAAGTCATAACATAACCTAAAATTTACAGATTCCTTTACAATTTGCGCAAAAGTCAAATGTTTCATCTCATCTGTATATAATCATGCATAATGTATCCCATTAACGTGGATACAATGAAGAGTAGCCCAATCTACCTTTCTACCGCAAATTCCAAAATAATGTGGATTATATTTTACTTTAATTGCTGCTCTTAATAAATAATTAAATTGTATATACTGAATGGAGGAGCAAACTTTTAAATACATGTCTATGTGGTTGAAATTGTTTGAAAGATAATACGAAACTAGCAAAATTAGATATAGTTAAATATTAAAAAAAAAAATTACATCAAGTGATATATTAATTTTTTTTTGGGATTTATTGATGTATATGCAGGTGAACATTAGCTTTTGTGAAAGTAACCAGCCTGATTCATATTAGCTTCGAATTTATCAAGTTTTTAGAGGGATCAGATCTTTCAAGATGCAAACATCTTTTTTAAGTGTAAAACTTGAGGAAAATTTTGCACCATGAGATATTTGATCTCTCTCGGGACTTGATAGATCCAGAGTTAAGATCGAACTAGAATGGTTTTAGTCGTGGGCAACCAAGGAAAAGAAAATCTATAGAATATATGATTAATTTTATGAATAACATGTAATTATATCTAATATTAATATAATCATTTGTCATTTTAATTTTTATATTTTTTTAGTTACCTCTTTAATGATGAAACATGATGAAATAAAACTTTTGAATGCAAAGTGACAATAATAGTGTTGAATGATAGAAAATGTGAATAATAAGAATGTGGTCAATTACAAATAGTCTTCATTGTGATCAATTTCAAGCTATTTTCTTCTACTATTCTTATTGTCACTTTATTAGTTTTGCCATCTTTTTATATCAATTATATGGAAAGGACAATTGAAATTATAAACCATTTAATTCTTTAGCTTCAGTTGTTGTAGTAAACATCAAACCTTGTCTCTCTTTATCTCCAATATTAAGAAGCTGAAATACTATAACACAAAAATAAATGTGCATTGTCAATATTTGTTTGTGCTTACACTGAAATCAATACACACTGTTAATCCAATAATTTTAAAATTAATGTACCATCATACATCCAATTACTTCAAATCAGAAATCAACATCTACACTGAAATCAATGCATCTAATGAAAACAATCAAATAAGATTAGAAAACAGCTTCTACACTGAAATCAATGCATCTAATGAAATAAATCAAATAGGATTAGAAATCAACATCTGGACTTAAATAAATTCATCTAGTGAAAGTAAGAAAATAGGATTAGAAACTAACATCTACATTGGAATAGATGCATTTAGTGCAAGCAATCAAATATGATTAGAAATCACCATCTACATTAAAATCAATGCATTGAGTGTGAGAAATCAAATAGGATTAGAAATCACCATCTACACTGAAATCAATGCATCTAGTGCAAACAATCAAATAGGATTAGAAATTAACATCTACATTGAAAAAAATGCATCTAGTGCAAGCAATCAAATAGGATTAGAAATCACCACCTACACTGCAATCAATGCATCTAGTGCAAACAATCAAATATGCTTAGAAATCACCATTTACATTCAAATCAATACATCTACTGCAATAAATATTCTTCCCTCTCTCACCCTCCATATATATCTATATCTCCCTCCATCTCTCCCTCTTTGTCTCTCTATCTCACCCCCAAAAAGACACACCCTCTCTCACTCCATATCTATCAATCTCTTTGTCCCTCCTTCCCTCTCTTCAACTTCCATCTATATCTATATCTTCCCTTTCTCTCCCTCTCCCCCACATCTATCTCTCTTTCCTCCTGCTATCCTCTCTCCCTATCTCAACATTTTCCCTATCACTCCCTCTCTCTCTCTCTCTCTCTCTCCACCTTTATATCTCTATGTATTTCTTCTCTCTCTCTCTCTCTCTCTCTCTCTCTCTCTCTATTAGTATATCCCTCACTCTCTCATTCTCTCGAACTTCTTTACCCCCTTATCTCCATCTCTCTTTCTTTGTATTTTTATCTCACCCCAAAATGTACACACTCTCTCTCCATATCTCCCTTGTCACTCCCTCTCTCTCTCCACTCCTCACTCTCTATGTCTTTCGTATTCCCTCCCTCTCTCCCCCTTCAACTCCATCCCTCTATCCTCCTCTCTCTCTATTCATATATCTCATCCTTCCTCTCTCTCTCTTTCTCTCCTACCTCCCTCACTCTTCCCCCATCACTCTCCCCCTCTCTCTCAACTCCTCTCTCTCATCCTTCTTCTCTCTCCCTTTCTCTCCTACCTATCCCTCTCTTCTCCCATCACTCTCACTCTCTCTCTCTCTCTTCCCTCCAATCCCTTCTCTCCCCCCATCACTCTTTCTCTCTCTCTATCTCTCCAACTATGTTACTCTATCCCTCCCTCTCTCCTTCTCTCTCCATCACTCCCCCCTTCTCTCCATATCTCCTTCTTTGTATCTTTATCTCACCCCTAAACATACACACTCTCTCTCCATATCTCCCTCGCCACTCCCTCTCTCTCCCCACTTCTCACTATTTATCTTTCTTCTGCCCTCCCTCTCTCCTCGGGCGAACTCCATCTCTCTAAATCTCCCTTTCTCCTTCTTTCCCTTAGGTCCTATCTCTCTTCCTTCCTCTCTCCCCCTTTCTATCATACATTCTCTCTCTTCCCTCCTCCTCCTCTCTCTCTCTCTCTCTCTCTCTCTCTCTCTCTCTCGCTTTTCCCTCCAATCCTCTCACTATCTCCCTCCCTCTCTCCTTCTCTCTCTCCGCCCTCCATCTTTGTGTGTATCTCTCCCTCTCTTACCCTTATCTTCCTCTCTCACTCTTCTCCCTCTCTCTCTCTTCTACCTCTATCTCTCTTCATTACTCCTCTCCCCTTCCTTCATGTTATCTCCATCTCTCCCTTGTCACTCCCCCTATCTCTCCACCTCTTTCACTCAGTGTCTTTGTTCTTCCCTCCCATATATATCTAGAGTTAATATATATTATCATATATTGATATATATTATAATATAATAAAATTAATATTGTGTTAATCCAAAATTATTAAATATAATAATTTTAATAATTTTAATATTTTAATATTACTATTAAGGTTAATAAAAGTTTTTTGCATGGTATTAATAATAATTTGGTTCATAGGCTTTACCTAAATAAAACCTATTTTTTGAGTGTTAGTACATATAAATAGGATTATGGATTAAATATAAAAAGATTTTATTTATTTACCATAACCTTGGTATATTTATATTTTTATTTATTTACCATATCTCTTTTATTTACCATGGTATTTGTCCATAGGATTGGTATATAATTAGATGTTGATTTCTAATCCTATTTGATATATTTTTATTTATTTACTATACCTCTTTATATGGCTTTTATATTTATTTATTTACCATGCCTAGTTTATAAATATGGTATTTGGCCCATAGGCTTCACCCAACTAAAACCTTTTTCTTGAGTTTTCATAAATATAAAGAAGTTTATGTAGTAAATATAAAAAGATGTTTTATTTATTAACCATAACTTAAAAAGAGGTTTTATTTATTAACCATACCTCTGGTTTATTTATACCTTTTATTTATTTACCATACCTCTTTTTCTTAGTGTTCACAAATACAACTTTGGGTTAAGAGGTATGTACAATTATTACAAATATATTTATCACAATTGACCTAAAATTACAAATGTTTACAAACTTTCTTACATTACATCTACACATATGCCCTATACTGGGTTGTAGATTGCCTTTTGGGGCAATTAGGCTTAACTTAGTTTATTTATGTATTGATGCTTAAGTTTAACTTAATTTCTTTATGTATTGATTCTAGCTTAACTTTGTTGGTTGAAATTGTTTGAAAGCTAATAAGAAATTAAGCCTAACTTAGTTTATTTATGTGTTGATTCTTAAGTTTAACTTAGTTGCTTTATGCATTGATTCTTTCATCACTAGTAAATATACAAAAATTATTCTCACTTCCATTTTTTCTAGCTTCTTGCAAGTTTATGCAATTATTCACCAACTAGGTCCTCACCTATAGAGGATCTATTAATTTAACATGGTATTAGAGTTGTGAAGAGCCTGAATTTTTATTTGTAGTTTTGAATATCAAAGCATTGGAAACTGATGGGAGATTCAAATTGCTAGAATTTTCCACAAATTGAAAGTGCAAAAAACTGTCGGAAAATTGAATTGGTGAAAAAAGGAAATTCAGAGCTTCCACCATTCTCACTTTGTGTGATTATTATGAGTGTAATATGATGATTTTTCTTCAACTTAGGAGCAGTTAATCATGGGATCTGAGACAAAGCCAATGTGAGAGGATGATAAATTCGATTAGATCAATAGATATGACATGGCTTATGGAAGATTGTGTCGATCCTTGTCTCATGATATTCTTTATAAGATCATAAATATTGAATCGCCACATCAAATCTATACTAAATTAAAAGGATTATATGGTGATGAAGATGATATAAAAGAACACAATTTGGAGACAGAGAGCTTGACTATTGTAGCAGTCTTGAAATTGGTGAAGAATTCTTCAACAACGTGGACAAATATTCTCAAGACTGTTGCGCATGAAGACACTATTTCCTCTGTTGATGATGAAGTTGTTGTAGATGAGAACGTCATCATGTAGAATAATGAATATTTTTCACATGAGGAAATATCTTACTCCACTAGTTATGAAGACTCTTCTACACTTGGAGACATTGATTTTGAAAACATAGAAGATGAATTTAATTCCTCGACTATTGATGATGTTGATGATACAAATTTGACAATGTCTCACCTTCACGATGCGCCACATGAACTCTCAGGTGCATATCCATGCATGCATCCAAGGAGGCATCTTAAACACCATGCATGAACCCATGAAGGCATCCCAAAAGCCATGCATGGAAATGCACGTATCCCTAGAGATAAACATGCCCACGCATGCATATATGGTTAATGCATCTTATCATCAAATTCATGTTGAAGTTGTAGGGAATCCATATTGACTTGCAACCATGGATATAGAGAATCAATCCTTGATCTGAACATGGGAATTGATTCCTCTACTTTCGAAAATGAAACTTGTTCCTCCATATACATTTGCAAAGAAGGAGTCAACTTCCAATTATGTACTTAGGTCAAGATCTAGCCCCATTTTTAAGTCAAGCAAGAAGTAGGTTATCATTTATTTATCATCAGCAGAGGACACGTACAAAAGAGAAGTCATTTCTTCCATTCAAGAAATTTGGTTTTAGCATTTCCTTTTTGATCTTAGTATTTTTGTTCATTGTCTGACTGTCATATGGTGTGACAATCAAAGTACAGTAATGTTTTGCAGTGATCTAGTGCAACGATAATGGACCAAACATATCGAGATCTACGTGCACTACATCATTGGAATTATTCATCATGAGGTCATTGACCTACAATACTATCCTAGTCTAAGAAAATTATCGATGGCTTCACCAAAAAATTCACTGAGCAGATGTTTCATTTTCTGCGGGATCGTCTTAGTGTGAAGGACAATACTTTCCTAGCCGTTATCTTTTCTTATAGTTTTGTGTTTTATTTTGAGTGAGGGCATTGTTCCCACTATGTTTTCACTCTTTCCTATTTCATGCACTATACATGTGTAGCTAAAATAGCCTTGTTGTCAAGGCTCATCCATCTTGCACCATACTCACCTAAGTAATGCTTAAGGGGAGGGGGCGTGGGGTTTGGTGTACATGTACATTAACATAGCATAAAGTGCACATAGCTTTAGTTATATTTTGTGCTTACATGCAATTAAGTTTAACTTAGATATTTTATGTATTTCGTATTTAGTCACTACTTAATACACATAATTCATTCCCTCTTCCAGATTTTTCTCAATTCTAGCAAGTTTATGGAATTATTCTCCATCTAATCCCTTACCTCTGCACACTCTATTAATTTAACAAAACCTTTAAAATCAAAGGTATGCATGGGACAATACTACCACAAAGTGGTACCTTCTGCCTTGACAATTATAATAATTTTACTAATAAGCTATAGAATCAATTAGATGTCCAACTATAAGTCATAGTAAATTTAAAGGTTGTAGAGTAACTATTTTAATTTTGGAGGTTTTCTCAAAAATAATTAAAAATTTATTGTAACTAGCAATTGCACCAAATATTGCAAATTAAATTTGAAAGTAATCCTTACATATTCAAAATCATTGAAGTAAAAAATAGTACATTTGATGCTAAGATTGTTTCTTTCCACACAAGTTTGGTGCATATTTCTTTCTTCTCTCGTAGTAGTTTTTTACCATTTTAAAGAAGAATTGGTTCCTTAATCTAAATAGGTATAATTGATATGGATTGACCTATCTTACTAGAGACATTTACTATAGACCCTTCAGGCCCTACAAGTTTCAACACCCTAAAAGTAGCTACAAGGAAGAGGTTGCACTACAAAGTGACTACTATGTTCTCTTGTCAGCGGTTCAGGAAGCATTGTTCAGTTCAGTTCAAGAGCAGGGTGGAGTCCAAACCATTTAGGATAGGCGAATACAATCCATTGTTCAGTTCAGTTCAAGAAGCAAGGTGGATTCAAAACCATTTAGGATAGGCGAATACAATCCTTGCATTGAACTTTTCATTAATAGGTCGTTGTTACTTGACGTTGCAGTTGCTTCAAATTTAAGTGCAAAGTGCTTAACTTGGTAGTATGTTTATGAGTTCTAATTACTTTTATTTTAAAAATAAATACGTTGAACCATTACACAAATCAAAATTTGGTTGACACTTAACATAGTGAGATCTAATTGCGAAAGAACTCCCAATTCCCAACAAAAATACACAATGGCGGCTAGGAGAATTGTTTTCAAAGAATAACTCCTTATCCTTAGGGAGTAAATATTTATATCTTCGTTTTTTTTATTTTTCAATTGAGAAACCACCTTAAAAAAATGTTTATTTTTTAATTAAATAATAAAATTAATTGTTAATTTACTTTGATTTAATGAGAATGTGAGTGATAAGAAAATTTTGACATTTTTCTTGTCACTCCCATTCGCATTAAATTAAAGTAAATTAACAATTAATTTTATTATTTAATTAAAAAATACATTTTTTAAGGTGGTTTCTTAATTGAAAAATAAAGCAACAACGATATAAATATTTTTTTGAGTTGTAGATTTCAATGGAATTTTTTTTTCTATTTTATTATATAATTATTTTACATTTTAATCACATAGCAATTTTTTGTTTTTTAAAATGCATTTTTGAATACTTAAATAAATTCAACACCCTAAATTTTTTTTGAATCTATTAGATCATGGAGATTTCACAATATGATTCCAACAAATCCCTATAAATTTAATCAAAACTCTATATATATTCATATTTATATATATAACTTTTATTTATAAAACAATAACCTATAAAATAAATTTTTATTCCACGAAATTTTTTTGTCAACATTCCAACCATATGACAAAATAAAAATAACACTTTACAGATCTACAATCATTCCACAGAAACCCTTAAATGAATCTTAAGAAGAATGAAAAACCCATGTATTATCTTACAATTAATTCTTGGTATTTTCTCACGAACTCTCATAAAGTTTACAACACTTTTGCCTTACATGTAGGACAACAATCAGCTTCAAATTGTTTATTGACAAATGACAATACAATCATCTTTGAAATTGTTTATTGACGAATGACAATACAATCATCTTTGAAATTGTTTACAGAGAGATGATGATGCAATAGCATGGATTAGACTATATGGCTTACTAAAAACAAGTCCCTACTGAAAAGGAGTAGATAGATGTTAGTGTAAGTGGATATTCTATCTTCTTAATTTTTTTTCCAAGTGAAATGAAAGCCATGTCTTATATAAATGAAGAGCATGTCTTTTTTTTTTTTTGCTAAATTACGCTATTTCTATTATGAACATAAAGTTACAAAACTGCCACGGCTCAGCTGAGAAAGCCTGAGGCCGGGCTTGAGTGCTACTGTCAGACTAGATATTGAACTGCCCATTAACGGGAAACCAGTTCGTTTGTAAGCAGATACACCGCCCAATAATTGGGAAACCGGCGAAGAGTTAACTGTTCTGTGCATATGAAAGCTGTAAAGATACAAAAATATATGCAGCTATATCTGCTGTGAACATTCATTGAAACACCTGAAACTAGCAAAACTTTTAAAGCAGAGTTCATACTGGAATTTTGTCATGGAGGTAAGAGAGCATTTAATCTGAAGCAGAGTGCTCCTCCATGATTCTGCAGCCATACTGGTCGTCCTGGTCCCCGTCAGCAGCCTTGTTCTCTTCGTCTTCATTTGGTCCGGCGTCCACCTGTAAATTGAAATGTCCTGAGGAGGAAGGGAAAGGGACAGAGGGCGCGCAGGAGGAAGGGGTGAAAGGAGCCGGGTTGGGGACAGAAGGGGGAGCGAATGCAGGAGCTGAGGGAGGCTGCAAGAAACTGGGGTGAGAGGCAGGAGGGAAGGGGAGCTCCTTGCTCAATGTAACAGTAAGGAAAACTGAGACAGGGTGGTCAAAAGCACGGTCAAAGCGCAATTCAGTATGCTGCGTGGCCTGTCTGAGGAAACTACCGCTCGGAGAAGGGGTGGAGGCGGCGACGACAGGCTGGGGAGGGAACGAAGGAGGAACAAGGGGCGGAGGGTCAGAACGGGGAGGCGCCATGTCAAGAAAATCAGGGCGAGGACCAGGAGGGCCCGAAGATGAAAGAGCAGGACGTCTAGCAGAAGGCTCCAGAGTTCTATCGACATGGTGGCTGAGGGGAGGGCGCTCGCCCAGGGATCTCCCCCGAGAAGCCCCCTTTCTACAAGCCATTCGCTGCCTCAATCTGGGCATGGTGAAAACCTCGGAAGAGTTCGTCCAGCCTCTGGAGGGAGCAGCAACTAAAACAGAAGAATTATCAAACGAAACCGGAAAACCATGAGAATTCAAATGAAACGGGCAGAGGTTACTGTGAGAGAGATGGAGTCCTGGAGCGATTTCCAAGCAGCTGTACAGTGCACACCGTCGCCCCGTATTTGTTCGCTCTCCGCCTGTAGCAGCACCTCCTGGGCAGAGCGAGTTCAGAGGCAACGGAGGGCGGTGGCCATCACTGGAGCAAACGGGAGAAGCTGAGCGATCCTGCGCCATATGAAGGAGAGTGCACAGACCAATGCACAAGTAATGGCGGCGAACCGGAGTGAATGCACAACGCAGCTGGGCAATTAACATTGCATTTAAGTTGCCATGGGGGGCCATGTGGCCACCCCATGTGGGTTGCGTTGGGATTGTAACCGGGCCCGTAGGCCTCGTCTCTCTGCTAGACATCCGCATCCGGAGAGGGTTGATCCGTTTGCACCAAACTGATGCAGTGTTGAATAGAGTTTCTGTCATTGATAATCTGGATATTACCGTGCTTGAGAGTGTCCAGACAATCAACTCCTAGATTAGCAAGGAAGTCTGCAACCTTGTTGCCATCACGCTTGGTATGGGTGAAGGATATTGCCTGATTGTCCTGTATCCACTTGCTGATCTTGTCGATTCTGGATGCTAGACGCCAGCTGGTAACAACCTTGGTCAAGCTGGAGCCTTGGAGCAACTTATTTGCCATGTTGATCAAGATTTGAGAATCACCTTCCACAATGATGGGCAAGAGGTTGTAAACACGAGCTAAGTTGAGCCCTTGCCAGAGACCTTCCAGCTCAGCTGAGTTGTTGGTGTCCCAACCGATGGATCCATAATAAATAGCCTTGATGTCGCCTCGGGAGTTTCTAAAAATACCACCAAATCCTGCAGGGCCAGGATTCCCTTTGGAAGCTCCGTCAAAGTTTAGTTTACAAACCCCTGGAGGGGGAGGAGTCCAGGCAAGTGGATCTGGAGGGTTCTGCTTGTTGATTGTGGGAATAGTGAGAATGCTGAATTGCCAATTGTGCCATATGCTGAGCTCATTAGGGAGGTTTGAGAGGTCCTCTGCTTGCCAAGTTAGAAGAGAAAGAGACTCTTGGAGATTGCTGTGGAAATTGCGCCAGAGGATCTCTAAAGGAGTAGTTTGGTGCTTGAAGATTCTTTTATTTCTTTCTTTCCAGAGCGACCAAAATAAGAGACCAGGAATGATTTGCCAAAGAGTGTTGAGAATGGAGCTATTATAAGGGCGGTTGGGCCAGTGTCGAAGAATGCTGGTGATGATTCCTTGTGGTTTGTTTTGCTGACTTCGGAAGCAGATTTTGTTCCAGAGCTGATCGGCTAAGGGACAGGTCAGCATGAGGTGCTGAATGGTTTCATTATTCTGCTGACAGTTTGGACATTGAGAGGGACCACAAAAACCACGTTTGAGAAGGTTGTCCCAAGTAAGTACTTTGTTGTGACTGAGGAGCCAAAGAAAAGTAGAAACTTTAGGCCACGTACCTTTAGCCCAGACAAATTGCCAGAGTTTGTCTTTGGGGAGAGGGATTGAGTGCATTAAGCGGTAGGCTTCTTTAGTGGTGAATATGCCTTTAGTAGTGTAGCCCCAGCGGAGTATATCAGGATCGGTCGAAATGCGGATGTTGCAATGCTGAAGTTCAGCTTGAATTTCTTCCCAATAGCTGCTTGGAGTGGTAGGATGGAGCAGAGACGGGTGTTTCCACAGCCGGTAGTCAGTGTTGGAGCTGGAGAGCCAGCATTGACCTACTTTCAAATTTTCAGGCCCATTATATCTCTCAGCATTAGGCAAATTTAGTAGATCAGTGAGCTTTGGTTTCTGCTGCCACGAATCCACCCAGAATCGGGCGTTTTGCCCATTCCGGACTTCCCAAAAACTGTGTTGTTGTATAAGAGTGTGATGTTGCTTTGCCGCGTTCCAGATGAGAGATCCAGCCATCGTTGGTGTGAGTCTAATGAGGTCATCCGGTGGTCTGTTGTTTGCATATTTAGCAGCCCATAACTTAGCCCAAGGAGTGTGAGAGCTCGTAAGCCAGTTCCACCAGAGTCTAGCCCCCATGACTTCATTGCTGTGAAGGGGGTTTCTGAGTCCGAGCCCTCCTGCTTCTTTGGGAGTACAAACAGTGTTCCAGTTGATGAGCGCCCATTTCCGAGAATGAGTGGTGGAGCCCCAAAGGAAGCGGCGTTGAAGGTTCCTGATGTGATTGAGCACCCATTTAGGAGCTGCGAGCACGGAGAAGAGGTATAGAGGCATAGATTGCAGAACTGCTTTGATGAGGACCAGCCTGCTGGCCAGATTCAGAGCTCGGTAGGTCCAGGAGGAAAGGCGAGATTCAAGTTTATCAAGGAGAGCGTTCCAGGAAGAGTGCTTAAGGGCAGAGTCAATGAGAGGAGCACCAAGATATTTGGCTGGGAGGCGAGCGGGTGTGAAACCAAGGATGCGAGTGATGCTGGCTTGAATTAAAGGAGGGGTGTTGAAGAAGAACAGTTGGGACTTGGAGACATTGACCATCATGCCGGAAGCCAAAGAGAAGAGGCGCAGAATACGCTTGAAGGACCTAGCTTCCTGAGCTGAAGGGAATCCGAAGAGCATGGTGTCATCAACAAATTGCTGGTGAGTGGTCGCTCGCAATCCGTGAAGGGAGATGCCACGGAGATGCCCTTCATGTACAGCATGCTGGATGAGTCTGCTGAGACCTTCAGACATTAGAACAAATATGAAGGGGGATAGGGGGTCTCCCTGCCGGATGCCACGGGAGGAGATGAAAGGGGAGGAGGGAGAGCCATTTATCAAGATGGAATAGAGAGGGGTGGTGATGAGACTCATTATCCAACGGATCCACATGTGGTCAAAGCCAAAAGCTTTAAGAATGTTTTGAATGTAGCGCCAGCAAAGTTTATCAAAAGCCTTAGAGAGATCGATTTTGAGAAGCATACCTGATTTTTTAGAGCTTTTGAGGGAGTGTATTACCTCGTGAGTCATGATGATTCCGTCCATGATTTGGCGTCCTTCCACGTATCCCGTTTGCTCTGGTGATATGAGGAGTGGCAGAAGTGGCTTTAATCTGTTGGCAACCACTTTGGATATGATCTTGTAGATCACATTGCAGAGGGCGATGGGACGGAACTTTTCAGGAGTACTAGGCTGTTCTTCTTTGGGCACCAGAGCAATGAAGGTGGCGTTTAAAGAGGGGAGAAGCCAGTGTGTTTGCCTTGATTCTTCTACCAGCTCCCAGACTTCAATTTTAATGAGCTCCCAAAAGTGATGGAAGAAGTTTGCAGTGAACCCATCAGGCCCTGGCGCTTTTCCATTTTTAGTTTGTGCCATTGCAGTTTCAACTTCCTGGAGAGAGACCGGGCGTAGAAGCATTTTGTTGTGTTCATCTGATATGAGTTTAGGAATGAGTTGAGAGATTGTATCAATGGCCGGTTGTCGATCAAGATTGTTATCCTCTTGAAGTGTGGCTTTGAAATGGTCCCGGAGAACTTGTTCAATGTCCTCGTGTTGTTCTACTTAATGAAGAGCATGTCTTACTATATAAAAATTGAGCTTTTATGCTAGCAAAATATAGATACCAAACTGCACTCGTCATATTTTGGGTCTTATTTTCCATGCTCTCACTCCACTTGCTAGTCCTCCTCGCATTTTTGTTGTTGTGAAGCAATCATTTGCACTCATTATATGATACCTAGCCTGAACTCGCGAGGATTTTGACATTATTTGCCATCATTTCACTCCACTTGCTCTGGCATTTTTGTTATGTTGCAAGCATGTTTATAAATTTGATTTGAGTTACAGTTTTATTCTAAACTCAAACTTATTTTGGCATTTTAGTTTTCCTGTTGTATTTGTTTCATTCTGGTTAGTCTTTTAAAGTAGATGTGACACATCTCTTCCAAATTTTATTGGTACTTATAAATTAATTATTTAATTACATATTTCCATATCTTAGATTAAAGTAATGACCTCTATCGTGAATATGGACTTAAATTAAATTGATGACCTCTACCTGAAGTGGCACCACAAACAACATTATGTAAGGTTTGCAAATAACACCTTTCTATTGAATAAAGCATAAGCCTCCTAGATTACTCATGGCAAATTGCAAGGGCAATTTAATCTGTTCTTTTTTTACTTATTTTATCGATTATTAAATTTCAAGAATATTTTGAAATCGCATAGACCGGAGCCTGTAAATTGAGGCACTCTTATCCCCAATTTCAAAATATTCTCAAAATTGACAATCAAGATAAAAACAGTTGTTCATCCCAAATCAGTTAATCTGCGCTTTACAAAGAACTTAACCAGTAAATTGTGATAACGTGAATTACACCATATTGCAAGCCATGTAATAATCTTTCCCTCTTGATATTATGTGCTCAACGATTATGAATCTATAATGTTCTTCTTGATTAGTTTGTGTCATGCGAACTGTTCAGCTATTTCATTACAGCAGGTGACGTCGTGACGATGGCAAACTATACTTCACTAAATAAGTTCCGGATTGGATATAGTTGGGTATTTGGTATTTTTGAAGAACTATACTTTGACTAAATGTACTGTTTTGTTGTTTAATATTAACAAAATCAGTCTGAAATAGTTGGGTATTTGGGTATTTGAAGAACTATAGTTTGACTAAATGTACGGTTTTGTTGTTTAATATTAACAAAATCAGTGTGAAAAAAGAGATCAACGAAGGAATAGAACTTTTATTTTTAATTACCAAGTAACCAAATGAAAAAAGTGGTTTTTATTTTTAAATTACAGTATGTATTTTTATTTAATAAAATTTTATCTTTTAAAGTGGTGGGACAATTGAGCGAGTAATCATATTTTTATTAGGCTGAGAATATACTTTAGTACGTAACAAAATGGAAAGGGTGGGTTTTATTTTTAAATTACAATTTGTATTTTTATTTGATAAAATTTCCTTAAGTAAGAGTAAATTAAATATTATGATACTGTTGATTAATTTTTATTTAAATTAAATTTGTTTTTATTTTAATTAAAAGAAGAGGATAATAAAATGTTAATAATATAGAAAATATTAATTTAAGAAATAAAAAAAAATTATAAGAAAAATCCAATTCAATAATTTGAATTTAAATTATTTCGAAAGTAAATACGATAATAAATCAACTAAAAATTAAATGAATAACTTCATGGAATTAAATTAAAGTGAAAAAAAACGATAAACATTATAATTTTTTTTTATGAAAAATAATAACAAATTAACTATAATTAAAAAATTACATATTTATTCCATTAAAAAAAATATATAGTTACATATTTATCCCATGAAAATAAAATCTTGAAAAAAAAAAGGAGACTTCTAAAATAATTGAATATAAAATAATGTTTTTAACCAAATTTTATTTTAATTAAATAATAATAATATTTATTTTTGATCATTTAAAGTTAATTTCAAAAATTATTAACATTGTGTATTTTAGATAAATATTTTTTTGGATTAATCACATTATTAGGATTAGACAAATCCTAATAATGTGATTAATCGAGAAAGACATTTATCTATTTTATGAATCACAAAAGTCTCAGATCTAACAATACTAATGTATTAAAAAAAGAGCACATGTTCTTACAAGAAGCTGCATAGCTCTCTATATTCTTCACTTAAAGAGAATGCATGAAAAATAGTTTTAAATCGCTAATGAAAATTATATATGTGCATGTTTTAGAGTCTCTATAAGAAGCCACGGTCATGAAAGTATTATAGCCATCCAAGATGTTGATGTGATAGAAATTCTTAGAAGTGTTGAGGGTGAGCTGAATAACTATAGCCAGTGGCACATATATGGCCTAATTATAGGAGAGATAACTTCCATACCAAGTTGTAGTGCAAAGGCCCCAACCATGGTGACTATCATATCATAGTTTTGTGTTTCATTGATATGAGAAGGGTCAATCCATGAGGATTAAGATATGTTGATTTAATGTTGTAAGTATGTGAAATGCATTGTAAACATTTTTAGTGTGAAACTTAAGGCCATGTGAATGCTTGATTAGTGAGCGGATAGGAATCAAAGGGGTTGGATAGGTTTAAATTGGGGTCGTTTGTTTTTTCATGATATTCCAATGTAGATGTAAAGTCATATAAAGAAAGATAAAAAAAAACATAATGAACATCATATCCACCAAGATGGGGTCTTAAATTACAATTTGTATTTTTATTTTATAACATTTCCTTAAGTAAGAGTAAATTAAATATTATGATACTGTTGATTAATTTTTATTTAAATTAAATTTGTTTTTATTTTAATTAAAAGAAGAGGATAATAAAATGTTAATAATATAGAAAATATTA
Organism: Pinus albicaulis; assembly: GCA_034641835.2. NCBI lineage: Eukaryota > Viridiplantae > Streptophyta > Pinopsida > Pinales > Pinaceae > Pinus > Pinus albicaulis. The sequence goes on along the minus strand of CM076578.1, from coordinate 1,571,964,640 downwards.
ATTTAAGAAATAAAAATAAATTATAAGAAAATTTCAATTCAATAATTTGAATTTAAATTATTTCGAAAGTAAATACGATAATAAATCAACTAAAAATTAAATGAATAACTTCATGGAATTAAATTAAAGTGAAAAAAAACGATAAACATTATAATTTTTTTTTATGAAAAATAATAACAAATTAATTATAATTAAAAAATTACATATTTATTCCATTAAAAAAAATATATAGTTACATATTTATCCCATGAAAATAAAATCTTGAAAAAAAAAAAAAGAGACTTTCTAAAATAATTGAATATAAAATAATGTTTTTAACCAAATTTTATTTTAATTAAATAATAATAATATTTATTTCTGATCATTTAAAGTTAATTTCAAAAATTATTAACATTGTGTATTTTAGATAAATATTTTTTTGGATTAATCACATTATTAGGATTAGACCAAATCCTAATAATGTGATTAATAGAGAAAGTGTAACCACCCTCTTAGCCGCTAACAAATGGTTAAGTTTTTTTAATTAATTATGAGTTAATTATGACTGCTCTTATTTGGAATTTCTGAACAAAGTTAATTTTGATAAGAAATAAAAAGTTACTGAGAAATTAGTTTTCTTGAGTAAAAACTTATGGTAAAAGTAAAAACAGGACCTGGAGTTAGTTGGAACAGAAAAAAAACAGTTCCACAGTTTTTCCCAAAGAAACTCAGGAATAAAGAGGAAATTCCAGGAGAGTTTTGGGGTTCGGTGGCAGAAAATGAAAAGGAGGACTCTGCGTTTTTCTGGAGAGAAATTACCAGAACAGAGTGTCTGCTGGGTTGGAGACTGGACTGGACTGTCCCGAGTTCTCCCCAGAGTTCTGTTCCACTGGAGTTGGAGGGCTGGACCGGATTGTCCAAATATCTCCTCCAGAATTATCTCAGTGGATAATATTTCCAGGCGTGAAGCTCGGGGGAGAACTGTGGTATGTATTTTCCCAGTTCGTGGTTGGGACGAAACGAGCACCTATAGTTGTCTTGAATACAGATGAGTTTACTACCACAGTAATTTGTTGACTGCAAATATTATTTCTGCATTTCTATTACTAAGTGGAATTATCAAATTACAGTAAGTAAAATAGTCTTTCTGTGAAAAATAGGATTTGTGGTAATATGACAGACATTACTTAATTTCTTTCTTTACAGTACTGCTGTGAAATAAGTAGTATAATTTGCCTTTTGAATAAATAGGAAGAAGAGGAACCGAGCACATATTACTGTGAAGGATTAATATTGCGGAAGTAATGTAGAATTAAATACAGTGCACAGTGAAAAATGTAGTATTTAATAAACTCATACTTTTGTTCTAGTCCAAGAAAGAAGGTCATACAAATTTAAATCTTGTTTCTGAACTATGCAACTATTAAGGGGGCGTTAACCGGTAAGGCAGGAAAGTCCGAATTTCCGCCCTTGGATATGTCACCATTAACTATGATAACGCTCGGACAGAGAAGGTGGTCCGGCCACCCCGCTGCCTGGTGATAAGGAAGAACCAGGAGCGGAAACTAACAAGCATAGTATAGTAGTAGCTGTGAAATAAATGAAATACAAGACAGGATAAACAAACGCTGTACCCAAAAGATTCATGGCAAAACAGCAAAACGCTACTAAATAGGCTACATTCAATGAGTAATTACAACACATAGATTTATAAGCAGATACTTCAACAGAAATCTATATAAGTATATATGGCGTGACAGAGAAATTCGGGTAAGTCCATAAACATTTCATTTAACAGTCTTGAAAGGGAATTGCATCAAACTGTTCCAACCACAAGAAGTTTACATATATATATCTCCTACACTCCCATTTACCAACTGTCACGGTACCGAAAGTGGTATGAGCAAATAAACCATGATGTCTATTCCTGAGACAGACATTTCCTCTGTCGAGGGTTTTAATAGCAAACAAAGGCGGAAAACTATCAGCGGAAGTGCGGACTCCTTAGCTCCTCGGAAGGAATTTACCTATAGTTTAAATAAACTAAAATAGACTCAAACCCTGGAACACAAGTTATGCTAAAAAACCCTAATCAGTAAATCCTGAGATTCTCTTGATCGATTAACATGAACAACTGTGACTACAGATTCTAGAGCATCTGGCTAACTAGTAGAAACCCTCCTTTGAATGAAGAAAAGACAAAGCCCTTGAAGATTTTCCAGAGAGACTGAACTGTCGACTCGAGGTGTACCTGTGAATGGGTGCCGAGTTAAAACCCCTTTCTCGCAAGCCAAAAAACAAAGATGGAATTCAAAACTTCAAGTTTCGGAAGCAAGGAAAGTATACCTGCCATTCAAAACAGAGTAGTCATAAAATAGTAGGAGAACGAGTAAATATATTTCTGTAAGATGACAAAACAAACAAAAGGAGTAATGCGCTACTGTAAACGCTCTATACAATACCTGAGGAGGATGTTTGTGGGTACCCGTGCGAGGAAAAATCCATAACAGCCTTCATGGGAGCGGGTGAAGCAAACTGGACAGCTACAATCCTCTCGAGGGGCGCCATTGATAAAGCAGTGGAACCCCTGAGACGAATTTTGATAAACCTCAACACTGTAAAAATTATTCAATCGATAACCCACAAGCTGTTAAAGCACAGAATAAACAGGAAGAAAAGCAGGATATTTACCCATTAGCGGAAGCAAGGGAATACTTTCCATTTACAGAAAACGAACCAGGCGACATGCTCGGCCAAGTTCCAGTTGGGCCGGAGAGCTCCAGAACCTCCGTCGAAAGAGGAAAAACAACAAAATGAACTGGGAAGCCAGTATGGCTCGAAGGTCATTACTCCACCCTCGAAGTCTGCGCACCGTCGGATCACGGGTAGATCAAGGGCGTGGAGTTTTCCAGATGGAGGATGCAGAGATCAAGAGCTTCCAACCAGAACATTCGCAGGTAATCAATCACAGCATATTAACCATCACACAAAAGATCCACATTCCAATGAGCGGGATACCCATAACCTCATTTAATAAGTGATGCCGTGGCAGCCGAGCACATAAGTGCCGGGTACACGAAGTAAATCGAAATCAATGACTTAAACCATATCGTGGAGCGGAGTTAAGATCTTCACATCGAAACCATTAACCAAACCATAAGCATGTACAGAGTTGTATTAAATAAAGAAATCCAGAAGGACACAGGTCATAAATACTATGTGTCAAGTTGTGTTTATTTTCCATTGAAAACAAATAAAAATGTCATGAATTTTGCAGGGTTAGGACTTGGTTAATAGTTGGTAACCAACGAACATAAAAAAAATTTATTGTGTGGTAAATTTGTTTTATTTTTCTTTAACGTGAATGTTACAAGTGGTATCAGAGCAGCGTTACAACGCTGGGCCCTATTAGGGTCAACTGACGTTAAACTGTATGTTACTCATGCACAGTCCAGTAATTAGGTGGAAGGACAAATGAGGCGGACACCGTCTCAACCGCCACCTCGAAATGGCGGAGAAATGCCGCCACCACCAGAGGGTAACCCCGAAATGTGGGTTCAGCTGGGAATAGAACAGCATCAGCGATCGAACAGGCTGATTGAAGAGCAACAACAGCAGACTCGCATTTTAGTACACACAGTACAACAGTTGCAGGAAGAAATGGAGAGGGTGCGAAGAGAAAATGCAAGAATGATGCAAGAACAGGAGAGGATCTTGAAGAGCCTCTCTGATAAACAGAATCACAGGAATGAAAACCCCAGTGCTGGTAGAGAATTCCAAGAAGGGAACGAATAGCAGACAGATGAACAAGATATGAGTCGAAAGGAAAGAAGTCTGTCACAACGAAGTAATCTAAATAGGAATTTTAATGAAGCTGAATCTGAAAATGAAACCAAACGGAAGGCAGGTAAAAGACAAAGGGTTGAATTACATGGAGAATTTAGAAAGATAAAGCCACCTACCTTCGATGGAGAAAAGGAGGAAGTGGCAGAAGCATGGTTGATTAACATGAACAAGTACTTCCAGGTGTATGACTATGACAGTGGTCTTAAAGCTCGGTTAGCCATTTACCAGCTGAAAGATAAGGCCACCTTATGGTGGGAAGAAGTGAAGAATGTGCGGGGGATAGAGGATCAGGATGTGACATGGGATAAATTTCAACAATATTTCAAGGACAAGTACTTGAATGAGCATTTTTACGATGAAAAGGCTCGAGAATTCCATGATCTGCGGCTAGGACAGTTGACCATGGACGAGTTTATTGCTAAGTTTACATCATTATTGCGCTACGTACCATACTTAAGGGACGAGAAGGCCAAAGTCCAAAGATTCCTGAGCAGTTTACCCTCCCACATGAAGGAGCGTATCGAATTTGTAAATACTAAGACAATGGATGAGGCCATTAGAAAAGCGAGGCTGTGTTATTAGCAAGCGAAGACCGAGATGGACCAAGGAAAAGGGTGGAAATCAAGGAAAGAAAACAGGAGCAGTGATGGTTTTAACAGAAGTAAAACCAGTAAATTCAGAAGCTCCGCCATGAATTCAATTAATAAGCAATTTGGTAGGAACCATCAGAGGATAAGATGGCCTGGGGAGGGCAAAACTGTTGAGGCTTCTAGCAAACCTGAGCAACCTCAAAGTCAGAGGCCACCTCTGCAGTGTTGGGGTTGCAGAACAGCGCATTACTATCGAGATTGCCCACAGCGGGGAAAGACTGAAACAGTAGCCAATTTACAGGAGGCCTCTACGGTGGGAGATGTGGCACGAAGCATACCCAGAATTAACGTAGCATTGGAGGACCGACAAGCTGATTTTCAACCTACCATGATAGAGCTGGAAGGTAAACCGTTATCTCAAACTGTTTCTGTTTTGATAGATCCAGGAGCAAGTTTAAGTTATATAAGCCCTAAATTAGTAGAAACCTGTAAGTTGACAATTCAAAAATTTAAGAAGACCTGGTTGGTTCAGTTAGCTACAGGAGCTAAAAGAAGAGTTAGTGCTAAAATACCAGAATGTGCACTACAAATCGGTGAACAACAATTAATAGTAGACTTAAATATTCTACCTTTGGGATCCTATGATGTGTTGCTAGGAATGGATTGGCTGGAAAAGCATTGGACTCTCATAGATTGTAAGGAAAAATTAGTTTATTACAGAGACCAGAATGGTAACCGCCAAGAAATTCAAGGCATAAGGAAGCCTATACACCTGCGCCCAATCACAGCTTCTCACTTGGGGAAATGTGTAAGGAAAGGATGCCGGTTGTAGGCTATACAAGTCGGATTAACTGAGTCTAAGGATAAAGCTTCCTTGCAAGAGAATATACCTGTGGTGCAGGAATTTAAGGATGTGCTTCCTGAAGAAATACCAGGATTACCACCCAAAAGAGATGTGGATTTCACAATCGAATTTCTACCAGGAGCTTCGCCAGTTTCACGGACCCCTTACCGAATGAGTGTGCCAGAACTGACTGAACTGAAGATGTAGCTTCAAGAATTGTTAGATAAGGGGTATATACGACCCAGTGTGTCACCTTGGGGGGCACCAGTGCTGTTCATTAAAAAGAAGGATGGAACGATGCGCATGTGCATGGATTACCGCCAGTTAAATAAGTTGTCTGTTAAGAACAGGTATCCTCTACCCCGTATTAATGACCTGTTCGACCAAGTTAGAGGAGCTACTGTGTTCTCAAAGATTGACTTGTGATCTGGCTATCACCAGATTAGAATTAAGGATGAAGACATACACAAAACTGCTTTTCGCACAAGGAATGGCCACTATGAGTTTGTGGTATTTCCTTTTGGGTTAACCAATGCACCAGCCACTTTTATGAGGCTGATGCATAGTATCTTCACCCTTATTTGGACAACTTTGTGTTAATTTTCATTGATGACATACTGATTTATTCTAAGAATGAGGAAGAACACAGGGAACATTTGCGAATGGTACTGGAAATGCTTACGAAGCACCAACTGTATGCAAAATTTAGTAAATGTGACTTTTTCAAAGGAGAAATACAGTATCTTGGACATGTAATATCTGAAAAAGGTATAGCAGTGGACCCGGAGAAAATTAAAACTATTATGGAATGGAAGGTACCACAGAGTGTGGCAGATATAAGGTCTTTTATGGGTCTTGCTGGCTATTACCGGCGATTTATAAGAGGATTCTCAAAGATAGCCTTTCCCATTACCTCTTTGCAAAGGAAGGGGAAAAATTTTAAATGGACCAAGGAATGTCAGGACAGTTTTGAAAGACTGAAGCAGTTATTGACAACAGCACATGTGTTAAGTGTAGCAGATCCGAGTAAGGAATTCGAGGTTTGTATGGATGCATGTAAGGAAGGTGTTGGGGCTATGTTATCACAAGAAGGGAAGGTAATTGCATACGAATCCCGCAAACTGAAGGATCATGAGCAGCGATACTCAGCCTATGATTTAGAGCTGACTGCAGTTGTGCATGCTCTCCGCGTGTGGAGACATTACTTACTTGGAAAGAGATTTGTATTAAAAACTGATCATAGTAGTCTAACCAGCTACTTTAAGCAAGCTGACTTAAACTCCCGACAAGCCAAATGGAATGCTTTCTTGAGCGAGTTTGATATTGATCTACAGCATGTAAAAGGGAAAGAGAACAAGGTTGCGGATGCATTGAGCAGGAAATTGCATAACATTTATGAATTATATGTTAATCAAATTGAAACCAGATTCCTAGAACAAATCAGAGAAGAAGCAGACAAGGATCTTGAGTATAAATATTTGTGGCAGCAAGCACAAGCATCTGGAGAACAAGGTGAGCAAGGGGAATATGAGATTAACCAGGACGGGTTGTTAATTTTCAAAAAAAGGATAGTCATTCCAAACAGAGTAGAATTGAAAAACATGATACTGGATGAATATCATAGGAGCAATTATGCGGGACACCCGGGATATCAAAAAATGCTGACAGCTATAAGAAAAGACTACTGTTGGCCAGGCATGAGAAAGGATATAGCGAACTATTTAAACAAGTGTTTAGAGTGCCAACAGGTGAAGGTAGAGCATCGGCATCCAGCTGGATTAATGCAGCCTATACCTATTCCTGAATGGAAATGGGAGGTGATCTCATTGGACTTTATCACCGGATTACCAAAATCAAAGCGAGGTAATGATTCAATAATGGTAGTTGTAGATCGACTGAGTAAGTCAGCACATTTCATACCTGTCCAATCCACCTATAAAACAGTTCAGATAGCAGATTTATTTATGCGTGAGATCTTCAGACTGCATGGCATTCCTAAGACCGCTATCTCGAATAGAGATGTAAAGTTCACATCCGCCTTTTGGAAGACCCTGTTTACAGGATTAGGAACGCAGGTACATTTTAGTACTGCATACCACCCGCAAACAGATGGTCAAACCGAGCAAGTGAACCAAGTGTTAGAAGACATGCTGCGAATGTATGTCATGCAGCAACCAGTGAAATGGGAGGAATATATTCACTTGATAGAGTTCGCCTATAACAATGGCTACCAAGAATCATTAAGGATGACTCCATTTGAAGCGCTTTATGGGCGGCAGTGCAGAACTCCCATTAATTGGAGCAGTCCCGAGAATAGACTCATGCTGGGACCAGACATGCTAGCAGAGATGGAAGCAGAGGTGAGAAAAATTTGACAGAATTTGAAGGCGGCACAGGACAGGCAGAAAGTGTATGCGGATAAAAATAGGTCATACCGTGAATTTGAAGTTGGAGATCATGTATATGTCAGAATTAAACCAAAGAAAAGCACGTTAAGATGGGTGTCTTGTGCAAAATTGGCACCTCGGTTCTGCGGCCCTTTCCAAATACTGGAAAGAGTGGGACCGGTAGCATATCGTTTAGCTCTTCCCAGTCATATACGGGTGCATAATGTTTTTCATGTATCGTTACTAAAACGATATATTCATGATCCAAGACACATAATTCATTGGCAGAACATACAGGTAGTGGATAAGCCTAATTGATAAATATTAATGCGATGATAAAGACTTGTTTATTAACTTAAGTCTACTCTGTGCAGGTAGAACCAGACGGGGAGTTTCTGGTCGAACCCCACAGTATAATCGACCGGAGGGAAATCATGCTCCGGAAACGAGCCATCGCCCGATTGTATTGCTGAGCATTTGGATGAAAACTCACAGAAGAGACGATAGTTTTGTTCGTGGGCTTATCCACAGCTTTGTAAACCTAGAATAAAACTTTAGAGACGATTAATTTCTCTTCGAAGGGAAAACTGTAACCACCCTCTTAGCCACTAACAAATGGACAAAATTATTGATTTCATTGTATTTGTTGTTGTTGGAATTTTTGAACAAAGTTAATTTTGGTAAGGAATAAAAAGTTCTTTTGAGAAATTAGTTTTCTTGAGTAAATTTATGGTAAAAGTAAAAACAGGACCTGGAGTTAGTTGGAACAGAAAAGAAACAGTTCCCACAGAAACTCAGGAATAAAGGGGAGATTCCAGGAGAGTTTTGGGGTTCGACGGGAGGAAGGAAAAAGGACTGCACGTTTTTTTTAAATGGAGACATTTGGCAGGCAGGTCGTCTTTTGGGTTGGAGGCGGAACTGGGACACATCATGAGTTCTCCCAGAGTTCTGTTCTTGGAGTTGGTGGGTTGGGCCCAGGATTGTCCAAATATCTCTCAGGATATCTAGGTGGACATTCATCGAGGCATTAACTCGGGGAGAAGCGCGGTATGTATTTGCCCAGTTCGTGGTTGGGAGGAAACGGGCACTACAGTTGTCTTGAACACAGATGAGTTTACCACCATAGTAATTTGTTTGACTGCAATTGTTATTTCTGCATTTCTATTATTAAGTGATATTATCAATTTAAAGTAAGTAAATCAGTCTTTCTGTGAAAGAAAGTAGGATCTATGATAATATGACAGACGTTATTTAATTTCTTTTCTATACAGTACTGCTGTAGAATAAATAGTATAACTTGTCTTTTGAATAAATAGAAAAGAAGAAGAACCGAGCACATAATTACTGAGAAGGACAAACTAAATACTTGCAGAAGTAATGTAGAACCAAACCCAGAGCACAGTGAAAGTGTAGTATTTAATAAAGTCATGCTTTTGTTCTAGTTTAAGAAAGAAAAGCATACAAATTTAAACTTTCTGTTTAGAGCCATACTACTATTGAGAGGGCCGTTAACCCGTAAGGCTGGAAAGTCAGACCTTCCGCCCCTGGGTATATCGCCCAATAACTATGATAACGCTCGGACATAGAAGGTGGTCCGGCCACCCCGCTGCCTGGTGATAATAAGAAACCAGGAGCGGAAACTTGCAGGCATAGTATAGTAGTAGATGTAAAATAAAAATAATTACAAGACATGATAAACAAACGTAGTACCAAAATATTCATGGAAAAACAACAAACACGCTACCAAGTAGACTACATTCAACGAGTAATGACAACGCATAGATCGATAAGCAGATACTTCAACAAGTATATTTATTTATATACGACGCGACAGAGAAATTCATGAATGTCCATAAACATTTTCTTTCAACAGTCTTGAAAGGAAAATTACATCGAGCTATTCCAACCACAAGAAGATCATACATATATTTCCTACACTCTCATTTGCCATTGTCACGGTACCAAAAATTGTATGAGCAAATAACCAGCGATGTCTATTCCTCAGAAAGAAATTCCCTCTGTCGAGGGTTAGAATAGCAAATAAAGGCGAAAAAACTGACAGCGGGGGTGCGGACTCAATAGTTCCCATGGTAGGAATTTATCCATAGTATAAATAAACTAAACCAGACTCAACCCTGGAATACAAGTTTATGCTCAAACCCTAAGCTGTAAATCCTGAGATAGACTATCACTCTTGAACGATAAACATAACCACTGTGACTACAGACTCTTGAGCGTCTGGCTAACCAGTAGAAACCCTCCTTTAAATGAAGAAAAGACAAAGCCCTTGAAGTATTACCTGAGGGACTGAACCATCGACTCGAAGTGTACCTGTGAATGGGTGCCGAGTTAAAACCCTTTTTGCAAGCCAAAAGCAAAGATGGAAATTCAAGCTTCAAGTTTCAGGCACAAAGAAATATTATACCTGCCATTCAAAACACAGTAGTCATTAAATAATAGGAGAGCGAGTAAATACGTCCCTGTTAAGAAAAACAAAACAAACGAAAAGAAGAAATGAGCTGCTGTAAACGTTCCAGACAATACCTGAGGAGGATTTTTGTGGGTAAACTGTGCGAGGAGAAATCCAGAGGTAGCTGCCAACAGACCTCATGAGAGCGGGTGAAGCAAACTGGACAGCTACAATCCTTTCAAGGTGAGCCATTGATAGACCAGCGGAACCCCTGAGACGAATGTCGGTAAACATCAACACTGTAAAAAAATTTTATTCAATCGAAAAATCCACAAGCTGTTTAAGCACAGAAAAGTAGGAAGAAAAGCAGGGTATTTACCCATAAGTGGAAGCGAGGAAATACATTCCAACTTCAGAAGTGAACTAGGCGACATGCTCGGCCAAGTTCCAGTTAGGCCGGAGTTGCTCCAGAACCTCCGTCGAAAAAGGAAAAAACAACAAAATGAACCGGGAAGCCAGTATGGCACGAAGGCCAATTACTCCACCCTTGAAGTCTGTGCACCATCAGATCACGGGTAGATCTAGGGCATGGAGTCTGCCAGATGGAGGATGCAGGGACCAAAAGATTCCAACCAGAACTTTCGCAGGAAATCAATCACAACATAATAACCATCACACAAAGATCCACATTCCAATAAGCGGGATAACCAAAACTCATTTAATAAGTGATACCGTGGCAGCCGAGCACATAAGCGCCGGGTACACGATGTAAACCAGAATCAATGGGTCTAGCCATATCGTGGAGCGGATTAAAGATCTTCACACCGAAACAATTAACCCAAACCGTATGCAGTACAAAGTTTCCATTAATAAAGAAATCCGGAAAGTCACAGGTCATAATTGTTAGGTGTCAAGTTGTGTTTATTTTCCATTGAAAACAAATAAAAATGTCATGAATTCTGTAGGGTTAGGACTTGGTTAATAGTTGGTAACCATCGAACATAATTTTTTTTTTATTGTGTGGTAAATTTTGTTTTATTTTTTTTAACATGAATGTTACAAGTGGTATCAGAGCAGCGTTACAACGCTGGGCCCTATTAGGGTCAATTGACGTTAAACTGTATGTTACTCATGCACAGTCCAGTGATTAGGTGGAAGGACAAATGAGGTGGACACCGTCTCAACCGCCACCTCGAAATGGCGGAGAAATTCCGCCACCACCAGAGGGTAACCCCGAAATGTGGGTTCAGCTGGGAATAGAACAGCATCAGCGATCGAATAGGCTAATTGAAGAGCAACAACAGCAGACTCGCATTTTAGTACACACAGTACAACAGTTGCAGGAAGAAATGGAGAGGGTGCGAAGAGAAAACGCAAGAATGATGCAAGAACAGGAGAGGATCTTGAAGAGCCTCTCTGATAAACAGAATCACAGGAATGAAAACCCCAGTGCTGGTAGAGAATTCCAAGAAGGGAACAAACAACAGACAGATGAACAAGATATGAGTCGAAAGGAAAGAAGTCTGTCACAACGAAGTAACCTAAACAGGAATTTTAATGAAGCTGAATCTGAAAATGAAACCGAACGGAAGGCAGGTAAAAGACAGAGGGTGGAATTACATGGAGAATTCAGAAAGATAAAGCCACCTACCTTCGATGGAGAAAAGGAGGAAGTGGCAGAAGCATGGTTGATTAACATGAACAAGTACTTCCAGGTGTATGACTATGACAGTGGTCTTAAAGCTTGGTTAGCCATTTACCAGCTAAAAGATAAGGCCACCTTATGGTGGGAAGAAGTGAAGAATGTGCGTGGGATAGAGGATCAGGATGTGACATGGGATAAGTTTCAACAGTATTTCAAGGACAAGTACTTGACTGAGCTTTTTTATGATGAAAAGGCTCGAGAATTCCATGATCTGAGGCTAGGACAGTCGACCATGGATGAGTTCATCGCTAAGTTTACATCATTATTGCGCTATGTACCATACTTAAGGGACGAGAAGGCTAAAGTCCAAAGATTCCTGAGCAGTTTACCCTCCCATATGAAGGATCGTATCGAATTTGTAAATCCTAAGACAATGGATGAGGCCATTAGAAAAGCGAGGTTGTGTTATCAGCAAGCGAAGACCAAGATGGACCAAGGAAAAGGGTGGCAATCAAGGAAATAAAACAGGAACAGTGTTGGTTTTAACAGAGGTAAAACCAGTAAATTCAGAAGCTCAGCCAGAAATTCAATTAATAAGAAATTTGGTAGGAACCATCAGAGGATAAGATGGCCTGGGGAGGACAAAACTGTTGAGGCTTCTAGCAAACCTGAGCAACCTCAAAGTCAGAGGCCACCTCTGCAGTGTTGGGGCTGCGGAGCAGCGCATTACTATCGAGATTGCCCACAGCGGGGAAAGAATGAAACAGTAGCCAATTTACAGGAGGCCTCTACTGTGGGATATGTGGCCCGAAGCATACCCAGAATTAACGCAGCATTGGAGGACTGGCAAGCTGATTTTCAACCTACCATGATAGAGCTGGAAGGTAAACTGTTATCTCAAACTGTTTCTGTTTTGATAGATCCAGGAGCAAGTTTAAGTTATATAAGCCCTAAATTAGTAGAAATCTGTAAGTTGACAAGTCAAAAATTTAAGAAGACCTGGTTGGTTCAGTTAGCTACAGGAGCTAAAAGAAGAGTTAGTGCCAAAATACCAGAGTGTGCACTACAAATCGGTGAACACCAATTAATAGTAGACTTAAATATTCTACCTTTGGGATCCTATGATGTGTTGCTAGGAATGGATTGGCTGGAAAAGCATTGGACTCTCATAGATTGTAAGGAAAAGGTAGTTTATTACAGAGATCAGAATGGTAACCGCCAAAAAATTCAAGGCATAAGGAAGCCTATACACTTGCGCCCAATCACAGCTTCTCAACTGGGGAAATGTGTAAGGAAAGGATGCTGGTTGTATGCTATACAAGTTGGATTAACTGAGTCTAAGGATAAAGCTGCCTTGCAGGAGAATATACCTGTGGTACAGGAATTTAAGGATGTGTTTCCTGAAGAAATACCAGGATTACCACCCAAAAGAGATGTGGATTTCACAATAGAATTTCTACCAGGAGCTTCGCCAGTTTCACGGACCCCTTACCAAATGAGTGTGCCAGAACTGACTGAACTGAAGATGCAACTTCAAGAATTGTTAGATAAGGGGTATATACGACCGAGTGTGTCACCTTGGGGGGCACCAGTGCTGTTTGTTAAAAATAAGGATGGAACCATGCGCATGTGCATGGATTACCGCCAGTTAAATAAGTTGACTGTTAAGAACAGGTATCCTCTACCCCGTATTGATGACCTGTTCGACCAAGTAAGAGGAGCTACTGTGTTCTCAAAGATTGACTTGCGATCCGGCTATCACCAGATTAGAATTAAGGATGAAGACATACACAAAACTGCTTTTCGCACAAGGTATGGCCACTATGAGTTTGTGGTATTACCTTTTGGGTTAACCAATGCACCAGCCACTTTTATGAGGCTGATGCATAGTATCTTCCACCCTTATTTGGACAACTTTGTGTTAATTTTCATTGATGACATACTGATTTATTCTAAGAATGAGGAAGAACACAAGGAACATTTGCGAATGGTACTGGAAATGCTTAGGAAGCACCAGCTGTATGCAAAATTTAGTAAATGTGACTTTTTCAAAGGAGAAATACAGTATCTTGGACATGTAATATCTGTAAAAGGTATAGTAGTGGACCGGAGAAAATTAAAACTATTATGGAATGGAAGGTACCACAGAGTGTGGCAGATATAAGGTCTTTTATGGGTCTTGCTGGCTATTACCGGCGATTTATAAGAGGATTCTCAAAGATAGCCTTTCCCATTACCTCTTTGCAAAGGAAGGGGAAAATTTTTAAATGGACCAAGGAATGTCAGGACAGTTTTGAAAGACTGAAGCAGTTATTGACAGTAGCACCTGTGTTAAGTGTAGCAGATCCGAGTAAGGAATTCGAGGTTTGTACGGACGCGTGTAAGGAAGGTGTTGGGGATGTGTTATCACAAGAAGGGAAGGTAATTGCATACGAATCCCGCAAACTGAAGGATCATGAGCAGTGATACTCAGCCTATGATTTAGAGCTGACTGCAGTTGTGCACGCTCTCCGCGTGTGGAGACATTACTTACTTGGAAAGAGATTTGTATTAAAAACTTATCATAGTAGTCTAACCAGCTACTTTAAGAAAGCTGACTTAAACTCCCGACAAGCCAGATGGAATGCTTTCTTGAGCAATTTTGATATTGATCTACAGCATGTAAAAGGGAAAGAGAACAAGGTTGCGGATGCATTGAGCAGGAAATTGCATAACATTTATGAATTATATGTTAATCAAATTGAAACCAGATTCCTAGAACAAATCAGAGAAGAAGCAGACAAGGATCTTGAGTATAAATATTTGTGGCAGCAAGCACAAGCATCTGGAGAACAAGGTGAGCAAGGGGAATATGAGATTAACCAGGACGGGTTGTTAATTTTCAAAAAAAGGATAGTCATTCCAAACAGAGTAGAATTGAAAAACATGATACTGGATGAATATCATAGGAGCAATTATGCGGGACACCCGGGATATCAAAAAATGCTGACAGCTATAAGAAAAGACTACTGTTGGCCAGGCATGAGAAAGGATATAGCGAACTATTTAAACAAGTGTTTAGAGTGCCAACAGGTGAAGGTAGAGCATCGGCATTCGGCTGGATTAATGCAGCCTATACCTATTCCTGAATGGAAATGGGAGGTGATCTCATTGGACTTTATCACCGGATTACCAAAATCAAAGCGAGGTAATGATTCAATAATGGTAGTTGTAGATCGACTGAGTAAGTCGGCACATTTCATACCTGTCCAATCCACCTATAAGACAGTTCAGATAGCAGATTTATTTATGCGTGAGATCTTCAGACTGCATGGCATTCCTAAGACCGTTATCTCGGATAGAGATGTAAAGTTCACATCCGCTTTTTGGAAGACCCTGTTTACAGGATTAGGAACGCAAGTACATTTTAGTACTGCATACCACCCGCAAACAGACGGTCAAACCGAGCGAGTGAACCAGGTGCTAGAAGACATGCTGCGAATGTATGCCATGCAGCAACCAGTGAAATGGGAGGAGTATCTTCACTTGATAGAGTTTGCCTATAACAATGGCTACCAAGAATCATTAAGGATGAGTCCATTTGAGGCGCTATATGGGCGGCAGTGCAGAACTCCCATTAATTGGAGCAATCCCAAGAATAGACTCATGCTGGGACCAGACATGCTAGTAGAGATGGAAGCAGAGGTGAGGAAAATTCGACAGAATTTGAAGGTGGCACAGGACAGGCAGAAAGTGTATGCGGATAAAAAGAGGTCATACCGTGAATATGAAGTTGGAGATCATGTATATGTCAGAATTAAACCAAAGAAAAGCACGTTAAGATGGGTGTCTTGTGCAAAATTGGCACCCCGGTTCTGCGGCCCTTTCCAAATACTGGAAAGAGTGGGACCGGTAGCATATCGTATAGCTCTTCCCAGTCATATTTGGGTGCATAATGTTTTTCATGTATCATTATTAAAACGATATATTCATGATCCAAGACACATAATTCATTGGCAGAACATACAGGTAGTGGATAAGCCTAATTTATAAATATTAATGCGATGATAAAGACTTATTTTATTAACTTAAGTCTACTGTGTGCAGGTAGAACCAGACGGGGAGTTTCTGGTCGAGCCACACAGTATAATCGACCGGAGGGAAATCATGCTCCGGAAACGAGCCATCGCCCAGGTTAAAGTGCAATGGAAGCACTTTGGACCCGAGGAAGCTACCTGGGAAGACGAGAGTTTTGTTCGTGGAGCTTATCCTGAGCTTTTTTCTGAACTAGAATAAGAACACCGGGGACGGTGTTCTCTTCCAGAGGGGGAAAACTGTAACCACCCTCTTAGCCACTAACAAATGGTTAAGTTTTTTTTTAATTATGGGTTAATTATGACTGCTGTTATTTGGAATTTCTGAACAAAGTTAATTTTGGTAAGGAATAAAAAGTTTAGTGAGAAATTAGTTTTCTTGAGTAAAAAATTATGGTAAAAGTAAAACAGGACCTGGAGTTAGTTGGAACAGAAAAAAAAACAGTTCCACAGTTTTTCCAAAAGAAACTCAGGAATAAAGAGGAAATTCCAGGAGAGTTTTGGGGTTCGGTGGGAGGAAAGGAAAAAGGACTCTGCGTTTTTTTCTGGAGAGAAATTTCCAGAACAGAGTGTCTGCTGGGTTGGAGATTGGACCGGACTGTCCCGAGTTCTCCCCAGAGTTCTTTTACACTGGAGTTGGAGGGTTGGACCGGATTGTCCGAATCTCTCCTCCAGAATATCTCGGTGGGTAATACTCCAGACGTGAAGCTCGGGGGAGAACTGTGGTATGTATTTGCCCAGTTCGTGGTTGGGAGGAAACGGGCACTACAGTTGTCTTGAACACAGATGAGTTTACCACCATAGTAATTTGTTTGACTGCAATTGTTATTTCTGCATTTCTATTATTAAGTGATATTATCAATTTAAAGTAAGTAAATCAGTCTTTCTGTGAAAGAAAGTAGGATCTATGATAATATGACAGACGTTATTTAATTTCTTTTCTATACAGTACTGCTGTAGAATAAATAGTATAACTTGTCTTTTGAATAAATAGAAAAGAAGAAGAACCGAGCACATAATTACTGAGAAGGACAAACTAAATACTTGCAGAAGTAATGTAGAACCAAACCCAGAGCACAGTGAAAGTGTAGTATTTAATAAAGTCATGCTTTTGTTCTAGTTTAAGAAAGAAAAGCATACAAATTTAAACTTTCTGTTTAGAGCCATACTACTATTGAGAGGGCCGTTAACCCGTAAGGCTGGAAAGTCAGACCTTCCGCCCCTGGGTATATCGCCCAATAACTATGATAACGCTCGGACATAGAAGGTGGTCCGGCCACCCCGCTGCCTGGTGATAATAAGAAACCAGGAGCGGAAACTTGCAGGCATAGTATAGTAGTAGATGTAAAATAAAAATAATTACAAGACATGATAAACAAACGTAGTACCAAAATATTCATGGAAAAACAACAAACACGCTACCAAGTAGACTACATTCAACGAGTAATGACAACGCATAGATCGATAAGCAGATACTTCAACAAGTATATTTATTTATATACGACGCGACAGAGAAATTCATGAATGTCCATAAACATTTTCTTTCAACAGTCTTGAAAGGAAAATTACATCGAGCTATTCCAACCACAAGAAGATCATACATATATTTCCTACACTCTCATTTGCCATTGTCACGGTACCAAAAATTGTATGAGCAAATAACCAGCGATGTCTATTCCTCAGAAAGAAATTCCCTCTGTCGAGGGTTAGAATAGCAAATAAAGGCGAAAAAACTGACAGCGGGGGTGCGGACTCAATAGTTCCCATGGTAGGAATTTATCCATAGTATAAATAAACTAAACCAGACTCAACCCTGGAATACAAGTTTATGCTCAAACCCTAAGCTGTAAATCCTGAGATAGACTATCACTCTTGAACGATAAACATAACCACTGTGACTACAGACTCTTGAGCGTCTGGCTAACCAGTAGAAACCCTCCTTTAAATGAAGAAAAGACAAAGCCCTTGAAGTATTTCCTGAGGGACTGGACCATCGACTCGAAGTGTACCTGTGAATGGGTGCCGAGTTAAAACCTTTTTTGCAAGCCAAAAGCAAAGATGGAAATTCAAGCTTCAAGTTTCGGGCACAAAGAAATATTATACCTGCCATTCAAAACACAATAGTCATTAAATAAGAGGAGAGCGAGTAAATACGTCCCTGTTAAGAAAAATAAAACAAACGAAAAGAAGAAATGAGCTGCTGTAAACGTTCCAGACAATACCTGAGGAGGATTTTTGTGGGTAAACTGTGCGAGGAAAATCCAGAGGTAGCTGCCAACAGACCTCATGAGAGCGGGTGAAGCAAACTGGACAGCTACAATCCTTTCGAGGTGAGCCATTGATAGACAAATGGAATCCCTGAGATGAATGTCGGTAAACATCAACACTGCAAGAATAATCAATCGAAAAATCCACAAGCCGCTTAAGCACAGAAGGACAGGAAGAAAAGCAGGGTATTTTACCGAAAAGCAGAAGCGAGGGAATACATTCCAACTTCAGAATTGAACCAGGCGACATGCTCGGCCAAGTCCCAGTTAGGCCGGAGTTGCTCCAGAACCTCCGTCGAAAAAGGGAAAAACAACAAATGAACCGGGAGGCCAGTATGGCTCGGAGGTCATTACTCCACCTTGAAGTCTGCGCACCGTCGGATCATGGGTGGATCAAGGGCATGGAGTCTACCAGATGGAGGATGTAGGGACCAAGAGATTCCAACCAAAACTTTCGCAGGAAATCAATCAAGGCATATTAACCATCACACAAAGATCCACATTCCAATAAGCGGGATAACCAAAACTCATTTAATAAGTGATGCCGTGGCAACAGAGCACATAAGCGCCGGGTACACGATGTAAACTAGAATCAATGGGACTAGCCATATCGTGGAGAGGATTAAAGATCTTCACACCGAGAAAATTAACCCAAACCGTATGCGGTACAGAGTTGCCATAAATAAAGAAATCCGGAAAGTCACAGGTCATAATTGTTAGGTGTCAAGTTGTGTTTATTTTCCATTGAAAACAAATAAAAATGTTATAAATTCTGCAGGGTCAGGACTTGGTTAATAGTTGGTAACCATCGAACATAAAAAATTTTTATTGTGTGGTAAATTTGTTTTATTTTTCTTTATCATGAATGTTACACCATTCGTGAAAGTGTTTTATGTCAAGCCTTGTGAGACAATGCATATGTGATTTGGATCTAGCACAAGGACACCCAAACTGTTCAGATATGTAAATGATTATATTAGTTGAGTTCATGTAAATGATTATAGTTCTTTGGTTGGAAATTCCAAAGGAAAACCGCTAAAAATAATGCACCCACAAAAATAACTATGATAACATATTGTATAAAGGATTAGGTTTGAGTTCTAAAAATTTAGGAGTACAATTGGCTTCAGTTAGTATCACTTGCCTCATAATATATCTCACTTTCACAAAATTTAAAGAAATGAAAATGAACTCATATTCATATGAAACATGTTTATGTGACATGATTTTTGAATTAATTACTTTAATTGAAAGGGAAAAAAGGGCAGAACAAATTTTGAGATAAATCTCAACCTTTCATGACTAGTTTTAAGAATATTGTATAATATTTCTTGGACTTCTATAGTCATAATTAAATTAAAATTAAATGGTTGGTAAATATGTATATGTATTAATCCATAATAGGCATCAAAATACTTATTTCATGAATAAAATAAATATCATAAACATTAACTAATTACGGCATTAATTAATGACTAAAATAAATATCATAAAAGTTAATTAATTATGATGTAAGGTGTTCCCCTTTGAGAAAAATTCCTACGATTGTGCCAATTTGAGATAAACTCCCCGAGCTACAGCTAAGTTAGAGAAATTGTGGCACCACATCTACATTACATGACATCAAAATCTCGTGGGATTTCTTTATCAAACTATCGAAGGTCACCTAACTCTGAACCTTATTCTCTATTTTATTTATCTTTATCTTCGCTTGCTCCATTTTTGGTTTGGCACAACCAAAGTCTCGCCTTGGAAAAAAAAAGGTTTCCACTTGCTTAGTGGTTTCAAAATTGTAGATCTACTAAAACCCTAACCCTTATTAATGTCATATTTCTTCTCTTAAAGAATAAAATTCTTGATTCCATTCAAGAATTACCTATAACAGAGAACCTGAAGAACCCTTCAGCCACTAGGTAATATTCTCGCAAAGGATAAAGAGGATTTGTTGGACAGTGGGTCAATAACAGTCAATTAGAGCTTTCATGTCATAGTTGGTTTTTGAGCTTTCATGCCATACTTTATTTTTGAATATTTTTTCAGCCAACAATGCTTGTTGTCATATTCTTGTAACTGATACCTTTCAACTCCTTCAACACATTTTGCAACCACTTTGTATTTGTCCCTTTTCAAAACCTTTCGACCAGATTTAATCTTGGAATGATTCTTTAGTATTTGTTGTCTACATTTTATTATTTAGGCTGAGTACACACATACTCCACATCTTTAACACCTACTTTAGGCACTTTCATTGGGTTTGTTCCTTCACCTTTGACCATGTCTACCTTCTCATCTCTTGAAGAAATTGTCTCTTGGTAACTTTTATTATCATTCAATTAGGAAAACCACTCATTATTTTCGTGTAATGTGGTATTTTTAATATCTCCCTAACAGTATTTTTGCTCAATAGTGAGTTAATAGACACTCTAAAATCTCTTTTCTCTTCACGCTTTCCATGAGAAAATTCATACTTCATTTCTACATTCCTTTTCATAATGAATAAGTTTTTCACAATAATAACACTTGCATTTGATACCTAGGTCAAAGTTTCCTCTCCTTTATTCTTTGAACTTGTGATCTCTTTTGATTCATCTCTTCTCCCTTTGGTGATGAAAAATTTGCATTCATTTTCCCTGGTTCAAAACTATCTTCTTCATCATATATCTTATTTTTTTCTCATTCAGTAAGCTCAATATTCTTAGCTTATTAAAGCTAAAGGAAATAACTCATGTTTATAAGATGAGACTTGCTACAAACACTAAAAATATAAAGGAAAATTAATGGTAGTGATCAACAAGAAATATGGAGGAATTGTGTCAAAATGATCTTTAATTTCGAAGGTAGAAAATCATGATCTATTTCTTTATCTACGAGGCATTCATGTTGGCATAATTACACATTGTATTTAAGTTGATCTTAGGAATTGTGGTTTTTGAGGCTCAAGGAAGCAGTATTGTGAAATTACCATGGTTCTTTATTTCTGTTGATATTTTTTGTCTTTCAATAGTTGTCAAAAAACCATAAGTTAGTTTTATATGATATTACCTTGGGGCAGTCCCTTTGCAACATCTGATGCAATTGCTAGTGTATTTTTATTTTAAGTATTAATCACATAATCACTCTTTGATTTATGTTTTTTGAGCATGTGGTATTTAAAAGGCATGATATCAACCCATGGTATTGTAAAAAAGAGTATTTAGAAATTATTTTAAGAAACCCGGTATTTAGAAGTTAATAATATCCATGGTAAACACAGAGTGAATATTCATGGTTAAGAATCTTGTTATATTTTAAATATTAAAATTTGATGTGTTTATTAATTAAAGTTAAATATTGTTGTAGAACAATTATTTTAATTTATATAGCAAAATGAATTTTAATTTATAATTACTATTTATATGTTATATATTCTAATGTCATAAGTATATTGCAATTTTCTTTTATGTAAAAATTAAACTAAACTACAATATATAAATTTGAATTTAAAAGCTATTTACATTTAAAGCCTAACATCTAAGGCCTACACATATATCCTATACTAGTTGGAGAGTGCCTCTTTGCCCAATAAAATTTTGAAATACTATGACTATGAATATTAATTATCATTATTTAAATTTCTTTTAATATAATGTGAATATTATCACTTTTTTAACCAATTTTTTAATTGTATTAATAAATGAAAATTTATAATATTTTTTTGATAAAAAAAATAATTATATTAAGAAATACAAATTTATAATATCACAAGACTTTTATTTTTATTACTATTTTTATTATTACTATTATTTTAATTTAACAACATTATATTTTTTAATAATTTTTTTTTTTAATTTAATTATTCACTATATTATTTTTAATTAAAGACTACAACGTTGAATTATTATTAAATATTGAAAATGAATGGCAAAGAAATTCTAATTTTTTTGAACCACATTTACATTTCCTTAGCTGTAAGTTAATATCATTAAATTTAAAAAAATAACATTTAAAATAGAATATTTATGACATTAAATTAATGTTATAAAACCTTTAAACTAAAAATAATATAAAAAATCAAAATAGTTATTTAATTTTCTGGAATTAAGTAAAATCTAAAAAAAAACTGAGGCAACAATTAACCATCATATTGATATAGTCACATAGGGTGACTGGGAGGAAACTGGATAGCTCCAGCATTCCAACAGTTGAGGTTCTTGGAGATCAATTGCCATAATAAAGGTTGAAAGTGGAGAGGGAAAAAACTATATAACAAATCTGTCCTTGTAAACTGTTAGTCTGGAAAACCATTAATGCGAAATGTAAAACTTTTAAGTAGCAAAAATGAAATGAAATTAAAATATATAATAATATATACAGTGCCCTACAAACCACTAATTTTTTAGATACCTCCCCATAAATTTGCTAACAAAAGTTTCAAGAGAAGAGGAAGAGAAATCTTCACACTAACCTAATAAGTGAAATTAAAATCATAATAATTTCAGTCACTGGTGTCGTGCAACCGATCTCACTTCTCAATTTCCAAAAGTTAATAAATATTTGAAGAAAACCAAACAACAAAAACTCAAAAAAATTTATCAATACTTATTTACAACCCGGTCAGAATATCTAAACCTTTCACAAAAATGAATGCGGAGTTTAATTTTCCTGGTATAAATATTTTAATTATAAAAATTATTTTATTTTAATGTCAAAGTAATATTTAATTTTATTTTATAACGGTTAAACTCATTTTATTTTGTTTTTATAAAATAATTAAATTATCAGTTAATAAATATCATAAAATAAATGCAATATACATTTAAAAAAAAATGTAAAAAATTAAAATTTTATAATATAATATTTTTAAAAATTTAAATTATTCTTAATAAAATATTTTACAATTATTTAAAAATATAAAGTAATATCAATTGTCAACTTTCATAGTGAAAGAAATCAATATAAAATATAAAAGTTATAATATTATAAAATTAAAGATAAAAAGTTTAAATTTTTAAACAAAATCAAAATAAAAGAAATAACATTTTCGTCGTGAAATCCGGAGACAACACCGACCGTTCTCAAGCTTCCTCCGTATTGCACTTCCATCGAACTGAAGTGAGAAAGACTGGTGAATATGTGGCAGCAAAATGATGGAAATCCCCATATAGCACTCAAACAAAGAATAATCGAAGCAGCGAATTAAAAAGAATAAGAGAAAAATTCGCAAAGGAAGAGTAGGAGTCCAGCAAAAAGCAGCATTTTTCAGTCAGAGACTAGACTATAAAACTACCGCGTCACCTTGTTAAATGAAGAACACTTGAGCCAGTGGGAAGTTTCGTTAGCGGAAGTCCTTGAAGATAGATTATCAGAAGTCAGGTTTCAACTCATTCAACACAACGTTAAAGCAGGTCAGTCATATGTATTAAATTAGGTTAGTAACTATCAAGACATTTTAGTGCAGAAATTTCACGATTCTAATATTAAAAATTTAAAAGATATATACGTCTATCGTAAGCTCTAATGAGCAACCCCTGTTCGTATTTCACGATGTTAATATTAAAAATTTTAAGCTCTAATGAGCAATCACTTTTCTAGTTCTCTGCTGACGGATCGATTGTATGTATTTTATCTCTTAGTTTTAGTTTTATGTTTTAAGATTGCAATGGAGAATCACATCTTCCACACACTTGCATTTTTTCTTTTAATAGAAAGTAGTATTTTATTTTTATTTTTTTTTAATTATTTCCATTCATTTTATTTCCGATATGGAGATTTTTTAATTTTAAATAGTTTCTTTTGTAATATTATGGGTTGTTTATATCATTTTTTTTTTAATTAATTAATTTAATTAAAAAAATAATAATAATTATATTAGAGATCAATTTCAACAGTAAAAATTAAAACTCTATAAAGCATTATTTTAAAATAACTTTATTATTATTTATATCACTTTTTTAATTAATTAATTTAATTAAAAAAATAAAAATTATATTAGAGATAAATTTCAACTTGTTAAAAAAATATTTAGTAAAAATTAAAACTCTATAAAATATTATTTTAGAATAACTCTATTATTTAATTAGGTCAATAAGATTTTCTTTTGAATCAGATCACCTCAATTTTGTGAATAATTTTAGTCTACTCATGACACGTGTCTAAACCATCCAAAATTGACCAATGTAACATCTGTCCAAAACACAGTTTATCAGTTCAACGGTATTTATCAGTTTTGACATCTGTCCATCCATCACTTCACTTCAACAATATTGATCAGTTTTGACATCTATCCACTAGCGCCATTTATCAGTTCAACCGATTGAGCGGACGCCAAAATTTATTTAATTGACCCTGCTTCACATTATCAAATATTTTTCCAAATTTCTCTCGCCTTTCTTTTTCCACTAAAGGCCAATTGGAATGGCCAGTATGTAAAACTCTTCCGCCTTTGCTCACTTTCCTCGACCTATTCCTTCTCAGAGGGTTTTGAATTGCTGAAGGGTTTTGAATTGCTAAAGTAGTTGCTTCACGAGTGGTATTTACCTAGAAGCTACAAAACTCGGCCTTCTCAGATGGTTTTGGCATTGCTAAAACAACCGCTTCAGGAGTGGTATTTACCTAGAAGCTGTAAAACTCGGCCTTAGTAAGGAGGTTTCATTTTATTTTTTTGATTCTGTTTCTTTCACTCTCTCTATAGCCGCATTTTTCATTTTGTATAGTTTTTAGGCCACCGCAAGTGTTTGAAGTTACAACTTGCTCAAATGAAATGCTTTTAGTGTAAAGATCAGCTTCAGATCCCTTTTCTGTTCTATGGACATGGCTTACATATTTTCCTGCGAAAAGTAAACTTTCGTTGAAATCTGGGTTCTATGGTTTGTATCTTTAGAACTGGTGGTATCGACTTTAATTTACTCTATGGAAATTGATTATAATGGGAAATAGTGGTATTTGCAGGGTTAACTTCTCGGTGAATCCTTTTATTGGAGTTTCGAGGTTTCGTGTGAAATATCGGGTTTAGCATCTTCGTTTGTTGTGTTTTAGGTATTGCTGAAAGCCTTCAAGGATTCTTTCCTTGGAAGTTATTTTGGTAAAAGATCGTGCTATATATTTCCTTGAACCCAATTCAGATGGTTCAAAGCTGAGGAAAATCACCAAGATGCACAATCGGAAAAATGAAATGGCTTGTTTAAAGAAACAGGATGCAAAAACCAGGCAGTCAAAGGGTCCTTTCTGAGTCGCATGGTTCAGAGGCAAGCCAGGGAAATAGCATGGAAATTACAAACGCACAGATGGAAATTACAAATGAACAGACAATTTTCAAGATCGACCAGATTTAATAAATTTTTTCAAGATCGGCCATATTTCATAAGTTCTTGCAGCGGCTTGCTGCAAATTCAGCCCCACACTTTTGATGTTTCTATTTCCTGCACCACAGGTGTTTTGGACGAACATAATTGCTCTGTTGTGGATTGCATTCCTTCCGGGAGTGTTACACATTTGTTACATATTTGACATCTCTCATTGATTTGTTTGGTTCGTCATTGTCTGGTTCGTCATCTTGCATTGCTAATTATCTACGGGGAGGTCGGTTATTAGGTAAAGCTATGACCGTTGCTCTCAAAGTCCCAACTTCCCCGCTGCACGAACCATCGGCAGTTGAAACCTCAGTGGTTCATGTCATTACGATGTCTCATTTATTCTTTCCCCCTGTATGAAATGCAGAATCAAGGTTACCAGATGGAGGATTCAATCGTTGCACTATTTCTTCCTCTGTTGTAGAATGCAAAATGCACGCAGAGCCCAGATTAGAGCTTGGCAGCTGGCATGATGGTGGGAATGGCGGTGCCGAGGTGCAACTTAGTAATGATACAAGGCATCATATCAGTATTGAATGAAGGCTCACCGAAATGTTGCAGGGCATAGGAGATGGGGATTTATTGCTTCAACAAAATGAAATTGAAAACAGAATGTTGCGGTGGCTTCAAGCTTTAGATTTACAAGTAATTGGGGCATGCCGTGCAGATGAAAGGCTGAGGCCAATGTTATAACTTATTGTTTCCTGCTTTGGTGTTGATTATCGTCTTCTAGCTCAGCTTAGTCAGGAAAGAACTATTTCTCCCCTATTCAATTACAATTAGGATCAGAAGAAGTCTAATAAAATTTTTATTAGTTCTTAAAAAAATACTCAAATTGTATGTAGTTTAATGTATTTTAACATGATGTTACAGAATTTCAAGGCACGAGAGCTTGGCATGCTTGCTCGTTGCCTGTGCGTTCCACTTGTTTCAATCTGTGTGGGAAAATTAATTAAAGAAGGGAGCCGTCCAATCTTGCCAACATTTAGAAGTATCTAATATTTTAAAGTGAAAGCAATAACAAAACCGAAATAAATCAATGGATTTACAAATAGAGCTCTTGACTCTACCCCAAGCTAGTGAGCAAAAAGGTGTGGAGATAATTTACCTTACCTAGAAAAAAATTGGTTGAAATAAAGCCTAGTTAGTATATCACTTGTCCGATCAGAGCTATTTAAAAATAAACCTACGGATCTTAATCAGTTAGACCAGAAACATTTATATATCCAACTGAATTTCTACAATGAATAATTTCTTTACCTTATCCAATAGATGAATAAAAAAACCTATGATTTTATGTGACAAAATGATTTAGCAGATGCCCCAGCCCAAGAATACAATTTTTGCGAGGGAGTTGTCGATGACCCTTTTCACAACCCGTGAAAATATTTCAAGTTACCTTCTCAAAATATTCTTTATTTAGATATTTAGGGGCTCTGCATCTTTATTCTATAGATAAGAAAGGAAATCTCTCAACGCATTTATAAAATACCTAGAAACAAGCTCAAAATCATAGAAAAATAAAAAGCCAAGACTTTCCGTTGACTTAACATCAGTAACATGACAAAGAGGTGTGTGCATCTTACTTGACTTGAGATTTAGCTTAAAATCAGTTACATGATAGAAGTTTGTCAGATGGATCACATTCCAAACATGATTGTGATTGGGAAGGCATTGACCTTTCATAAAGAAGAAAAGAAAGAAACGTTTGTTGGAATTTAATTCCAACTGCCCGCAAAGCAGAAGGACGACAAAATTTATTTGATGGTATCGAAAGACAACAAAAAACAACAAATTTGACTCTTATGTGAATTTGCGAAAGGAAAACAATGGTGGTGCAAATCTCCAGTTCAGATCTTCACGCAACCACATATCGCTTATCAACAGCACCTACCAACTTTCAATTCTCCTCCAACCATATTAAATACATAGCCAACAACATTGCGAGGGGCATCCAACCTTGGGTAGCAAAGGGGAAAGCAACCCACTAGAGGAGGTGACATCACCTTCCTCTGGACCAATGAGAGTAGTTCCAGGGGATAAGGAAAAGACCTTTGGCAAAGTATTATAACCCCACGGAAAGTTTATTTAAAAGTTTTTGATTTATTTTTATTTACCGCGGCACATTTTGTTTTAACTTGGATTATATATATTTCATAATGCATATAGTATATATTTTATATTTACAATATATATGAATATTGTAATGTGACTGTGTATTGTGTAATTTTCCCGAAGGCAGAAACAAAAGGAAAAACAGAGAGCATTGTGTGCGTAGCAGTGAATAGAAACAGAGAGACAGAGAAGAAAAGTTGAAGCGTTGTGGGTGTGTGGAGCAGCCAAAAGTATTTTTTTTTGTGTAATCCAAAACAACAGAAGTTCTGAAGACTGTCATTTTGTAACAGTTAGTTTTATGTTTAATGAAATAGAATTTACATTTCATCTCTCTGTGTCCGCAATTTTTATTTTATCTTTGTGTTGAAGTTGAGGAATTATTTTTATTCCTCTATGTGTTCGGAATTGTTCAGAAATTCCAACATGGTATCGGAGCTAGTCTAGGTGCTCAATGAACGAAGCAGAGATTGCTCTTCACTGCAGAAGCTGTAATAAGGTTGTTGAAGTGGATTTCTCCAGTAGAGAGAAAGCTTTTTTTTGTTTACACAGTCAAAATATTTTGATTGTTTGCATATTTGCGATGGCAGCAATAGACACCAGTCTGAAGAATCCCCAAACTCCACAGTTTAACGAGAAGAACCATGAATATTGGGCAATCACAATGAGAGACTTGTTTTATTCACAGGACATATGGGAGCTATTTTAGAATGGCTACCCAGAACCAACAGACGCAACAGCATTGGCTAATTTGCCAGTAGCAGAAAGATACTTGTTAAGAGATAATAGGAAGAAGGACTCCAAAGCCCTCTTCTATCTCTTTCAATCAATGCACAAGAGTATTTTCCCAAGGATTGCAGCAGCAACAAAGTCTAAGGAGACGTGGGATATTCTTAAAACAACCTATCAAGGTATGGAGAAGGTGAAGACTGCAAAGTTACAAATGCTGAGGAGAGATTTTGAAACTCTCAGTATGAAAGAGTCTGAAACTATAGACTCATTCTTCACTCATGTTATTGGATTGGTTACCCAGATAGGGTCTCATGGTGAGACACTTGAAGAAAGATGAATAGTGGAGAAAATATTGAGAAGTCTACCCTCAAGATTTGATGCCATAGTAGTGGAAATAGAAGAGACAAAGGAGTTTGCACTATTTACAGTGGATGAGCTTAGTGCATCCCTGATGTCTCATGAACACAAACTAAACAGAGGAACAGATTCCTCATTGGAAGAAGCTTTCAAGACTCAAATGTATTTTGGCCGAAGCAGAGGTCAAGGAAGATCAAACAACAGAGGAAGAGGCATAAACTAAAATAGAGGAAGAAACAACCTTGCAAGTTCGAGTGGAAGGCGTAAAAATCAGAACCATAATGAAGGCTCAAGCCAACATGAAGCTCATGGAAAAATGTATGATAAATCCCAAGTCCAATGTCATTATTGCAAGAAATATGGGCACTATGCCAATGAATGTAGGAAAAAGAAAAATGACATGAATAATAGATGGAATGTCAGTTTTATAAAAGAAGAAAAGAACTAGAAGAATGTGTTGTTAACATGTAATGTAGCACAAGATAGACAAGATGATGTATGGTTCCTAGACACAAGTTGTAGTAACCATATGACTGGAAATATAGAAATGTTTGCAATTTAGATGAAAATGTTAAATTTGAAGTGACATCAGGGACTGATAGTGAGGTATCTGTCATGGGAAAAGGAAGAGTAAGTATCTTTAAAAGAAAAGGAGAAAAAAAGTTTATGCCAAATGTATATTATGTGCGTGGGTTGACATGTAATCTTCTAAGCATTAGACAGCTCATGAATAGGGGCTACAATGCATTCTTTAAATATGATGTGCACACAATAATGGACATACATCCAAGGAAGAAAGTCATTGCAGAGGTGCAGATGACAAGCAATAGGATGTTTCCTCTCAAGCTTAGAATAGACTTGAAGGAAAGAAGAAATGTAGCAGTTGTAACACAACAAGTATTTCAAGAGGAAGTGAAAGATGAAAACTGGTTATGGCACAAAAAAATAATGGTAAAGGTATTACCATTGATTGAGAAACCGGACAGACTTTGTGAAGGCTGCATCTTGGGTAAACAACATAGAGAAAGCTTTCAAGGAAGAGTATATGGGCAAAGACACACTTAGATATTGTCCACTCATATTTGTGTGGACCAATGCAAATTCCATCTTTAGCTGGCAGCAAATATGTTTTGACATTCATAGATTATTACACCAGAAATACATAGGTGTATTTCTTGAAACATAAGAGTGGAGTGTCTGAACAATTCTGCCACTTCAAAGCTCTTATTGAGAAGCAGAGTGAGCACTCCATCAAAGTGTTAAGAACTGACCGAGGTGGAGAATACATATCCAAATATTTCCTGCGTTTTTACTGGGAGAATGGCATACATAAGCAGTTTACCAGAAGGTACACACCTCAGAAAAACGGTTTTGTGGAAAGGAAGAATAGGACCATCATGGACATGGTCAGAAGTATGTTGAAGGCAAAACATTTTCCAAATGAGTATTGGGCTAAAGCTATCAATTGTGCAACGTATATCTTGAATAGATGCCCAACAAAAGCTGTCATGAACAGAGTTCCTCAAGAAGCGTGGAGTGGCATAAAGCAGCATGTCACCCACATGAGAGTATTAGGTTGTGCGGCTTATGCACACATTCCAGATTAGCTAAGGAAGAATTTGAATAGTAAGTGGGAGAAATGTATCTTTGTTGGATATAGTGATGATTCCAAGGCATAGAAATTCTATAACCCATCCACCAAGAAAGTCATAATCAATAGATGTGTGTAGTTTATTGAAGAAAAATCTTGCGATGGAAGCTTAGAGAAAACAATTAACGTGAAGACGTGTGTCTCATGAAGAGGAAGAGGAATGCATTGCAGCAAGGAATCCCTCCTTGGTGGCTCCTCATCCACCACCACAAGCACAACAAACCACACCACAAGCTGGAAATAGAGAAACCTTGAGAAATCAAGGAAGTAGTTCTTCAAGCACACCACAGGGAACTAAAACTCCCTCAAGTTCAAGTGGAACTCCATGTTGGGAAAAATGCGAGAGGAGGGGGGGGTGAATCGGTGTTAGTTTCAAACCAAACCAATTCTTGTTTTCCTTCCCCTTAAAGCCATTTGTTACATTCTTGCTTCCAACTTGTATGTCCAGAGATATTATTATGTCTTTACTTAGATCATTGCATCATTCATAACCAGTAAGCATGAACAGAAATAACAAAGCATAAGCAACACATATGAACACCAAGATTTAAAGTGGAAACCCAATTCGGGAGAAAACCATAGCTGCTATAATCTCAGTCTTCAATATTTTATTAAAGAGAAAACTTTTTACAATATATGCTGGTGCAGACTCATACCAGCACGCAGGCACCCACCTGCAGAAGGCTACAACCTTCTCTCATTTACCAGCCTTTCCTGGAAGGGAGCAACAACCCCCTGCTCTCGTTTACCATCCTTTCCTGGAAGGGAGCTACAACCCCCTGACTGAAGGCTTCGACCCTCAGCACCACCAACGACCACGTTTCATCAATTTTCAGACTAGATCCAACCCACATAATTAAGCTCAAGGAACATTCATCAAACCAACAACTTGATCTATAGCAGCATGATCAATATTCGAACACCCCAGATCATCATTGACAGGTAGCAGTAGAATAGATCAGACATTTTATTCCACATACTTCAGCAAACCCTAGATTTCATAAGCGCTTTTACTTCTCTGAACCTGCGTGTACAGCTGCGTATACTTCAGCAACTATTTCAAGACAAAATTCTCATTTTATTCATGCTTTTGCTGAATCCAAACCGCGTATATATCTTCAAAAATTGTAGGGCAGTGCAATTCTTTAGAACAGATATATATCTCAGATTTTATCCTTCACTTCAGATACATATTTGCCTCATCTCATTCCACAAACAGATCTAGAAAATACGAATACATTTCAGATCTAGAGATACCTCTTCATCATTTTCTTCATGGGTATATTATTAATTCAGATCAATCATTTAACTGTTACCCATTCCATATGGATATACTTCAGAGTGAAGTATTCATTAAAACCCCAGACACTTGCACGCCTTTGCACTATGTTTTTCTTCTCCTTATATAGATTTTTCCTTTTTCAATACCATGAGTCAAAACCACGAACCGTTAATGGTATTCCTGGACGGGGTCACAATAGATAATCCAGCGTATTAAAAATCGAGCCAATTTAAATTGAAAACCCCAACCTTCGTTCTTCCATGCATGAATCGTCCCAAAGGTAGTATTTTATCTCCGCCAAATAATATTATTTCAATTCGGGGGCTTCCTTCATACTTCATAATAAAATGTTCGAATTTTATAACTATAACTCCTTTGACTATTTTAAAACTTTACACGGCCCCCGTAACATTAAATTTAATCAAATTCAATGAACTTTTTAACCCAAACTTCAATTCTCAACCAAAATGGATTTCAATCTTTGACCTTGGGCCCACATCGCAGTCGGCAGATCGGCGGTGTCAAACAAAAACTTGCGATTTCAATTGAACAACCGGATGTGATGACCATATAAAACATGGCTCATAGAACAGTCGGGTCTGAACTTTGAGCAAATGCAATCAGGGCACACAATAGAAAAGTTCTGATTGCGATCAGGACACGGATGCGATTTTCACATATTAACTCCATTGCATAACGCCATCGGGTCCGCCAATTTCAAAGTGCAATCGGGCCCAACACTTAAGAGCTTCCGATTGCGATTAAGAACCCGGATGCGATTGAACTATGAACTGTGGCATATAATCGGATCGGGTCCGGCCTTTGATCGGAGCATATTTCAAAAAGGCCTCCGATCAAACCTTGCGATTTGAACTTTGCGATTTCCATTAAAACATCGCCACGTGGTCAAGTGGACCCACAGGCCTCGGCTGTTGGTGGGGGCAATTTATAATATAACATTTGGTTATATTGTGTACAACCGTTACACTGTGAAACACTGCCACATCCACAAGACATTTGGTTTATGATTCATATATATTGCGATTTGTGATTGCGATTGGAGCGCATCGCATCGCAGAACTCCATATCAACAAGACATTGCGTCACCAAAATAACTTGCGATTCCGATTTAGAGCTTAAGTGGTGGGGACAACTTGTCCCACCAAAACAGAAATAAAAGACTTCCGCCTGTTTAATTCAATTTTCATTCATTTTGGTTTTTGAGGGCTTAAACGCCCGAAATAACTGTCTTGAATAACTCTGTTCCTCCATAAATTAAATCTACGGGAATATCTTCGTTCCACTGTTAAAACGGCTCTGCCCATCACCATAATCAACTCTCCTCTGCAAATTGCAGCTGCGGCCCATGATAATTAATTCACCCTTAAATTTCTCCCATCCTTCTTGAATGCGAGTTGTTGTTCACCAAAACTCTGCTGCGCCTTTTTACTCTTTTCTCTCATTCTGTCTCTGCTCCTTCTGATCTTCCTCTGTTAACCTTTGCCAACAATCTCCTCCTTAAAAAACACACTGCACCATTGTGGATTTACTTCATTAATAAGTAGGATTTTATCAAGCACAAATTCATCAAATAGATTTCCATCAACTTTATCAAGTAGGTTGCCATCTCCATCAAGTAGGTTGCCATCAAGGACAACACATTGCATCATATTGCCAACAATCTCCCCCTTTGGACTTGATGGCAACCATGATGGTGTTTGATCACCACAATAGATAGATACATCAAATACCATGATACTCTCCCCTATTCAAACACCATGATAATCTCCCCCTTTGACATCAAGGGCAAAGGGCGGATCAAAACCAAAACAAGGTTTTTCTTCACATGTAGAAAGAAGAGCTCTTGTAGATCTGATGTGTACTGAAGGTACCATGCCCCCCTAAGTTCATGCTGAATTTTCAAGCATATTCTTCAATGAAGTACATGAATTTATGACCTTTCCTATCACCAAGGACTTATACTTACATCAAGGATCCAACCAAGTGGATTTACATATATGACTCAGCTACCCAACCAAGTGGGTTTAAAAATTTTAACAAGCTCTTACAAGACTGAATATAACAATTTACATCATAGGTCTCATCATGACCCTTTTCATCAAAATACATAAATGACTTATACAATCAAGATCAAAGAATCTCAAGCATGAGATCAGGCCACAACAAATAATTAGAATGCCAAGAATGCATCCTTTCCTTATGACCAAAGCTCCCCCTTAGCTTGTGCATCCTGAACACTTTCAACAGCAAATCGTTAAGGCATCTTCATCCAATATCAAAGAATGAAACAGAAATATTAGAGCTGAAACATCACCAGAGATACCAAAGAGCACTGCAGCTGTGTTTTCAAATGTCATCCAATAATTGTAGCATAAGCACGTCAGTAACCAAGCCTTCCAACTAATGTTTAACCCTTCGAACTTTATAAACTATCCAACGCTTTTAAACAAATTGACCTTTGATCCAGGGTCCCATAAATATAATCAAGTCCACTTTCCAGATTGACGGTATATATCGCTTTTAGCCATATTTAATTTAAACCATCTTGGTTGAGCCCACAAACATTAAAGTGAAAAGGACCAATTAAAATAATTTGAACTTGGCCCACATATATGATAAGTGACCCAATCACATTTTTGCTCGTACCTTGGTTAATCTTCGCGCCTTTTCATTATCGTCTGTGCCTCTTCATCAAGTGATCGCCGTCCGATGGCTTATTTTTAGATCGACGGCGCAAAAGCAGTTTCGCTGGCCGTCCTGGGTCGATTGTTAACATGCGAAGGACTATCGTTATCATGCGCTTGGCAGTTTTGCAAGGACGTGTGTCAAAACCTCTATGGATTCGCTGCCAATTCACAAAATACCACGTATCAACGAAAGGTGGTGCGAAGAAACCCATGGTTTCGCTCCAACCCGCCATCACTGTTCCTCTTGGTCACGGTTCCGTTCTCCATTCCAGGTTCCGTTTGCGTGTATATATGTGAATTCTTCCCTTTATGTGTAATTAACCAACTTCTCCATATCTAAAGAAAAACTTTGATTTAAGTATTCTTTCTCCGGTTATATATATAATGTGTCCTGTATATACAGAGCGCGTCCGAGGCACACTGTACCTTCAACCCGATATCGTATACAACAGCACGAATCTATCCGTTCTTACCACTGCATCTTTAGACCTTCCATACCCTCATTCACTAAGTTTCATATCATATATTCAACGACTATATATATAACTCCACTGTCGATCGTATTAACATTGATTCTTCGAACAACTTACAGAACCAGAGCATCATTAATCCCATCCATTATGCAGATTCACTTTTCTGAGCCGTGACTGAAGTATATATAGTAGTTAACACAGGGACGGAGTACATAACTATAGAGTCAAACATTCTCGCGCATGCACAAGGACAGAGTATTACCAAAACTCAATCATACACAGGATTTCTAATCTCTTTGTCCCTATTTCTTTGACAGATACTGCATATCTGTAGCTCAAACTGTAGATGCATTCTTTCTGTTTCATCTGCTGCCTCTACTACCTCTCTGTCTCTTCTGCCTTATGTATAGTTTAGGTGCTGCTCCTGTCTTTGCCATATGTTTTCATTATTTTCTTAAGATATTTTTCTTGTGATAGAAATATGCCATCATGGTTGCTTGTTTTTTTTTATTTTTTTTATTTTTTTTTTTATTTTGAAGCAAAAAGACCTCAAGAGAGAGGTCATATTTCATAATGATCATAATGCCAAAAATGCATTTCTCCCAGCAAGGCTAATGCTCCCACTGAACTTATGCCACCTGTACCTGTCTTCTTTACATCAGATGCACTGTTAGAAATAAACACAACTCAAATTATCTACCATGGGAATCATCATACATTGCTCCCCCTGTGATGATACATTACTAATCTCTATAATGTATCTCACATCATTCCTGTAGTCATTATGAGAAGTAAGCTTTAGAAGTGGATGACTGCAGTAGGGTCAATATTCCCTACGTTTCTAACCGGTCCTCCTTTTTCCAAATTTTCTTGAATTTTCTAATTGTGTGCTGGAAGTTATCCAATTTCTCATATCTGTTCATCCTGCATTCCTTTTCCACATGTACATATTTGTTACAAGCATAGCATCTAATGTGACTAGAGAAGTAAGCACAAGGATCATAGTGTGTTTCTCTATTCTTCCTTCTATTGCAATCAGTTGCTTTATGACCATACTTGTTGCATGAAAAACAATATCCCTTGAAGCAACAAGAGTACCTTTCTAAATAGGATATGTTTGATTGTGACTGAAAAAATCTGCTCCTGCAATTTTCTGCAACATGCCCATAATTATGACATTTAAAGCATTCAACATTATTGAATGATTTCCTTTGAGAATTCATGATTTTTGGTTGACCTTTTGTTTCTTTCATCACTTCAGTTTTTTCTTTGGCATCCTTTGAATCTTTAGCACTTTCTTGCGAACTAGATTCTCCTTTGACCGTTTCATGAAAACCCATACCAAGTTTAATAGAAGGAGACCTTTGACTGCTGAGAATATTGTCCAGAATCTTAGTACTATCTTGAAACCTCAAGAGTTTATCCTTTTCTTCTAATTTACCTTTGAGAATGTTTACCTCTACCTCCAACCCTTGGCATTGTTTCTCCATGCTTTCTTCTTTCCTTCTTACTTGATCATTCAGATTTATAATCTCTTCTTTCAACCCATTTTCTTGTTCTTCAAAATTTTGTAAGAGTTCTTCATTATTCTTATTTGATGCTTCGAGATCTGCTTTCAGAGAGATGATTTCTGCTTCAAGTTCTTCATTCTTCTTATTTGATATTTATGGATCTTCTTTGAGAGAGATGATTTCAGCTTCAAGTCTTGCATTCTTCTTGTTTGATTTTTTGAGATCTGCATTTAGATCGTTGATTTCTACTTCTAGTATTTTAATTCGATTGGATGCATAAGTATGAAACCTTTGAAACTTGTCTATCTGTCCATTCAGTATTTCTATCTGATCTTTCATCCCTTTGTACATAGCTTAGCTTTTATTAATTGATCTTTTTTGATATTCAATTTTCTTGATAGCTTCCTCTAGATCCAAAACATTACTTTCACTATCTTCACCATTGCTTGCACAAAGAAAATCACTAGAACAACAATCAATACCTATTTCATCTTCTTCATTTTCTGCTGCACATGTATTCTGAGATATCTCCTTTTTAGTAGCCTTCTCCTTTTGCTTTCTTCCCATTGTGACGGATCTCCTTCAAGTGATCAAGCTTCTGCAGAAGGACCTGCTCTGATACCAATTTTTGAGAAAAATACTGAGAGGGGGGGGTGAATTAGTATTTAGGGCTTACTAAAATCTTTTTACTTTTTCTTACTTCAAAACCCATACGCTACTTTCCTGAAGCCAAATTTCATATACACGCGGATATCCTTAATAAAACATGCGTATGTCAAGAGATCTTATTATGCAGATAATTTTTCACTTATATCATTCCATCATTCATTCATTATATGTTCAGTTAATAGTAAGCAGTGCAGTAATAATAGAATAAACCATCACACATAAGCATCACACATGAACACCAGGATTTTAGGTGGAAACCCAAGTCGGGAGAAAACCACAACTGCCGTTGTCTCAGCCTTCAATATTTTATTATAAAGAAAACATCTTACAACTATGTACTAGAGTAGACTCATACCAGTACGCAGGCACCCACCTGCTCTCGTTTACGAGCCTCTCCTGGAAGGGAGCTACGACCCCCTGCTCTCGTTTACCAGCCTCACCTGGAAGGGAGCTACAACCCCCTGACTGAAGGCTACAACCCTCAGCACCACCATGGACCACGTTTCATCAATTTTCATACTAGATCAACAGCAGCATAATCAATATTCGAACAACCCAGATCATCATAGTAGTAAGACAGGAGAACAGATCATACATTCCTTTCCGCGCTTTTTCTTCACTGAACCTGCGTATACATCTGCGTATACTTCAGCAACTATTTCAAGACAAACTTCTCATTTTATTCATGCTTTTGCTGAATCCAAACCGCGTATATATCTTAAAACATTGTAGGGCAGCACAATTCTTCAGAACAAATATATATCTCAGATTTTACCCTTCACTTCAGATACATATTCGCCTCATCTCATTCCACAAACAGATCTAGAAAATACGAATACATTTCAGATCTAGAGATCCCTCTTCATCATTTTCTTCATGGGTGCATTATTAATTTAGATCAATCATTTAACTGTTACCCATTCCATACGGATATACTTTAGAGTGAAGTATTCATTAAAACCCCAGACACTTTCATGCCTTTGCACTATGTTTTTCTTCTCCTTATATATATTTTGTGTTTTCAATACCATGAGTCAAAACCACGAACCGTTAATGGTATTCCTGGACAGAGTCACAATAGATAATCCAGCGTATTAAAAATCGAGCCAATTTAAATTGAAAACCCCAACCTTCGTTCTTCCATGCATGAATCATCCCAAAGGTAGTATTTTATCTCCGCCAAATAATATTATTTCAATTCGGGGGCTTCCTTCATACTTCATAATAAAATGTTCTAATTTTATAACTATAACTCCTCTAACTATTTTAAAACTTTACACTGCCCCCGTAACATTAAATTTAATCAAATTCAATGAACTTTTTAACCCGAACTTCAATTCTCAACCAAAATGGATTTCAATCTTTGACCTTGGGCCCACATCGCAGTCGGCAGATCGGCGGTG
The DNA here is from genome assembly GCA_034641835.2 of Pinus albicaulis. Taxonomy (NCBI): domain Eukaryota; kingdom Viridiplantae; phylum Streptophyta; class Pinopsida; order Pinales; family Pinaceae; genus Pinus; species Pinus albicaulis. The sequence goes on along the minus strand of CM076578.1, from coordinate 1,571,926,373 downwards.
TCAAACAAAAACTTGCGATTTCGATTGAACAACCGGATGCGATGACCATATAAAACATGGCTCATAGAACATTCGGGTCCGAACTTTGAGCAAATGCAATCGAGGCACACAATAGAAAAGTTCTGATTGCGATCAGGACACGGATGTGATTTGCACATATTAACTCCATTGCATAACGCCATCGGGTCCACCAATTTCAAAGTGCAATCGGGCCCAACACTTAAGAGCTTCTGATTGCGATTGAGAACCCGAATGTGATTGAACTATGAACTGTGGCATATAATCGGATCGGGTCCGGCCTTTGATCAGAGCATATTTCAAAAAGGCCTCCGATCAAACCTTGCGATTTGAACTTTGCGATTTCCATTAAAACATCGCCACGTGGTCAAGTGGACCCACGGGCCTCGGATGTTGGTGGGGGCGATTTATAATATAACATTTGGTTGTATTGTGTACAACCGTTCCACTGTGAAACACTGCCACATCCACAAGACAGTTGGTTTATGATTCATATATATTGCGATTTGTGATTGCGATTGGAGCGCATCGCAGAACTCCATATCAACAAGACACTGCTCACCAAAATAACTTGTGATTCCGATTTAGAGCTTAAGTGGTGGGGACCACTTGTCCTGCCAAAATAGAAATAAAAGACTTCCACCTGTTTAATTCAATTTTCATTCATTTTGGTTGTTGAGGGCTTAAACTCCCGAAATAACTGTCTTGAATAACTCTGTTCCTCCGTAAATTAAATCTATGGGAATATCTTCGTTTCACTGTTAAAACGGGTCTTCCCATCACCATAATCAACTCTCCTCTGCAAATTGCAACTGCGGCCCATGATAATTAATTCACCCTTAAATTTCTCCCATCCTTCTTGAATGCGAGTTGTTGTTCACCAAAACTCTGCTGCGCCTTTTTACTCTTTTCTCCCATTCTGTCTCTGCTCCTTCTGATCTTCCTCTCTTAACCTTTGCCAACAATCTCCTCCTTAAACAACACACTGCACCATTGTGGATTTACTTCATTAATAAGTAGGATTTTATCAAGCACAACTTCATCAAATAGATTGCCATCAACTTTATCAAGTAGGTTGCCATTTTCATCAAGTAGGTTGCCATCTTCATCAAGTAGGTTGACATCAAGGACAACACATTGCATCATATTTCCAACAGGTAGCACGTCTCTAGGACACGGCATGCCCCCTATTTTGTCCCAACCTCCTACTTACTACATTGTTACCCAACCCCCTTATTATCTGTATCCACAGCTTGGTGCTCCAACTCCTCCAACATCAGCACCTCCACCTCCCTTGCCTTCTCAACCCCCACAACAGCCGTCACTACCCCCTCAAGAGCATGTGGATGCACAGCAGGGATTTGTGGCTACCTAACCACCTGACGGACAGTCAGCCACTCAACCTTCCCCTTCTGGTTCCTTCGATTACCAGATTCTCATGATGAACTCCGATCAACCTTTACCTGTCGACCTTAACCTTCAAACTCGGTCTCGTCAGTACTCCAACCCTCCCTCTCCGTTTGTCCCCGAGTCACCTTCTTCAGGTTATACAGAACCTCTTTCAAAATATAATGGTCCCTTGCATATCCCTCAGCCAAAAGTTGAGGTTCATACCAAGATTCCTAAGGGCCCATTACACCGAAATGCTGCTTCTGGTCGAGATGCTCATTCGTATAGCATAGTAGTGATTTGGCGCAGTCTCCTACCGCCATTTCAACACTGGGACTCCTCCAGTCGTGTCCTTCTCAAAATAAGGCTCTACTATCTGCCATGGGCACTGTAGATCCTGCTGATGACCAATTGATTATTTTCGATGCCCGTCAATCAGAACATCCTCCCCTTCCTGCTTCCGTAGCTTTCCAAATCCCAGTCAAAATCTGGAATGCTCACGTTTCTTAGTGTATTATTGATGAGGGGGCATCCACCTGTGTGATGTCTACTTTGGTTTGGAAACAACTCGGATCTCCTGAGCTGGCCCCTTCCACAATCACCCTTTGTGCGTGGGACGGCCATGCCTCCCAGCCCATTGGCCTATTCCGTAATTTTCCTATCACTCTTGTGGGCAAGACTGTTTGCGTTGACGTTGAAGTCATCGATGCCCCTCTTGATTATAACATTCTTTTGGGGCGTAGATACACCTATACCATGTCTGTTGTCCCTTCCGTGGTCCACCGCAAGATGTTTTTCCCTCATAATGGAAAGATAGTCACCATTGACCAGTTGACATATCATGAGCCAAAATCTCAGACCTCCCCTGAGTCGACCATCTCTTCTGTAGCCACTAAGAAAACCGTCAATTCTTTGACCAATGTCTCCCCCGGCGTCTACAAAGACTCCTCCTTGCTTGGAAATTTCCCTGGTATTCCTCCTCCTCCTATCTCTGATCCCAGCTTAGTGAATGTTTGCATGATTCAATTGTCTAGGGCTAACCTTAAACGGTCTGCTTTGGCTAGTCAGTAACCTCAACCTCAACCTTTCCCACCGCAACTTGCTCCTAGCCCTTTGCCTCAGCTAGCTAGACCTCTTCCTTCTGTCCCTTCTCCTATAGTTGGTACCCTGAGCCCCTCTATCCTCCTGGGTCGGTTCCACCAGGTCTCAACCATCTTGGAGTCGTCCATCTTGGCCATTACCCTGCTGGTCAGATACCTTTCCTTGCTCCCCCTCTTGGAGTCTATTCGGTTCCCATCATGGTCACCCTCTTCCTCCCCAATTTGACCCTGAGCATACCCGTCTGGTACCTTGACCCTCCAGCCACTACCCCACCTCATCAACCCAAACCTTATCTTGCTTTGACCCCAGTTCAACTAGTCCCCATGACTTCTCTCGCTGCAACAGTGCCTCAGTCACCTCAACAGGAAGCACCTCCTGTCGCGACCGCTTCGGATAAGAATGGCAAAACTTGCAGGGGGGAATCAAAGGACAAGGCTGCCCCGACAAACCCTGCCCCTCTTCAGCCTCCAAAGCATACCATCCAGTGTGCTTTGTGTGATTTTTTCGGCCATGCCACCCACACCTGTCCTGAACTGCCTCATCTCAAGCCCATGGTTAATGTCGCATTCCCTGAGTCCACTGTCCTAGAAGCCTCTGTTTCTTCCGCGACTTTGGCCACGAACCCCAAGAATATTCACACCAACCACCCCTGTGCTTTTTGTGATCTCCATGGCCATTACACCCACCTTTGTCCCTGCCTCAAAGACTTCCGCACCTCTCTAGCTGTGGTCTGCCACGTCAAGGCCAAGCGCAACGAGTCCACCTCTCCCTTATTTGCACATTTTTCTTCGGCAAAACTACCAGACACGACTGCTCCCATTGACATTCCCCCTCCTGATGTCAAGATGACAGAGCCTTCATCCACCATTTTCTACGTATCATCATCCATGAGACCCTCGGGGAACATTCCCTCTGAATCCTCCCCTGTTTTTTCGCTTGACCTTCCTTCAGCGATCACCTTGGGCTCAGCATCGGTAGATCCTTTATCTGCTTACTCCTCGGTCACTCCTTGTGGCGATGCGCATGTGAACCTCTCTTCTCATGATGATGAGTCAGGTAGCTTCACCGCGTGAGGTGGTCTTTCTTCCACTAGTCACCCCATCTTCTATCACAATGACGACATTATGGAAGACATCCCAACCCCTGAATTTATCTATTCCCCCTTACATCAAACCCATGGGTTTGAACCACATACACTTTTCAGCCATTACATTGACACCCAATGTTTGGGTAAGGGGGCACCCATATTTGAGAGACTAAGCGAAGCAATTCTCCACAACTCTCCTAGTGTATCTGGTCATGTCGACTCTAGTACCATTATTCTTCCACATTTAGAAGAACCTCTAGAATCCCATATCACTTCAGATCACTCTAGGGATGATACCCCTTATCGTTCCTTCATCTTACATTAGCAACCCAGTCTTTTAGGCATTTTTGTTGACCAGCCTATAGGTTTTCTAAGAGAGCATCAGTTCATTATCTCCAAATCCTCTTTTTGGGATAGTGACACTAGGTTTTCCAACCCAAGAACTTAAAGTCCATTTGATTCATATATGCAGTACTAAAAGAGATTGGTAATCCTCTATTTCCTTTCTCAAACTCCATAACCATAACAAAAACAAATGGCGCACCATATCATTAAAATGTGCTTAGATTCACCTTTTTCTAAATACATTTTGGCATGATCACAACGTGCTTGGGGGCACTTATGCCCCTCAACCATACAAATCCCAGATCTCAGCCAAAAACAACCTACAACCCCCTTCCTCTGACAGGTCGCACTTTTCAGGTCATCTCTTGGGACCAGTTGCAGTTTTCTGCCCAGTACCTACTACCCCGGTCGTAGAACAAACCCCCAAAAGTGCGACCTGGCCTGTTTATGAGCTTTGGGTACCTGTTAGTTTTTAGTACCTTGATACTTCACCAGGACACATTTTTCCCAAGAAGGGTCTCTTCACCTCTCCTCAAAATCGGATTTCCTCACTTACAACACTTGTACTTGAGGCACCACTTTCCCTCCATACTTGTCCTTGTTCGTGTTGATTTTCGTCATGAGTTACCATCTTATACTCATGTTTTCATGGTGCCCCATTGGACCTTTACTGTGTGGTAGCACCATCGAGTCTCCCTTGTTTAGAGCATCTGAGTTGAGTCATCATCGCATTTATGGAGTCTATCCCAAGTGCCTTTGTATCCCACTATAATCCTCCATCCTTAATTTCTTCGGCCCTCTCTCGTGTCGCACATTATGGCCTTCAATCCCATTGGCCCCTATCTCTCATGGTATTGTATCAGTCACTGCTAAGCCATTCATGCCCTTTATGCTCTAACAAGGGAAGTCGTCCATCCGCTACTCAGTATCTCCCACTTCATCATCATCATTAGTGTTTGTCTGTTCATCGCTCTACTATTTTCTCTCGTGCCTTAGTTGGGGATCCCTTATTGCCTCACCTATGGTGGGCCTCCTTCTGTCGACATCAACTCATTCATTCTAGAAGACAGGTCTAGACATCGGTGTGCCTTTCTCCAGCTCTTTTCATCATGATAGAGATCTGTATACTTGATGGTCCAGTGATGCAGCAGTAGCTATTGGTGATTCTCGGGTGTGTGTGAGATGTCTCAACCCTCATGAGGGGTTGGCCCTGCAGGTAGCCCCCCACATGCCTGGATGACCTCTTCATTCCAGCCTTTGATGCAACTCCCTATATTTGATGATGTCGGCCTTAGCCGCTTGCAACGCCTTTTCGATCTGCATGTATCAGTTGGATTTTGCGAGCCCTTCCCCATTTCTAGGGGGCATTTGGGTTGTCTTTGTATCTCATGTACTCAGATATTATTGTATATGTCCTGGCTGTTATCCCAGGCACAACATGTATGTGGGATTCATCATTCTATTTTTTCTAGCTTGTGTTTATGCTAGCATGTACTTTATAGTTCGGTTCCTTGTTTACTGGACACACTATTCTTTTTTACTTTGTCTCGGCGGGCATAGGTATGCCTCCCCCGCCGCCTTCCGCACAGGTACCATCTCATAAACTAGAGACTTGTTACACCTGTAAGTCTCGTCTCCTAAGGGTCTAGTCCTTCAGCACATTAGACTACCTTACATTTCTCTCTCTGACTTCCCTCTCGATGTCTAGTGATTGAGTTCTTATAACTTACTTCGGTCATACGATTTTCTCCTAACACTTGTACGCTGGGGGGCAATCTGTTACACCATTATTTTGGTCATCTAAACTATTATTATTAGATGGACCCAAGTACACCATGTAAGAACAATTTTACCCTAAGTAAAATTGCTTTCACTATGTGAAATAACTTAGTAAAACACCTTTATTAAGTTGTTTATGGTCTAAACAGGAAACCCGAAAAGGAAATAATAAAAAAATCTATATTTTTTTATTTTTCCTCAAGGAATAATTAGTTAAACATTAATTTAATTATTATTCTTGGTCATATTTAACCCAAAAACAAGGAAATCAATTAAATAAATCCTTATTTATTTGATTATTTCCTAGGAATAAGTTATTTAAATCCTATTTAAATAATATTCCTAGTTAAATTTGACTAAATCATTTATAAATAATTAAATAAATCATTATTTATTTAATTATATTCCCACCATTTCCTTAAAAATAGTAAATAAATCATTTATTTATTTATTATTTATAAATAAATGAATTGACCCAAGTCAAAAATCCTTTTCCCTCCAACAAATATAATAAAATATTCCTAAAAGGTGGTTCTAGAATTTGGTTAATAATATTTTATTCATGCACCAAGTTCTAGATCGCCCTAATATTTTGTCATAAATAGAATGGTTTTCCCATTCATTTGTCACCTTTCATTACATTAGATCACTCTAGATCTACACTATTGGTCACATTCTCCATTTTTGCCTTATGAGCTCCCTTTGAGTTATGTGTTTGTCTGGGTTTTCTACACCAACAAGAGAGAGAAATTTTAGATCTGAAATGCTGAGGACTTTCAAGAACCCATCCCATTGAGGAGAATCGGAAACACCTTTCTTGTTTTCCTCTCAGGTTCCCCCTTTTAATATAAAAAATTCTTTCAAATACATTGTTCTTGTCTTGTTTATTGGATGCATGGAGCCACATTTTATTTTTACTTCTTAATATCTTTTATGCTTAGATCTGGATTTGTGCAGCATTATTTGGATCAACTAACTGCAGACTGAAAGATATTGGCAACCATAATTGATGTTAGGGCTATTTTTTATGCGTAGCTAAAGTGGTATTTTACCGAAGAAAGATTTATACTAACAAAAACATTCTTTGTTTTGGACTTTATACTTTGATGGTTCAAAATCAGAAGATGGTGCAGGAGTAGGTTGCATTTTAATCAATCCACAAGGAGAGAAAACAATGCTATCTTGCAGACTCAAATTTCAATGCACAAATAACACCGTTGAATATGAAGCATTGATACAAGGTTTGTACATAGCTATTGGATTAAATGTTAAATATTTGTAGGTATATGGATATTTTGAGATAATTGTTAGACAAGTCAGAAACACAATTCATTGTATTTCTGGACATTTGAAACACTATCAAGCTTTAGCTCAAAGCCTTACATCCCATTTTTCTGCATTCAATATCTCCACAGTTCCTAGATTACAAAATGCAAGTGATGATTTACTTGCTAATGTAGCATCTAAGCTAATACCATCTAAAGAATTTAGCCGAGATAGATTTTCGATTGAGTTAATTTTTAGGCCTTCCATTCCTGATAACGTAACAAATTGGAGAGTATTTAATAACGATGCAAATATAGTGAACTTTCTTACATCAGACAGATCTTACGAGGGTCAAATCGTAGATGAACATGAACATGACTTACAGATTAGAAATAAACAAAATGCTAATCCAATTCCAAAATCTATAGTCAAAATGGAAGATCTCTATGATTTGAAAGATAGGTTTAAGAAGATTACTAATTCAAAAACCCAGAGTTCTACTTTAAAATTTGGATTGATTAATCTTGGTACACCAGAAAAATCTCAAAACATTAACCTAGGTCTTAGTTTAAAACCTGAAGAAAGGATGTCATTCATTAAGTTTCTGAAAACATATAAAAATATCTTTGCATGGGATTATTCATATCTCAAGACATATGATACTTATATAATTCAACATACTATACCTATGATCTCAGATGACAAGCCCATTCAGAAAAAACTTAGAAAGATCCACCCAAACTTAGAAAGTCAGATTAAATTTGAATTAAACAAAATGCTTAAAGCCAAAATTATTTTTCCTGTGTGACATTCGAAATGGGTGTAAAACATGGTCCTAGTTAGAAACAAGAATGGAGACATTAGGATTTTCATAGACTTAGTAATTTGAATAAAGCTTGCCAAAAGGATAATTTTCCTTTGCCTACTATGGAACAGATATTGAAGTCAGTTGCAGGATCTGAATTGATGTCTTTTCTTGACGGATTTTCAGGATACAATCAGGTTACGGTACATCCATATGATAGATTAAAAAAAACATTCAGAACAAACTAGGGAACATACACATACCAAAAACTGCCATTTGGGCTGATTAATGCTGGTGCTACATTTCAATGTGCTATGGATATAGATTTTAGAGGAATAATCAATAGCTCAGTTTTTATATACTTAGATGAAATTACTATCTATTCCAAGCATAGAAACAATCATGTTAATCACCTAAAACATATTTTTGAAAGATGTAAAAAATTTAGCATTTCCTTGAATCCTAAAAAATGTTATTTCGCCTTCTCAGAAGGTAAATTATTAGGGTTCATTGTCTCCAAAAAAGGAATCCATATTGACCCAAATAGGATTCAGGAAATCGAAAATATTCCTCTACCATACAATAAAAAAACAATGCAATCATTTTTAGGACAAATTAATTTTGTAAAAAGGTTTGTTCCTGAATTTTCTCAAATCATCTTACCCCTACAATCAATGATTAAGAAAAAATCACTTTTTAAATGGAGAGAAATTCTTTTGAGTTGATTAAGAAAGCCATCATCGAAGCTCCTTCTTTAACAACTCCCAATTTTCTTAAGCCATTTGTATTATACACATTCTCTTCTAATACGTCATATGCGGCAATTTTGACACAACTAAATGATAAAAACATTGAAGCACCTATTTATTTTTTCAGTTCTAACCTTCAAGGTGTTGAATTAAATTATTCAGTTGTGGAAAAATAGGATTTTGCTGTGTTTAAAGCCTTGAAACATTTTAGACCTTTTCTCCTAAAAACACATACTAAAATAATAGTACCTTACTCAGCAGTAAGGCAATTATTAATCCAACGAGAGGTAGGAGAGAAAAGAGAAAAATGGGTTACCAAACTTCAAGAATATGATGTAGAGATACATCCTGCTAAAATTGTTAAAGGTCAAGGTCTTTGCAGGATGTTAACTGGAGCCTCTCATTTACCAACAAAAGAAGATCAATCAAATGAAATACAACTGTCCGAGGTAAGCCTAAACAATTCTCAGTCACAATACGCTGCTTTGAAATTTTTCTTAAAAAATGGATTGCTCCATTATATCTCAATTACATAGCAAAGCGTGCTCTAAGGCTTAAAGAAAATCAATATAAACTCATAGATGATGTGTTATTTAGGAAGAATTGTGATTCTGTACTATTGAGATGTTTAGAGAAAACTGAAGCTGAAAAAGTCATGCAGGAATTACATGATGGACCAGCTGGAGGTCATTTCGGAGGAAACACCACAACTCATAAAATACTGCATGTTGGTTAATATTGGCCAACTCTATTTAAAGATGCACATGAATATGCGAGAAAATTCACAGTATGTCAAACTGCGACAGGAAGAGAAAGGAAAGCAACATTTCCATTAAAACCAGTAAATATCCAACAACCATTTGAACAAATGGGGGTTAGATATCATAGGTGAAATAACTCCAAAATCTTCTAAACAACATAATTATATTCTAACTACAACATATTATTTCACAAAATGGGTAGAAGTTATCCCATTAAAGGCGGTTAATACACAAAATATTACAGACTTTATTGATCAGTTCATAATCACCAGGTTTGGTCTCCCATCAGCTTTGATATTTGACAATGCATCTTACTTTTCTAGAACACTATGATAGAATTCGCTTTGAAAAGAGGTTTTAAATTAAAATACTCAGGTAACTATTATCTACAGGGTAATGGATTGGTTGAATCTACAAATAAAATATTATCAAAATTATCAAACGAACCGTAGAACAAAATCATAAAAATTGGCACAAAGCACTATTATTTGCTCTTTGGGCAGATAGAATCGCCCAAAAGGCTTCAATAGGTACTTCTCCATTTGTATTAGTTTATGGGAAAGAAGCAGTTCTACCCACAAATATAACAATACCATCATTTTCTTTAGTTCAGTTTATTGATGAAAAACCTTCTTCTTCCCTTCAAGTTAGACAAGATCAAATTCTTAAAATGGAAGAACAAAGAGAAAAAACCAAAACTATTCATACTCATCATCAACAAATAGTTAAAGCCTCGTTTGAAACAACATATACCAACCCAAAAGCTTTTGAAATAGGAGACCTTATTTTGAAATGGGATAAGGCACACAAAGAAAAAGGTAAACATACCAAATTCCAAACACTATGGCTTGGTACATTTCAAATCATAGAAAAAATAGGCTTATATACCTTTTGTTACAAGACTTATTAGGTAAGAAAGACTCCTTGCCTGTGAATGGTCAAATTCTTAAAAAAATATTTTTCTTAGAAATCAAGCTTTAAATTTCATTTTTCTTTAGGAAAATAAAAGTTGAAAATAGCATCATTTTTGGTTGATTCAAAGTTTTAAAATTTCTGATAAATTTATTTGATCTTTCGCTTCTATAAATAAGTAAAGTGAAAAGATGATTATAACTATGATAATTGAGTAAACCTTATTTCTTTGAAATATTTTGAAATTTAATAAAGACATTTATTCTCCAAAAAGGCTCTTAATGTCATAAAATATAGATGTTATGTATCAGTCAAGAAAGAAACCTTTAACCTAGAAAGGGTTCTCTACGAAATGGTATCTACCAACTCTATAATTATCATCCATAACTATTAAATGAGCTAATTATTCATCCCATATGATAAAATTTCTTCTTCAAAGTATAATTCAAAAAGAAAAATAAATATATACAATGTACAAATTCAAAAGAAAATAAGTCTCATCACAAGCTTGTTTATCATGATCATATAGAAATAATCTAGATTGATATTACCAATACTGCATACCATAACAGGGTAATAGATAAATGATTATAAAAATAAAAAGACAAGGGGTCTCATCACAAGTTAGCTTGTTCAGTCTAAATTACTATCAGTGAATGACATTGTCACTATCAGGCCACCAAACCTGGATAATGATTTTGAGAATGTGTTAGAAAAAAATAAATTCAATTATATGTTAAATTAAACTTTGAAATAAGAAATCAAATTCAGATGGGACCATGAATCGTTATTGGTTAAAAGATAACCCTTTCGAGGCTATAAACGCCTGCTGGCAACAGTGGCTCTATCTGTGATAAATGAGTAAAAATCTATGAAAACAATTTTTAGAGAACACCTACTCTATCTTTTTAAATCTTATTACCGACTGATACAGACACCTATGTGTTATCACTGAAGGGGTTAAATAAGAAAAAAAATGAGATAGGTATATAGATTATATTCCGAAAGAACACTGTTTTATCCATGAATCATACTATTCTTATTCTCATAAACTTTTTCTTGTTTTGAAAGTTTAGAAATATCAAACAAACCAATCAGAGATGTCTAGTTCTCCCAAGTGAATCGCCAATTGTTGTGCTATGCAACAACCCCCCATTTTTATTTTCAAAATAGTTTAAAATTTGATAATATAAATAGGGACCCTTATTAAAATGTATTTTTTCATTTTGAATAAAAAATCAAACTCCAAAACATTTTTTTTTAAATAAAACAAAATATAAATAATTAAATTCCATTTTCATATCTTTGTGATCACCCTATCGCAAATCTCATCCCGCATAATGTTTTTCCCATTAAATAGTTAAGCAAAAAACATAAAATCCCTATTTTTGATTTTGCGATTTGAACTTTGCAAGTGGCATCATAAATCACACATCGTAGATATACATTTAAAATTTAAAACATGACTTACCAATGCTCTGATGTTGCAATATCCCGATAAAAGCGATTTTGCGATTTCACGATATCGTGAAATCGCATATCGCATAAACGCAAATATTGTTAAAGAAATTTGCTTCATAAAATAGGTTCAAAAATGTGCGATGCGACGGACTTGACAGGGTTTAATAAAGGTTTTAATGAGAAAATAAATCATGTCAGAAATAATTAATCGCGTTTCATCATCCCAATGCGAACAGTTATTTTTTTGTTATGGCTAATTAATGATGCAACTGCTTCCCGAATATTTTCTTTTAAAATCGGTCATTTCACTATATATTTCATCATTTGATCGTTACTCTCTCTTAAATAGGGATTTTTCTTCAAAGATATGTCCATGCGCAAAGTAATGCAGAAACACAGCAAACAAATTATTGTGGAATTCGAATGTACAGAAATGTCGTCCATAATAAAAGATATTGTTTGCACTACAGATGGAGGTGCTACAATGTGGCAAGCCATCTATACTATCCTCGAAGATGAAAAACCTGAAGTAGTGGAGGTCAAGGCAACTGTTGATGATGCAAAGCCCTCAGATTTACATTTTAAATATGCAACATGCTCCTTCCTTCACAAAATAGCAGCAAGGGCCAACCTTTTACCATATACTGATATGATGAGATGGGTGGTTGAGAATTCAACAATTAAAGACAGATAATTCAGAACCATTAAGGATGAAATATTAGGTTCTTTCAGAGCTGAAGATCTAAAAGACATGTACAAACTTCCTAACCAACAAGACATCTATGACAACCAGTTTGTTGAAAAATTTGCAAAGAAAAATGAAGACCCTTTCAAAATGATTCAAGGTTGGAGGAAATTGGATAAAAAGTTCAAGGATGATAAATTAGGTATGTATCCTATTTCTTCAATTGAAAATTCCTACAATTTTGCACCATCAATGTTGTGCAGATTATATGGTCTCCCCGATAACACCAAGTTCTCTATTAATTGGGTTCCCTTGATTGACTCTTGTGTTAATTCTCACGTCATGAATTGGGAAACCATTCTTTTTGAAAACCTAGCCAAAGAGATTAATGAATATCGCCAGGCAAGAGTTATTTCTTCCAAAGTCGTCCCCCAATTTTTCATGAGTGCATATTTTTTTGATGCCATTTGTTTCTCCACCAGCTTTCCAATTATGGGTTGGAAATGGACTCTCGAGGACCCTACCCCTATTCATTTAAGTCATTAATAGATATAGGAACATAATTTGTTGCCACACTTCCACAGGTTATGTTATGGGGTTGTATTACCATTACATCAGTTAATGTTTGATAGAGAGAGCCCCAGTTTCACTAAGGAAGCCATCACAGATCTCCAAATGATAGGAAGATGTTTCATTGAAGAATCATTTTCATACATCATAGTATTTGGAAGCTCTGCTCCTCCACATGTGCTGCCTTTGTATGTTTTAGATAAACTAATGGCAAGAGAAGTGGCTTACCAAACTATCAGAAATGGACTCACTAAAACTCTGAAAGATAGTAAAAAAAAATCATGGCCAAGTTTCCCAATTCAGTGTGGTTCATTCTCCCTTAGAAATTTCAGTCATGCATCGAAAGAATGCCAGAAAATTCAGCTTTTGAAGCTCCCTGTTTTACCGCCAAGGCAATTCAACCCAGAGAATATCGCTAATAAATTTACTCAGTCAGTCAAAATCAAACCTTTCATACACAGAAATGATAAATTTGAAGACGTTTTGCAATCTGCTGAAAATTTTGAATAAGTTCAAAACTTTGTCAAATTGAATCTAAACCTGGAGGAATTTCAAATATTCCATGAGTATAGAGAGCAAAGAATCAAGCATATTCCATAAAATATCCTGATTACTAGTTATATGATTGAACCAAGCAGGGTGATCAGAACAGAAGAATCAGATTCATAGAATCAAAGTGAGCTAGATAAATTCTAGACTTCAGCTAGTAATACATTGATGGATACCCCTGAGGGATCATCCAAACAGAAAAATACAGGATTTCAGACTCCCCAGGGTCAGATAGTTTCAGGAAAAGAAACTACTGAAAATCCTGAGACAAGCTCCCAAGATGCAAAATTTATTCCTGTGTTTCCCACTACTGAAATTATTCTAAAGATAATTGATATCCCTCCATTGGATGTATTCTACATCCCTCTTCATAAAGTTGTAGTCAGGAAATAGAGAAAGAGAAGAAGGATTGAAACACCCCCGGGTAATGAGATCATGGAAGTTGTATGGAAAGACACCCCATCAAACCCAATCGACAACCTAACTCAGCTATCACAATTTTCTGGAGCATATACTACCGCAAAAATGGACAAAGCAGTCGAAGTATCCATTTTGGTTGAAGAGAAGGATGATAAAATAATGCAACTACAATCGCAACTAGATGAAGAAAGTAATAGTCTGAATCAAAAGGCCGAGAAGCAACTCTTTAAATTACAGCAAGAGATGGAAATACTTAAGATAAGTCATGAAAATGACTTATCCAAAAAATACACGTTGATTAAAGATTTGAGAGAAATTATTATAAAGTATGAAGGCATTCCTACTGCAAAGGAATTCATTAAAGAAGCATTGTCATTAAATTCCCTACTCTCAAAACAACAAGAGTTGTTTGTTTTACAAATGTCAGACATAGTTCCACATTTGGAAATCAATGAAAAATTTACTAATACAGTCATTGATTAGAGAATTGAGTTAAATGAACTCAATACCAAAATTTTTGACTATATTGAATGGTTGGATTCTGAAAAGGAATGGAGAAGATCAAATCTCCCAAAGATCAAAGAAACTTATAAAGATGTTCTCTTTACTGACTGGGATACATAGGTAAAACAGGAATAATTGGAAATAGCTAGAGCATCAGGCATATCAAAGAGCATTGTCAAAACAATCAAGCTTATGTTACATACTTCCGATTTAATTAAAGAAGGAGATCCTAAATCAATTCCTGATCTCAAAATATTGGAGAAAAGTTGGAAAAATACAGGTCAAATACGAGAAGAAGCAATTGCACAGCTGAAAAATATTAATTGAGAAGCATACTGGCAACTCTTGGTTAAACCTCGTAGTCAAATAATGACATTGAATTGTTCTCTAGATTCCATACAGAAAATGCTGCCACTTTTACTTGACGCTATATTTACTAGACAGATGAAAACACAGTTCGAGAAGCCTCCACAAGTTCAACCAATGTCTGATATTTGTGAACAGAAAAGCAGAGCTGGCACTAGCCCATCATCAAGCATGATCATGAGTTAATCTATTTTGGCAATTTCAATTTTAGCAATTAAATACTAGGAATGAGGGAGGTTTTTTGAAACCTCCTCATAATATATTTTGTAAAATCTATTTTTGTAAGTAGTTAATATAGTATTTAAACCCCTCTCATGCATTTAGAGAAGGGTCCAGGATTTTTGTTAAGAACATTTACAAAGAATACGCTACTATAAGTTTGTGGATGTCTTGAGAAGATAATGTAGCATGGTCTTTTCAATTATATATCATCTTGGTTGATTATTTTTGATGCACTATTGTATTCTTTGAATGAATTATTGATAGAAGATTTATTGTGGCCTATTATCGTTGGTCAGATGAGCAGGACAACACACATCTGGTATTATTATCGTGTGTGCTAAAATTTGTTTTAACATTAGTGATAAATCTATCTTTTTATGAATTATGTATGAAATCAATTATTTCTGTTTGAAGTATCAGTTGCACTATTGTACGATATCAGAATAGAAATTGATTTGTTTTATATATGATCATCAGAATATATGTGATATGTTTTACATCTTCCTTTGATTAACTATTTTCTCAAAAGGATTATCTTATAAAATTATTAATTTTATTAATTCTATGATTGATTTAAATCATTACAGACTGAATAGACATCATTTTAGATCGCATAAAATCAACATTATCCCAGGTTAGATTAGATAAGATTTAATTCAAAGTTTCGCATCTTAGAATAAAGTTGTTTGTTTTATATATGATCATCAGAATATATGTGATATGTTTTACATCTTCCTTTGATTAACTATTTTCTCAAAAGGATTATCTTATAAAATTATTAATTTTATTAATTCTATGATTGATTTAAATCATTACAGACTGAATAGACATCATTTTAGATCGCATAAAATCAACATTATCCCAGGTTAGATTAGATAAGATTTAATTCAAAGTTTCGCATCTTAGAATAAAGTTGTCTTAGTTTTTAGTTATTCTCCTTGCAAATAATTTGAAAGAAACCCAACAATCATATAAAACCCAAAACCAGGAAACTAGTCCCATTACCCCCAATCGGAGCCACTATCCCAAATGGAAAAGGAGCTGCTTTAAGGTGTGAACCGGGTGGTTATACCCCTTGTTGTTGCCACAAATTTCTGAGGCCTCAACAATCTCCTGCAATGTAGGTGGGCTGCATAACTGAACATGATGAACCAAATGGTCTACCTAACAATGTCTCTCTCTCCACTTATGATAAGTGTAGAGCTGCTGTTGATATTGGGCTACAATAATGTTACCTTCAAGAGGCAAAAAGGCAATTGGATCTTCATAGACCCCCTCTTTAGTTCTTTCCCAAACCATCCCATATAAAGTGAATAGAACATCATCACAATATGGAATCCAAATGAGAAAAATACTGAAGGTTTTGTGTAGTGATCAAAGGTACCAAAAGTTTCCCAAGTGGTTACAACGCAGTTTTACTAACTATTGTTTCAGAACATAATATGGCAAGTGGTCCAAAAATTTTCTAGTTGTGCATGTTATCTCATCTACTAGGAAATAGTAAATGGCTTTGTGTATCAACTAAGAATACAAAGGATAACAAAATAATTACCCAAAGCCATATAAGAAATGGCTATCTCCATCATAAATTTTGGTCTTAGAAATACCATCAAGCCCAATAGACTTGCCTCCCTGTGGAGAAATGAACTGTATATAAATGGCAAGAGAATGAAAATACTTTGTTAGATGATCAATAAGTGAAGAAACACAAATATTACCATACAGTATTAGTAGGATGATAATGAGGTCCATGGATGAGCCCTCCCATGAGAATCTCCTCATAGTGGTCTGATATGCCTCCATGACACCCTTGTGAATGGAAAGGAATGAACCATGTGCTGCATGAAAAGTTTTCTTCTTATTCTTGGAGATCCAAGTCAAGAAGATCATATTATGGTAATAGATGTCTTCACCCACTACTCCATCACTCTCATCTCTTACTTGTCCATCAAGTGAATTATATGTGAAGTGATCCTGGGAACACTCCATCAACAAACCCAGCTCCCAAGTGACAGCATTTTTGGCCCTTGTAATAAGTTTCCTATCATCTCATAGCTCCATTCTTTGACATGCCAAATGCCAAATTCATATACCATAACGCTGCTATATATGGGAGATTCCTTCGAAAGATGAAGTACCTCCTGATCCTCCAAAGCTAAGGAGTAGCCCCTTTGCACCATGATTGTGCCACCATCTACTCCTGCAACATCATGCAAAGTATGGGAGAAAATCAGCCCATACTCTCCCAAGAGTATCCAAATCAACAAAAACTCTTGTTGCCCCCTCATATCATCATCATACAAGTCATGGAGTAACATCATGATGATTGACTTGTAGAATGTGCCATACAACCAAATATTCTACTACCATAACATATGGGTGCCATGCAAAGACCCAAACCATAACATACCTCTAGAAATAGGATATGTCATATGATGGCCAAACTCTTTCAAGGGTAGCCAACACAGCCAGACCTCATGTTTACCTGTGTCATAAATCTGCAAGTGGCTCACCCACCTCTTGCTCACCATCCTCACCCATCCATCCAAATGTGGGTGTCTCCTACCATGATCCAAATTGGTATCCCTCCAATGGAGAATACCATCCTCCCAAATCATATTACTATATTTGCATTTCATGGGATGTTGACATGCAACCTCCTAGAGATCTCAAAATGAAGACCACTCATCAATGACCAAGTTGACCCCATAAGGATCCAAATATACTATAGGAAAAAAAATCTCATTGAGCTATGAAGTGCTCATCAAGAAGGATCCATCATAATAATGGGAGATGTCATCCATCATAATATGTCCTCCATCAACCATCTACCTATCCACTGCTACACAAGTGTATTGATCATCAAAATGCCCCAATAATAGTTGGCCCCCCAACTCATCACTGCTGCTCAATGACAGCATTGTTGATCTCCATGATTGTGCATCTACTGTATCATGATCATATACAATTTTGAACATACAATTCTACATTGGATTGATTAGGATTATGTTCATCCTATCCTCCAGAAATCTAGACTCCAACCCAAAGTGTTGTGTGTAGCTCATCAATGAGTAACCAGGATGACTATACACCTCCTTGAACCTGCCAAGGTTCTTCTACACATTGATAGTCTACTACTCCAAATCAGTACTGTGTCTTGGCCCTAGGTCATGCAATGGTATGTCCCCACAACCTTCCATATGATGTGTTGAAATAATAGAAAGTGGAAACATTTTCATGCGTTGGTTTAGCTTGGGAACATATTGTACTGCTGCAAGGGTTCCTCCCACCAGTGTAATGACTCCTCCAACTATTGGTGATGATGATGACTACTCATCTACTAATACACCAGCGCTGGTATAAGTCTCCTCCTCCTCGTGTATCTCCTAAATAATGCATGGGACTCTAAAATTCAAGAGATCAAGACCACTTTGCAATGATGAAAGTGTTCCTTCTCTAGATGCAAGTACTCCTACAACAAGTGGGGGTGGAAGTTTCTCTTCCTCTGGAACAATAATATGGATGTCTTCCCTTGGATTCTCCAGTTTATTCTTATCAAACTTCTTGATAAACCTTTGAGTAGAATATGAATATGCAGTCACTCTTGCATAACTCAAATGGCTGAACCACCAAATGTTTGCTTCACCCTCAACGTGCAACGCTACAATCTCAACAACTTCTCTTTCTACTACTCGATGTAGCAGGAAGAATGCATCTAAATTTATTCTCCAAGCGCTTGTTATGCATATGGATGACCTGTCAAATTTAGACAATATAAATCTATTTTGTTTTATTCTTCTATTTCTACAAGGTCTCCTCTCTTCTTTGAGCTGAATGAATTGTGGGAGAGTTAGAGTCTCCTTGAAAGCCCTTGATTGAGATTTATATTCTACAAGATACTCACTTAGAATCTCGTGATCTAATTTTTCTCCATCTCCATGTCTTTCACCTTCCTCTTCAAAGAAAGTAGACATAGTAGATCTCTTTGGAGCTCTATGCAATACTGGTTTTCTCTGCTGCTGATAGGAAGTGCATGGACCTTCCTCATCTTGAGACCCTCTTGAGGTCTCATTACATCTCTCCTCTCTCATCTAATTGACCTCCTTGGAGAGGTTCCTCATAGTTCTAAAAAGATATGAGGAAAAGATCATTCCTTCCATCATTTTAGATCTCTTTTTCTTTTTTCCTTCTTATTCTTATAGCATATTGGCTGGAACTCGTAGGTTGAGCCAAGATTATGCTTTGATACCACTGTAATATTCTAAAATGGTAAAGACAGGAATATAGAACAAAATACTTGAAATAGCAGTGAATAAATCAATACACCATTACATTATACCAATTTACAGTCATCTTATTAAACATATCAACAAATAATAGGCACAAGAACTTGAGGATCAATTCAATCGAGCAATACAACACAAGCCTCTACTAAGAAAATATGTCAATACATGAGAAATATTTGCTATACAAATGCCATGAACCATGACAACGCACTTTTAAGGCAAAAAATACTACAGGAAAGATGTAACAATATGGATCTATTGTTATATAGCTCAAATGGTGCTAGGGATAGAGATATTTGCTCCCAAGCACTTTTCCAAGACAACCCAGAAAGGGTTTCCGGAAATACCCAAAATGCAAAAATGCCAGAATGCAACCCTAGGGCTGAATTGTAGCTGCAACTGAATATGGGAAGGAGGTGGCTGAAACTGACATGAATGTATAGATCTCCTCCAATAGATCCTCCAAGTGGAAGGTTGATCCTAACACTGAAGATCTAACCCTCGAACTGAAGAACTGAAACCTCCACTGGATATGCTAATTCAAATAATGCAGTTTGAGAGTAAAACTGCACTATAGGAGGTGGAAATAGATTGGCCTAGTGACAAGATATGAAATGCAACTCCTGGAAATCCCTTGATAGCCACCCAATGGAAGGGATGCTTCCTCCACTGGAAAAAAAAAAACACTGAAAGTGGCCCTAACAATCCTGCACTGCAACACCCTGCAACACAACACAATTCTGAACAGAAACTGCACTGTAGTTGAAGACTAAAGCTTGGCCTGATGCCAGAATGTGGACTATACAGCTCAATAATATCTACTAATTAGGCACTCGAAGTCCCCCAAGGATGAGTGTGGCATTCCTACTTGGGAACACCCTTGTACTAAACATTACAACAAACCCTGCTAAACAACAAAAGCATGCATAGAAATGTCACCTGACAAATCCAGATCTAAAAATATCAAATCAATAATCATCTAACATGTCCTCTATGGCAGCCTTGCCCTTCCTTATATGCATTGTGAGCCTTCTCACCTTTGGTCCCACTCATTAAAGCCACTACTCTCATGGAGACTTTATCCCATTAACATTGCGCTGTCTCTCATTGATGACCCACTCTCTCCATACCAGCGCTGTTGATTTGGTCAACATTGACCTTTTCCACATGCTTTCGCCCTATTGATACATGGAGGTGCTTTATCCAACTATCAAAATGATACCTATTCAAATTAAGAGGTATTTTATTCCTACTAAAGAGATTTATGGGCCCCCCTACCCACTTATTCATCTATCTAAATGACACAAGCAAAAATTAATATTCCAATTAGCCGCATGCTTATTTTGGAATACTACAGATTTTTCGTCATATTTCGCATTGTTTTGTCATCTTTCGTGATATTTTAGGATGTTTTGCGGTCTTTATTATATTTCATGATCATTTTTTATATTTTAGGATGTTTTGCAGTTTTTGTTATTGTTTCTTCATCTTTCATGATGTTTCGCAATTTTTTGTTATCTTTCTTCATCTTTCATGATTTTTTGTGGTCTTTTATGATTTTTCACCATCTTTCGTGATTTTCCATTATCTTTTGTGATATTTCATCATCTTTCAGGATGTTTTGTGATATTTCATGATCTTTTGCGATCTTTCGTGGTATTTCATGATACTTCGTCATTTTTCGTTATCTTTCGTGACATTTCATAAATTTTCAAGATCTTTCATCATCTTTTAGGATGTTTTGCGATCTTTCGTGATTTTTCACAATCTTTTGAGATTTTTCGCCATATTTAAATATCTTTCATCATATTTTAGGATGTTTCACTAACTGTCTTGATTTTTCATCATGTTTCGCAATATTTTGTCATCTTTCATCATTTTTAATGATTTTTCTCTATCTTTAGTGATCTTTCGTGATTTTTCATCATATTTTGCATTGTTTTGTTGTCTTTCGAGATATTTTAGGATGTTTTGTGGTATTTTGTTATATTTTAGGATGTTTTTCAGTTTTTGTTATTATTTCGTCATCTTTCATGATATTTCGTGATTTGTCGCAAATTTTTGTGATCTTTCTTCATCTTTCATGAATTTTTGCGATCTTTGCATTGTTGGGCCGTTAATATGCCATTATTATTATCACTTGTGAGCGCTTATTCCACCCATTTCTACCATTCTTCATCACGTCATTTATTATAATTTATTATTTAAATCCATTTTATAATGATTTATGCTCTTATGAATGAATGTTATTTATTCTCCTTTATTTCTAATAAATTGATGATTATGAATTATTTTATCAATGATAGTTTTAATAAGTTGGTTATAACATTATTCACCATTTTTAGCCTCCAAGGTAATTTCCAGATTCAAGATTTGATCATTAAAAGTGCCAACTCAGAAATGCGCTGGAATAAGGAGTGACAGTTTTGCGGTTGAGATTCTGAGCAAATGAAGACGAATCTGGAAAATCCGGAACATGGGTTTTGTCCAGAACGGACCCAATTAACTTTAAAAAAGAACGGTTTGCCCAAATTCGGCCTGTGTTGAGAGATTCGCAGAGTTCTTTAAGCACGATTTTCTCAGTTCTGTTGTTGCGGCCGTCCTCCAAATCTCAGCTAAAAATCCAAATTCGACTTGCTGTTATTGAAAGATGGATGTAAATCTATTTTCTTGTTGATCAATTGGTTGGAATAAATCCAATATTGTTATGGGAAGATTGTATTTACTATTCAATTTCTCCTCCTTCTGATTATAAAAGGAGAAGCACGTATTGTGTAGGGGGATGATTTGGAGATACGTTTTTATGTAATTTTTTGTTAAACATCAGTTCTGATTATTGAGTCTTGTGAGAACTGGTTCATTGTACTTATGTCCGATGCATTAATATAAGCTTGGTGGTTCTCTCATCTTTGCGTCTGGATTAACTTAAGGCGGTGTTCCCTTGGAGGCTAAGGGCCCGGCCCCGGAGGACACTTGCCGTTGTATATTATCTCTTTGATTTCTGCGTGGTTTTGCTTATCAGCTTGAATCAGTAATCTGGTGTGTTTTATTACAGCTCTGTTATATTTCCTATTTCGTTCTCTGCAACAAGAAAATCGTAATGTGCATTCTAACGTATTGCTATTCCTTTAAAGTTGTTAATGTAACATTGTTGTTCTCCACATAACGTTATTGTTGTTTAATTGCAGAGTAACCAAGCTGTAACCTTCTTAAGCTGGTATTACTGTATTTTTCTATGGTTTATACTTCATACGATTGCTATTCAATTGACATTGTGGTTCCATTATGAATTGTAATCGTTACCCTTTCTAACCAGGGTTAATACTTGCGGTATCAGACTCAGATTACTATTAACGTGTGCCTGTGTTATTATGCATTTGTATTTGGCCTTCCAGCGTGTTGTGTGCGTATATGATTTATTAATGTTGTTCATAATTTATCAATAGTTATTGCTGTTCCATTAGCGTGTTCTGCTTAACTTGCCTTAAAAGTGAAAGATTGTTATTTGATTGCGAAAAGTGCATTTGGGTTAATAGATTAAGTTTGGTTACGACTCGCGAGACTTAGCTGTTCGTTTGTTGTTCCATTTTGCTATCTGTCGTTCCATTTTACTCGCATTTGTTGTTTTGGTGTGAGAGACGATCTAAGGCTGTAGTGAGCTTTGGCATTCACTGTCTAGCTCCCAGACCCGTGGTCTATGCTCTAATTTCCTTTCCATCAGTTTCCGAAGGGATGGGTTATCGCTGCCGAACCCTTGACTGATACATTGCTTATTTTTCCGAATGCATGATTTAAGTCTTAAAGTGCTTTTTTGTAAGTAGATTTTATTTCCAGCTTTCATTTACTTTTGGATTTTAAGCACTATACTGCAAAACATTACTCTTGAGTAAATAGCCGCCTCAGACTGAGTACACTCTTGAGATAAAAAGTCGTCCCTGGGTTGATAATTAATGTGAGGTAATTAGGAGTTATAAAGACACCTTTTTATCGCTCCACATTTTGGCGCCGTTGCCGGGGAGAGTGTAGCCATTTCTAAAGAGTAGTGTGAATCTGATGAGTGCCTGCTAGGGAAGAGTTGGATCCTAAAAACGGAAGGTAAGAACCTGCGTGCAGAGCATGTACAAGCCCTGCTCCACTGTCCGCTTTCCTAACAGATTTTTTGTTGCTTTGTTGGGTAGAAATAGATGTTTGAATTTTTGTGTGAATGATTAGGAAAAAGATAGAAATTTTTAAAAAAATGGATCACATGATCTCATGCAAGTGGTGATGTAAGCACCACCCATTTCACTAACTGATTGACAGGAACATTTGAAGAAGGAGCCTCGAAGAAACACATGAAGAACATCTTATATTATGGTAAGAAATGGCTCACGTTTCTACTTTTGAATTTCCTATCAAAGATCTAGGAGGAGTGATACAAATGCACATAATTCCCCCATCTTTACCAAATTTTCATGGTTTAGCAAATGAAGATTCGGATACATTCTTATTTGAGTTCGAAATACTTTGTAGAGGATATGATTATTGTACTAATGATCAAAGATTGAAAGTGTTTCCTCTTACTCTAAAAGGAGCAGCTCTCCAATGGTTCATGAGCCTAGGTGGGAATTGCATCCAATCATGGGAGGACATGAAGAACATATTCTTGAAGAAGTACCAAGACTATTGCAAATCCAATAAAGATATTTTCGGTATGATACAAGGGGAAGATGAAAGTTTGGAGGACTATGTAGATCGATTTCATTATAACCTTCAAAAATCAAAGCATAAGCATTTGGAAAAAGAGATCTTAAAAACACTCATTCTTAAAGAAATCAAAGATGAATTTTTAGAACTCTTAAATCTGATAGGAAAAGGTGATGTTTTTCAGTTATCATATGATGATGTTTGTGAGTTGTGCATAAGGTATTCAAGAGGAATCTCCAAGGCTGGTAAGAATTCTAGAGATGTTTGTTCTTTCTTTTCCAAATTTGCTACAAGAATAGGAGACATAAGAGCTGAAATCAATGATTTATTTGAAAATTTTAAAGTTGATTTTATTAGCTCTCTAAGCTCAAAATTGGACGTTTTGCAGGTTCATAAAAATGAAGAATTTGATGAAGTGTTTTTCCCTCATGACCGAAAGGAGCAACCCATAGATGGTTACTCTTCCTTATCTAGGATGGAAGTATCATATCAAAGAGGTGAGGAAGCTGCAACAAGGTCAAAACCATGGAAATCATGGCCTACGGGTATGGTTCAAAACACTTCTTCTCCATTCTCTTACTTGCATAATCCATTATGGAATACTCATGTTCTAGGGCAGCCATGTCAATTTCAATATAACCACCAATCTTATCTACAAGTTTGGCATGGTTCACCTTATGATTGCATGACTACTCTCCCTCATCTTGTAGCACAAGCACAGTCTCCATATTCTCCACCAGCTCTTTCACAACATCCTGCTTGCATATCAAATTTATCCACTCAACCCAACCAACCACATCATCACAATGCTCCATTCCATACACAATTTCCTGCTCAACTAATTCCACACCCTCACCACAATAAACTAGTACAACATACTTACAGTGTTGAACTTCCAAATTTACCCACCCTTCCCACCCATTCTATCTCACATGCGCCATTAAAGAAAACTTACAATGAGATTCAGAATGTTTCAAATTCAAAAATTGTAGAAGTTATGGAAGAAAATGAGCTTACTTCTAGTTTGCATCAACAAACCATTTTAAAAGCTCAAGAACCTCATGGTATGATGGGAAATCAAGAAATTAATGGATATATTGAAGATTGGTTTCACTCCATCACGTGTTTTCATCATCACTCCATACTTCAACAATTTTTGACAACATCTTTTCAAGGGAAGTTGGCTTCTCATACCCTAATTTTTATCAACATGCATTTTTCAAATTTGGGTATATATATATTGGAAGTATTATTTCTAAAATGGTTCCACTGGAAATACTCTTATACATAAATATATTCGATTCTCAAAGAAGAGTAGGATAGTGGAGAAAATAAAATAAAATAAAATAAGGACATAAATAAATGCATTTTGTTTTTTTGTAAAAATAGTTGTTTTTTTTGTTGCAACACGCTATCGAAATCAACATCGGTGATAAATATTTCAATTTATTTGTGTATGTAGATGAATTATATTGCAAATAACAATTCTATAAACACTTATATTCATTTTTTTATCACCAATTTGAAAAAATTCTTGAATATCATTTTTTTGGCTTGCGGGCTTGATGAATTTTCTGGAAAAACAGTCGGGACAGTCATGTTTTGAAGGACCAAAAATGAATATTTTTAAAACCTGTTTCTACCCTAGGTAGCCCTTGATGTCTACTTTCTAACCCAATTTTAATCATTCAATTTGGATTTGAAACGAAAAAGTTAGAACCAAAACATTGACCGGATGTCTAGCGGGAAGCTCAGGAACAGAGTTGGGACAGTCAGTTTTTGGAGGCCTAAATGACCATATTTTTAAAACCTGTTTCTCTGGTAGATTCCCCTATGAATCTAGTTTCCAATTCAATTGGAATCACTCATTTTCGATATCGTATGGGGAAGTTATGATCAAAATACTGACTATCTATCGTAAATCAGCACCCTTAAAACTCTGTTTTCCCGGATGTTCCTTACAGTGTTTGACCTATCAATTCTTCTTTTCTTCAAAACCTGTTTCTATTGGAGATAAATAAATGAATCTACTTTCATTTCCAATTTGAATCATTTGAATCCGACATCAAACGAAGAATCTATGCTTGAAATATCAATCATTGGTCTAGATTGGGTAATTGAAAATGACTATGTTATGCAGGCTGTTCTAACTAAAATTGACATATCAT
Organism: Pinus albicaulis; assembly: GCA_034641835.2. Taxonomy (NCBI): domain Eukaryota; kingdom Viridiplantae; phylum Streptophyta; class Pinopsida; order Pinales; family Pinaceae; genus Pinus; species Pinus albicaulis. The sequence goes on along the minus strand of CM076578.1, from coordinate 1,571,900,244 downwards.
ATCATTGAATTTCTAAAAAATGTTGCTACTGGAGATAAACCTTTGAATTAGCTCTCATTTGGCTTTGGAATCACTCAATTTCGACGAAAAACAAAAAAGTTGTGATTAAAACACTGCAGGTTAGCATGATTGGCCACTGCTCTCCCGCAGGTGACAGATAAATTTTACTTTGTTATTTTCTCAATGGATTTGTTCTACAGAGTAACTACTTGTTGTTTTTTGCATAATTCTTGGATTAGGGGAGCCCGATCACCTCTCTTTCTCCATGATTTAATGTTTTATTGCAGGTAGATACTCGTTTTTTGCAGGTCTTAGGAGAAAAATAAGGTCAATTTATGGACGAGTGATTCTTGAAACAAATTTTAATAAAACAAAGGAATTTCATCCAACTCATTACCCAACGGATTCATAATAGAACAAATGAAGAATTGATTTCAATTTGAAGATTCATGTCTTATTCCTGCTGCCAAAACATTTTTCAAAGAGATCATTTTTTGACATAACATCATAGTTGTTGTAACTTAATTTAGTTATTTACATATTGTTTTTAAATAAAATGTTGTTTCTTTTCTAATTTCTCTTATATTTGTGTTTCAGGTGTTGCTTCATTCAAAGTGTAACTCATCCTCAGCATCAATGCTGTGAACAGTGAATTTGTTTTTTTGCATGTTTGCATTTTATGATCGACATTTGCATTTTCACACTTTTTTTGTGTGTATTTTTGTTTTTTTGTGTGCATTTCCTTTAAGGAACACCACTTTTTGAGTGTTTTTGCTGTTCATTCAAAAGAGCAACACTTTGGGATTATTTTCGAGAGCAACCCTTCCTTCCTCTTGTGGGACTATTCCTAGTTCATCTCAACCACATTTCACTGATTCCCCTTCATGACATGAAGTACACTATTTTTACGAGGACAAAAATTATGGATTCTATTGAAGCGATTTTCACACTTTTTTTGTGTGTATTTTTGCTTTTTTGTGTGCATTTCCTTTGTTGTTCCCTACAATGAACAACACTTTTTTCGAGTGTTTTTGTTGTTCCTTCAAAGAAGCAACACTTTGGGAGCAACCCTTCCTTCCTCTTGTGGGATTATTCCTAGTTCATCTCAACCACATTTTACTGATTTCCTTTCATGGCATGAAGTACACTACTTTTATGAGGACAAGAATTATGGATTCTATTGAGGCAAGTTAATATCATTCATGTTATGATCTTTAACAGGACAACTCCTTGATGATAGATTATTTTCAAAAGGGACACAATTATTTATATACTACTTTACTGCATTGTTTTCTGTTGAACATGATATTGATTGATCATCTTAATACCATGTTGGTTCCACCCTTCCTGGTTATAATCTTCTCTGTCTGTAATAAATGAGATTATGGGTATATTTTTTTCTATTGACATGTTCAACTTCTTCCACCATCCCTGCTCTTAAAGAGTGCTGAGCCTCCCTCTTTTTATCATAAAAATGTGTAATAATAACAAAATTTTGTTCGCAGATGGAGGATAGGGGGTCTCATTACGAGCCAACCTACCATGTTCATAAGGCTGTAACAAAGTGACATTACCATTATGGCCACCACACCAGGGTTATGATCCATTGGATAGCCCAATTATCCTTGGAACAGGAGGTCTCATCACGAGTCGGCCTGATCACTTTTGCTACATCCCAGTGAATGGCAGTGTGGTTATCTGGTTACCACGCCAGCACATTGATCTCTTCTGTAGAACAACAATGTAACTCTCTAGTTATAAATTGAGGATTCTGGCTCATATGCGTTAAAAAGCAACCCTGCCGAGGCTATGGACGCCTGCTGGCAGCAGCGGCTCTTCTTATGGTATTGAAGTTATATCTTATCGTCAATTATTATCATAATACCCTTTTCTTATTTTTTCTTTTTATTAGAGAAGTTATTTCCTTAATTTTTTCCCTGTTTTGAACCTTTATGCATGAGAAATTGTTTTATGATCAATCGCATCATTTTCAGCTAGCATACTATCAGTAAAGCATCTTTTTGGCATATTGTTGTTCTTTTTCTCTTTTTCATCATCTATCATCAATTCAAAGCGTCCTATCTCTTATTCATAACTATCTTTCCACACTCTTCTCTCATTATAACCATAACTCCCGCTATCCTATCATTGATATGTGTACTCTTCTTCATTCACTGCTATATTGTTCATTCCCTTGCGAAGTTATTTCCTTAACTTTTTCCCTGTTTTGAACCTTTATGCATGAGAAATTGTTTTATGATCAATCGCATTATTTTCAGCTAGCATACTATCAGTAAAGCATCTTTTTGGCATATTGTTGTTCTTTTTCTCTTTTTCATCACCTATCATCAATTCAAAGCATCCTATCTCTTATTCATAACTATCTTTACACACTCTGCTCTCATTATAATCATAACCCTCGTTGTCCTATCATTGATATGTGTACTCTGCTTCATTCACTGATATATTGTTCATTCCCGTGCCTTGCCGTCAGCATAACACCTCTCATATGCTTTATGGTCATGGAATTCCTTTTCCAATTGGAGGGGGGAATGTATGCATTATGGGATTGCATACGATATGATTACTGCACTCTGCCATCACTTGTTGATTTGCCAAAATATTAGTATTGCATGTATACATAAGTTTTTCTGATTGAAATTTTTGCATGCATCTTATCTATTGCTTACACTATGGATTCAAGAACATTGTATGTCAAATAGTGCTTGGTTTGCAGGAAAACAACAAGTATGGGCATAATTCTATTCATAGCATGACCACACTATTGCACTTAACAGAAGAGGCTCACGCACGTGAACAATTCTTCAGACATGATGTGCTTACCTGGATTCCACCTTTTGCATCACTTTCAGCACCAACTCTGCCTACATCAGCTTCAACAACTGCCAATCCATATATGTCATTCCACATTTTTGGAGGTAAAACTTGAGGTAAAATAGCATAATTTTCTGATTTATTACGAATTTAGGAGAATTTCATGAAAATCCATTTTGAGCTTTATTTATCATCCTTCATTCCACATCTTTACCACTTTCCCTTTTTCAGCAGCATATCATTTTCGAGTATGGGGGAGTGTTCCTTTCATTCATTTCTTTCTTATGACCATGTTATTCATCTTCTTTATCATCCATTGCTATTCTTATTCCTTCTCAACACCTCCCTTATTCCATGTTGTTTTACACCAAGCATAGAATTCAACAGCTGGTAGCAACCACCTCAATTTTTTTCTAGCATCGCATGAGGGCATGCTAATTTTTCAGAGAGGGGGAGGACTTGCTACGCATGATGGATGTTTTCAATTTTCTTTCTCATTTAAGGCATACAATTTCATTTTTACACAATGCAGAAATTGATTTCCATAATATTTTTAAAAAACCATGAACTCAATTCTTGTGATTTCTGGAAAACACAGACGTATCATTAATACAAACCCAGACAATTTCAAGATATATTGGTTCATAAAATTTCGGAAATCATGCACTCTCACCTACAGCCATTTTGTTTATATCTCATGATCCATGCATCAAAACAGTCTGATTTTTGGATCATAAAGGCATTTATATATTATAAATCTACTTGCCAAATTTCAACAAAAGCTGGTTTGTAGTTTTTGAGAAAATGGTTAATGAAGTTTGCTGTTACTTATATCATATTTTGTTGCAACTTCATATATACATATAGTTGAATGTCAATATAAAAATTGTATGCCTTCATCAAGATTACTAAAAGTGAATATTCATTAATTAAGGAAGCATTCATTTGTTCTCAAATTTTTATTGCTTGGTTAACACATGGGTTTTGTCTTGGGGTTGCATGAAGAATGCAATATATTCAGGTTTTCGTTGCATGAGGACATGCAACATATTGAGTGTGGGGGTATGTTGGGTCGTTAATACGCCATTATTATTATCACTTGTGAATGCTTATTCCACCCATTTCTACCATTCTTCATCACGTCATTTATTATAATTTATTATTTAAATCCATTTTATAATGATTTATGCTCTTATGAATGAATATTATTTATTCTCATTTATTTCTAATAAATTGATGATTATGCATGATTTTATCAATGATAGTTTTAATAAATCAGTTGTAACATTATTCACCATTTTTAGCCTCCAAGATAATTTCCAGATTGAAGATTTGATCATTAAAAGTGCCAACTCAGAAATTTGCTGGAATAAGAAGTGACAGTTTTGCGGTTGAGATTTCGAGCAAATGAAGCAGAATCTGGAAAATCTGGAACATGGGTTTTGTCCAGAACGGACCCAATTAACTTTAATATAGAACGGTTTGCCCAAATTCGGCTTTTACTGAGAGAAACGCAGGGTTCTTTGAGCATGATTTTCTCAGATTTGTTGTTGCGGCCGTCCTCCAAATCTCAGCTGCAAAGCCAAATTCGCCTTGTTCTTGTTGATCAAATGGTTAGAAGCAAACTAATTTTGTAATAGAAATCATGTTATACTTATCTTTATTGTAACTTCTCTCTGATCTCTCTCTATTTAAATGAAAACAGAGATCAGAGATGGGGATGATTGGGGATGGATTCAAATGATGGAATTGAGGATTTAGAATTAGAGATTTAGAATTAAGAATTCATGATAGGATAGGAGGAAGAAAGGATTGTTTCAGGCTGTAAGTCTCAAAGCTGCTGCTGTTGTAATGATTTTACCATTTAATGATTAATACCTGATTTGGGAGTTGTTGTTCATTCTTTTTCATGCAATTAGCCAATGACATCGTGTTGGTAATTAAAACCGATACGGTGAATACCTTCTTCTTGTAGTTTATCTTTCCGATTTCTGCCGTGTGATGGTTTGGTTTCCTTCTCATTTCTTCAAATTGTGTTATTCAGTAATCTTTTGTTTATGAACATTTCGCAGAATTGCTTTGTTATATTGAAATCATAATTGGATTGCGTGAGTGATAGAATTATTAATTATAACTTGAATTGTCCTGCTCTTAATTCTAATATAATACTGCGTTGTCTGATTAAGATTGTGGTTCATTTAATTGCTGTTTATTTGTAATTGCAATTGTTGTCAATTATGTTACTATTCAATTATAACTGCAATTGTTGTTGCGTCAATAACTGCGATTAATGTTCATGCTGCTAGGTTAAGGTTGTTGATTCAATTACATCTGTAGTTGCTGCGCATTTCTATTTCATTAGCTTTGCTGTTCAGTTTTCCAATAGATTTAGTTGTTGTTCCTTTTCCGCAAGGATTTGTTTTTGCCTTTTAAATGTTATTACAGCAAGTGTGTTTATTCCATTTCTATTAGCAGCATTATTGATTTATCATTTTCAATTTATTGCTTTAGTATGGTGTGAGAGATCAACAACTGTAAAGGACATTGGCTATCGCTGCCTAAGTTCTCAGATTGTGGATCTTATTTATGCTTGATTTAATTTATATCAGTTAAAAAAGGATAGAGTTTTGTTGTTCAATCCTATTTATAGAAATAGACGATGTTCCATTTCTTGTTATTTGCATTATCTTTGCTTTGGTGTGCAGAAGGTCTGAGACTGTAGTGAACATTGACATATGCTGTCTAGCTCCCAGTTTGATGATCTTTCTTTTGAGTGCCTTTTCAATTGCATCAATCTCTAGAGGAATGAGTTATTGCTACTGTATCCTCAATTGATGTTTGCTGAGTGAATAGTTGGATTTCAGAGCATTTGAGTTTGTGTTATTGTTGGATTTCTTTTTCAAGCTTTCATTTACTTTTGGATTTTAAGCACTATACTACAAAACATTACTCTTGAGTAAATAGCCGCCTCAGACTGAGTACACTCTTGAAATAAAAAGTCGTCCCTGGGTTGACAATTAATGTGAGGTAATTAGGAGTTACAAATACACCTTTTTATCGCTCCCACGAGGAGATAACCACTTGATGAGACAAGACAACTAACCATAAAATTGGGATGGTGGCTCAGTTGTAGAGGACCAGTTTCCTAGTAATTTGAATGGGTTGGTAATGGAATGATTGGATGGGGGAAATGGGACTAAATGACTTGAAATGAAAGTACTAGCGAATCTAATTTAAATACTGATAAAGAAATTCTAAAACTAGCTTGAGTATCATATGTGAATACAACTTAAAATTATTTCAATTGAACAATAACCATAAAAATGTATTATAGCTTAATTGAAATGTGCAGCAACGAATAAAGATAACTCTATTTAAGAAATTAAACAGAGTTATATTAGCATATTGTATTCATCATTGTATATCATTTACATACACTTATGAAAGATAAATATTTCTAATATACTCAAAAATGATATATATAAAGAAATATTGTAAAACGAAGCACACATAAACGATAGCAAATTTAAAAGAGAATATCATATGACAAAAGAAATTAAAAGTGAATAGATAGAAATACCGTATCCATCTTGAGACTTTCAAATGAAATCTGATACTCTAATCCAGCAATTCCAATGCAAAATCAACTCCAAGGTACTGAAATGCAACTCTTAAAAAATAATTCCGCACAGAATCACCAGATGTGATCCTTTATAAAAGAATATAGAAGTAAATGGAGTACAAAAATGTAATCTCCAAGTCAAAAAATATTACAAATTAAGGACCCCTTTCTAAATGCATGAAAGGGGTTTAAATAGGTACTCAATAAAACAAAATAACTAAAACTATTCCTACAATATATCTGAAATAAAATATCTTAAACTAAAATGCGAGCTTTTAGTAGACTGTCTCATTGATCATCGATTGAGGTGGATGAATGAAGGTGGCAAATATTGAGCATATCTTGGACTTCTGTTGGCCGAATCATTTTTGAATGTAACTGTCCAGTGTATGTAGCATCATAGAATTCAGGAATGATACATTGAATAGCATTCGAAAGGAATTTGATGGCCATCTGTTGGCTGTGTAGCTTGATCAGATAAGACCACATGTTATCCCATGAAATTCCTTGAAGTTTGCTAATCTTTTGATTTTTATCGATTATCTCTTGCTTCCACCTGGAATCAGCTTCTTTTACTTTAGGTAACTCGCCTAGGGTACAATCTGAGATCAAATTGGTAGCGTACAGGCTGTCATTAATTAATTGTGTTGTATTATTCATTAAACTTTTAGCCCTTGATGTGGCTCTTTCTGATTTCATTACCTGTTGTTCCCATTCCATAAATATAATTTCCTTGTGTCTCTCTTCAATTCTAGGAAGATTAGCTTTTCTTCCTTGTGCTGTATCCTGCCATGAAAGAAACTTAGAAATTTTATCATCAACGTCTTCAATTTCTTGCCTAAGAGTGATTGATTTATTTATTAAAGACGATGTTATTTCGCACAAAGGCTCAATTTGTGTCAACTTTAGAAAAAATTCATTTAACTGTTGAGATAGAAGTTTGTTGATTTCAAGAGCTTCAGTAATGAATTGAGCGAGCTTAGGATACTCCTTGAACTTGTCCACTTCTGATTGGAACATTTTTTCCTGTTCAACCTTTGAATTTCTCTCATTTTGTAAAATATTTTGTAGCTTTTCTACTTCTTGAGTCAATTGTTGTTGTTTGCCCAAGGCTTGTTCATCAATATTTTTCTTTTCAAGGCTGAGTTGCTCTTATAGTTGTTTAGCTCTGAGTTCTGTATCCTGTACCCGCTGTTCCAACTGAATAATCTTTTGCTGATCACCTTCAACCTATTCTTCAAAAATAGCAATTTGCATATCCTTTTGTTTTACTAGCTGTGAAACATCGGAAGCTTTATCTATAGTGGCAGCACTATATTCACTGGCATATTGAGACAATTTGGTGAGATCCTTAGATGGATCCACCTCAGCATTTTTATAAACAACATTTAGCAATTCTCCCGTGATGCCAAAAGGGCATCTTGATCTTTTCTCCTCCTTTTCCTTTGTTTTCTTACCACAACCCTATGTTTGGGACTGTAGAATATATCTGAAGGAGGTATTTCTTCTATCTTTAATATAATTTCTCTAGTGGGGTTTTTAGGAATGATTTCCACATCCTGATCTTTGGGATCGTCAATTTGAGAAGTGTTTTGCAATCCTATATGCTATGCAAATTGTTGATATTGATTTAGCAAATGAGAAGAAACAACCAATTCAGTATCTACTTGTCCTCCAAGTTGAGAACCTGCATCATTCTTGGGTGCCTGTTCAGTGTTTTTACTTTCTGTACTTCCTTTTCAATATGTACCTGGGCATCAGTACGCGTGTTCCCTTTTTCTTTTTGAACTAAAGGCTTCTGTGTATCTTTTTGAGCAGTTGTTTCTGTTTTGGCAGTGTCGGCTTTGCTGCTGTCATCCTTTTTCTCTAGAACAGGATTAGCTCCTTTTACTTCTTTACCAGAAGTACTTCCTACTTGTTGTGATGCTTTCTCCTGTGTGGGAGCTCTCAACTGATCAAGAGGCACATTAAGTAACCTCTGGCTTCTATACAACAAATTTTTTTTCAAGTCCTCGGCCTGCAAATTGGACTTGGCTGAATCAAAGACTTGGGATATATCATCCATGGAAACAAATAAATCATCAAAAATGTCTAGTTCATGCTCGAACCGGGCAATCGAAACAGAGGTAGTAAAATCATGCGCCACTTTCCTTGGGTCGTATTGTCTTCTAGGAATTGTTGAAAACTTAAGATTAGAAATATTACCAACTTCTTTCTCATCATGAGAAAAACTATTAAGAGTATAGTCACCACACTTAAAAGGGAAGGTAGGCCACATAAGCCTTTTATTGCTTTTCAAAATTCTAGACATTCCTTCAACTATCAGTTGATAGGAAATTTCCTGAGCTAACAGCTTATCTGGAACATATAGGGGAAGGATATGTGGCTTAAAAATACTCCCAAAAATTCTGATATAAGTGAATTTTTCTTCTCCAAAAAAATCTCCAATAGAAGAAAAATCAATCTTGGCTTTATTGGAAAGTCTAGGAGGGAACTGACCAAAAATGGTTTGGTAGATTGGAATTAGAAAACCATGGCAGACTCTGTAAACAAGAAGTTTGAAATGTTCTTTCCATATGAAATTGTGGTACACATGAATAGGGATAGATTATTTTGGGGTCCATTTCCAACCTAGCATGGGGAACTCAGAATTGAAGCAGAGGGTATCCAAAATATAAGCACAAAAATGGAAAGGGGTGGAATTCCCTGAATTCTTATTTTTTCTGTACTCTAGAATTTGATTGGCTATCTTATCCGACAAAATGACATCCCAATCCATAATTTCAGAACTAATAGCAGAATGAATTAACGGGACCATTTGAATAGAAAATCTAGCAGAGTTATCGTTTCCGAACAACCTACACATCATCGCTATGGCATAACAATATGGAGGTGCGAGAGACTCCACAGAGTACATACCTGATGCCTCTTGCTTATGTTTCTCAGGGTTATTCCTCCATTCTTTGATTGGCTCTGCCTAGTTTGGATGTTCTGTAGCATATTCCTTAAGGAATTCTTTGTTGTAAACTTTTGTGGATTGGGAAGATGGTACATTGCTTTAATATCTTCTGCCCTGAATGACCCGAAACATGATCCAGAAGCAAAAACAAAAGTCCTGTTTTGAATGGTCACATTTTCAATGACCCATCTGATAACATCATAGTAGGGAAAAATATTCGCTTGGGCAGCAACTCGGTGTAAGAATGAATTTGCCAATGCACTTAGTTGAGTTTCAAAGTCAGAGTCTGAATCTAACCCTAGGTTTCTCTTTTTCAAGAAAATTGTATACATTCTCCCATGTCATCTTCCCCAGTCCTTGAAAGGAGGTGTCTGTGACTAGCTTGAACCTTGTCGTTCTCTCCTTGGGCGGCATGTTTAACACAGGAGCTTTTGCAACAAAAGCAGCTTTAGATTTTCTGCTTCTCTTTGACATTTTAGTGTCAGGTAAATTCTCTCTGGTTCTGTGAATGAAAGGATTCGAACTTTTGTTCTGGAATTCAAATGAATGCTTTCAGCCAAAATAAAACATAATAATGAGAATAGCTTACACAAATATTTGTTTACTTAATTACCATTTAATCTCCCCGTATTTTCAAAAATAAATGCTCTCCAAGGGGTCACATTCACGTATTGAAAACAAAGTAACCAATGATCTTCTGCCTGATTTTCAATTAATATTGTTGTACAATCGGAGATCAGCGCATCCTTGTAATAAATGTTAAAATTCACTTTTGATCCTTTGCGATGCGATGAATAAATATAAAGGCGAAATAACAATCGCATCACAAGTCTTCAATGGTACATAAGATAATTCAACATAATTCATTGTCGATCTTCCGATTGCGACAATCGCATTGCAATTTGTTATAAATGGAATTCCATAACGCTTTTTACCGAATCTCGATCGCATCGGAGATTTTACAATGGAATAGACCATTTAATATTATCCAAAAAATGCGATTGCGATTGAGCTCAATCGCATCGGCACTTTAAATGAATGGAATACAATTTTTTAACTCTCTTCCGAGTGCAAGAATTAATACTATTCTGAAATGCGATTGCGATTGAGCGCAATCGCATCGGAACTTCTCAAAGTAATAACAACTCTTTAAAAGAACTTCTCCAAATTTCCGATTGCGATTTACTATTCATTTTAACATGTTTCTAAGTATAAAGTTTTTCTAATATGTTCAAAATATGTTAAAAGGTCTTTTAACTCATTGGATCAGAAAGTTTTTAAAACTTGTATACTTTGTTCATAAAATGTGATATGCATCCTTTTATCTATGGAAAAGGTATAAAAAGGGGACCTATTTTTAAATGGGATTTATTTAAAAATTTAAAAATGGGGAGTGTTGTTGTACAGTACAACAATTCGCGATTCACTGGAAGAAACAGTTATCTCTGAAAAAATGAAATGAATACTATATTTCTAGTAAGTAAAAATTTCTAAAGATAATGAAAACTTTTCTTAAGATAATTCAGATAAAATCTAACTGTGAAAAAGAATATAAATCACTTACAATTTCTTTCTAATTCTTCAAGGATGAAAACATTTTTGGGTTATCTCAAGCTTTGATTGGTTGATAATAATAAAGTAAGTGGATTTTCTCAAGTTTAGCTTATGTAATATACTCTATTATCACAGGTATTGCCTCTGCTGCTAGCAAACGTTCATAGTCTCGACAGAGTTACCTTTTAACCATCAACCATTCATTGTCCCATCCAATTAAGATTATGACTCTTTAAAAATAAATTCATAAGACATATTTTCTCATATTTTTGTCTTTTTATTTATTTTTCTTAATTTAAGAGCCATTGTTCTGGTTTGGTAGCCAGTTAGTAACAATGCCATTCACTAGTTGTAATTAAACTGAACAAGCTAGCTCGTGATGAGACCCCTTGTCTTAATTTATAAGCCATTACCCTGTTTTGGTATGCAGTATTGGTAATGTTAGTTTCATTACTTCCTATGATCATGGTAAGCAGGCTCGTGATGAGACCTCTTATCTCCTAAATTTGGTCATATAATTTCTTTAGAATTACATTCTAAAAAATCACAATCGAAATGGATGGGGTGAAATAGTTGTATCCTTAAGAATAAATGGATGACAATTTTTAGAGTTTTTGTTTGCCAAGGCTTGAAAAAGTCTTTAATTTTTAAAGATAACCTTTCTCTGCTTAATAAACTTATAATGATTTACATTTTCCTCAAAGTTTCATAAGATCATGCAAATGTTTTAAACAAATTTTCAAAGTTTAACATTTTATTTTAAACTATATAAAAATTGTAATCAATTCCCTAAAAATTCTTATTTACTTAAAATAAGTATTTATAACATTCTTTCTAAGACAATTTTCTAATAGTAAAAAGTCAATCAAAGACTATTAACAACCTTTATTTACAAAAATAAATAAAAATTGCAGAAAGGAATATGTACAAGTAAGAAGGGGTTACCTCCTTATGAAAATAATTTCTTTAAGACAAGCCCATTTACAGGAAGAGATTCTCTCTTTCCTATTAAATCTTGAAGTATGAATGTATATGAGCCTATCTTTTCAGCAATCTGAAATGGTCCAAGCCACATCTTTTGGAATTTGGTATGCTTACCTTTTTCCTCATGTGCTTTATCCCATTTCAGAACAAGATCACCAATTGACAAATTTTTTGATTCGGTAGAATTTGAATCAAAAGAAGTTTTAACAAGCTGCTGATGTTTTTCATGAACACTTCTTGCTTTTTCTCTATCCTCTTCTAATTTTAGGATCTGATCAAATCTCAATTGAATGGATGAGGAAGGATTTTCTTCAATGAATTGCACCAGGGCTAATGATGGAAGAGCTAGATTTGATGGTATTACAGCTTCTTTACCATAAAATAAATTGAAAGGTGAAGTTCCAATAGAAGCTTTAAGAGTAATACGATCAGCCCATAATGCAAAGATTAAAGACTTGTGCCAATTATTTTGGCTTTGATCAATAGTCCTTTTAATGATTTTGAGGAGATTTTTATTAGTGGATTTAGCTAAACCATTACCTTGTGGATAATAGTTAGCTGAATATTTCAATTTAAAACCTTTCTTAATTTCAAATTCCATTATACTATTACCAAAAAAATAAGATGCATTGTCCTAGACCAAAGCGTTAGGTACACCAAACCTGGTAATGATGAATTGATCGATGAAATCAATAATTGCGTCAGAGTTGGCTACCTTTAGAGGAATTGCTTCTACCCATTTTGTGAAGTAATATGTTGCTGTGAGGATGTACTTATTGTGTTTGGAAGAATGAGGAGTTATTTCACCAATAATATCAAGCCCCCATTGCTCAAATGGTTTTTCAATGTTTATTGGCTATAGAGGAAAAGCTGGCTTCCTGTCTTCCACTAGGAGTTTGGAAAATATTTCACTTCCTCACATAATCATGAGTATCTTTAAAAAGGGTAGGCCAATAATATCTAACATGAATGATTTTGTGGGCTATGGTATCACCTCCAAAATGACCTCCTACTGGTCCATCGTGTAATTCCTGCAAAACCTTCTTTGCTTCAAGACATCTTAGTAAGATTGAATCATAATTTTTTCTGAATAACACATCATCAATGATTTCATATTTAGTAGCCTTCAATCTTAAAGCACATTTATTCTTATAGCTGATATTAGAAGGAGAATACCCATTTTTCAAGTAAAATATCATATCAGCATACTGAGATTCATAATCTATAACACTTATCTAACTTACTTGAATAGCATTCTCTAGAATTTTATTTTCTGATATATTATGAGCTCCTGCTAATAATCTGCAAAAACCTTTTCCTTTAACAATCTTTGCTGGTTTAATGTCAATATCATATTCTTGCAAGGTTGTCACCCAATTAGCCCTTTTTTCTCCTACTTCTCTTTGAATTAATAATTGTCTTACTGCTGAGAAAGTAACAATCACTTTTGTGTGCGTTTTTAAGAGAAAAGGTCTAAAATGCTTGAATGACTTAAATACAGCGAAAGCTTGTTTTTCAACCTCATAATAATTCAACTCAGCTCTTTGCGGATTTGAGCTGAAGAAAAAAATTGGTGCTTCGATTTTTTGATCATTGAACTGTGTTAAAACAGCAGCATAAGAAGTTTTGGTTGCCAAAGTATACAGAATAAAATCATTGGAAAAATTGGGAGTATTCAATGTAGGTGCATCAATAATTGCCTTCTTGATTGCACTGAAGGCTTCTTTTTCTTTATGACCCCATTTGAACACTGAATTTTTCCTAATCATATTCTGCATAGGCAAAACAATTAAAGAAAAATCTGGAATAAATCTTTTTACAAAATTAATCTGACCTAGAAATGATTGCATGGACTTTTTATTGTGAGGTAAAGAAATGTCAGAAATTTCTTTAACTCTGTCAGGATTGATATATATACCATCTTTTGACACAACAAACCCTAAGAGTTTTCCTTGATCAAGAGAAAAGAAAGATTTCTTTGGGTTTAATGAAATACCAAATCTTCTACATCTTTCAAATATTTGTTTCGGATCTTGTAGATGATTGGATCTCTTCTTTGAATAAACTATTATGTCATCAAGATAAATGACAACTGATCTATTAATCAGACCCTTAAATTCTATGTCCATGGCTCTCTAGAAAGTTGCTCCTGCATTCACTAAAACAAAAGGCATTTTCTGATAAGCATAGGTTCCCCATTTGGTTCTAAAAGTGGTTTTCAGCCTATCATCTGGATGTACTATAATTTGATTATACCCTGAAAATCCATCAAGGAAGGACATGAGTTCAGAACCAGCTACCTTTTGGAGAATTTGCTCCATAGTTGGCAATGGGAAATTGTCCTTTTCACATGCCTTGTTTAAATTCCTGAAATCAATACAGATTCTAATATCGTCATTTTTCTTCCTAACAGGTACCATATTGGAAACCCAATTGGAATGCCTTACAGGAAAAATGATTTTTGCTTTTAGAAGTTTGTTGAGTTCTGTTTTGATTTGATCTTCAAGATTTGGATAAATCTTTCTCAGTTTCTGTTGCACAGGTTTAACATCAGATAGCATTGGAATTGTGTGTTGAATTACAGAAGTATCATAAGTCTTTAAATCATCATAATTCCAAGCGAAGACATTTTTGTATTTACTGAGAATTTTAATGAAAGATGATCGTTCTTCTGAAGTTAAATTAAGACCTAGATTAACATTCTGAGGTTTAGAATCAGAACAAAGATAGAATAATTCAAACTTCAAAGTTGAACTTTGAATTTTGGAATTAGTAACTTTCTTGAATCTGTCTTTAATATCATAAAGATCTTCTAATTTGACAACATATTTGGGAATCGGATTTTCATTATTTCTTGAAGTAATTTGCAGATCATGATCATCTTCATCAATAATTTGTTCATCGTATGATTTCTCAAAAGTTAAGAAATTCAAAATATCTTGATCATGGTAAAATACTCTCTAGTTAGTGATATTATCTGGGACAGATGGGCGAAAATTTAACTCTACTGAAAATCTATTCGGACTGCAATCTTCAGCAAGAAGGAGTTTAGATGCAACATTAGCTAACAAGTCAGTTGATGTGTTTTGATTCCTGGGAATAGAAGAAATATTAAATGCTAGAAATTGAGTGGTAAGATCCTGTACTAGGGTTTGATAGTGTTTAAGATGTCCTGAAAGACAATGGATAGTATTCCTCACTTGTCTTATGACAATTTCGGAATCTCCATAAACTTTCAGGTATTTTACATTTAACCCTATGGCCTTATAAAGCCCTTGAATCAAGGCTTCATATTCAGCAACATTATTAGTGCACTCAAATTCTAATCTACATGATAACATAGTTTTTTCTCCTTTTTGATCAATTAGGATGCATCCTGCTCCTGCTCCATCATTAGATTTCGATCCATAAAAATATAATGACCAAAATAAATTTCTATCTATGGGTTTATCTACAAAAGAATCGGAAATATTTACAATTCTGGAAGAATCGGATTGCGAAAAATTTTCAATTTGAGAAACAAAAGTATTTACAGAGAATGGTGATTGTGGTGCAGTAAAATTTCCAAGAAAAGACTTAGCAGAATAACCTCCAAGAATATTATTTTTGAAAGCTACAGGTTCATTCAGTTGCTCGAATTCAGTCACAGTGTGCATCATATGTTTCTCTCGTTCGACTTTGATTTGATTAGGTTTCCCTTTGTAGGGAAGCCACATATGTGAATAATTGGTTGAGATATAACCATTAAGTTTCGCAGACCGGTCCCTACTTAAGACTAACCCATAGAATTCTAGAATATCTGCAATAAGAATATCAATTCTTTGGACAATCCTAGGGTCAGAAGCTAATCTAATGGTAACTGAATTGATTTCTCCAATAACTTGAACCTTGGAGCGATCCAATTATACAATATGAACAGCAAACTTCTGAGGTTCGATATTCAACTTAGCACAAACTGAAGAAGGAATTATATTAGAAGAAGCTCCCGAATCAATCAAACAATTATGCAAATTCTTATTGTAGATTTCATAGGTTAGCAGAAACGGAGGTGTCCGGGAACCTGATCTTTCTCCAATAAGAACAGTGTCAGATGCATCTACTTTTTCTGGTGGCTTACCAGTCCCTTTAGCTGCTTTAGCTACTACACCACTTGGTAAAGGAACAATAGGTGTAGCATTTAACTCTTTTAATAACAGCTTTTGTTGATGTTTCAGTTTGTTGATTTCATGTAATGAGATGTTTTCTCTAGTCTTTTTCATGTCCTAAACAATAATATAATCCATCGGAGCTGATACCACTAGAGTCCTAGATGATGATGTGGGAGGATTGGAAGATGATGGCTAATTCTGAGTGGGTAATGAAGAAGTCTTTTTTGCAGAATTTTTATCTTTAGTATTTGGAGTTGTATTTTTCTTCTTCGGAATAGTTTGAACAGGTTTCGACGTAGATTTTCTCCTTCTACTTACAGGCATAGCTTCTTGTTCCATGTCACTATCTGAATTAGGGAGAATAAAATCCCACATTCCATTTAGTTCAACTTCTTCTTCTCTTTCATCTTCTTCTTCTGATATTAGAGGATTCTCTTCTTCTTCTTCATCTTCTGATTCTGCATTGGAAATTGCATTGGGAGGTTTTGATTCACTTTGATTTCTCTTGAAATTTCTAAATGGTCTCTTTGTAGATGTTTCTGCTACCTGCTTTTTGATCTCAACCATCTCATTAGACATGGTTTTAAGAAATTTTTGTAAACCTTCCATGTCATATGGATCTCTTGGTGTCTTTTTCTTGGAATCATCTTTAAAAGTGACTTTCTTTGATTTTATTTCATCAACAATGTTTTTCTTATCAAGAGCAATCATCCGCTTTTCCACTGAAATAGCTTCCTTCATATTTTTAGCTAAAGTTGGCTTTGCAGCTCTATCTACGAAAATTGCTATGTTTGAAGGTAAAGCATTAATATACCATTCACTTCTAACTTGTTCACTGGGTTTAGATGTTGCAGGGATCTTGTTCAAGAGTTTATTAAATCGTGAGTTGAAATCTTTAATGGGTTCCTTTGATTAAGTCTTTAAATTGGAGAGATCGTTAATTAGGGTAGCAACTGATCTATCATCTCCATATTTAGTTAGAAATTGTTCTTCAAACATATCCCAACTTGTGATTGAATCTGAAGGTAAAGAAAAGTACCAGGATCCTGTTGTTCCTTGCAAAGTGTAGGGGAATAGTCAGACTACAACATCTTCATTCACTAATTTATTCAAGTTTATAGCAAGCATGAAGTTATTAATATGTTCTTCGGTTGATACACCACTATCCGGACTAAACTTTGGGAGCCGTTTTTCAGGATGATCAGGGAGATCATGCAAAGGTGCAGCCATATTCACAGCTCCTGGTCTGGTCCATGGTATTTGTGCTAGTTGTGCCATTCTTGTAACGATAATAGATGAACTAGAAGGGATAACTGGTATATTAGTAGTAACTGTTGAAGTACCAGAAGAAACAATTAACGTTTGAGTAGATGTGGTTTGAGGAGATGAAGATGATGTAATTTCATACAAAGGCTCAATTTGTGTCAACTTTAAACAAAATTCATTTAATTGTTGAGATAGTAGTTTGTAAATTTCAAGAGCTTCAGTAATGAATTGATCCAACTTGGGATACTCCTTGAACTTGTCCATTTCTGATTGGAACATTTTTTCCTGTTCAACCTTTGAATTTCTCAAATTTTGTAAAATATTTTGTAGCTTTTCTACTTCTTGAGTCAACTCTTGTTGTTTGCTCAAGGCTTGTTCATCAATATTTTTCTTTTCAAGGCTGAGTTGCTCTTTTAGTTCTTTAGCTCTGAGTTCTGCATCCTGTACCTGCTGTTCCAACTGAATTATCTTTTGCTGATCACCTGTAACCTATTTTTCAAACATAGCAATTTGCATATCCTTTTGTTTTACTAGCTGTGAAACTTCGAAATCTTTATCTATAGTGGCAGCACTATAGGCACCAGCATACTGAGACAATTTGGTGAGATCCTCATATGGATCCACCTCAGTATTTTTATAAACAACATTTAGCAATTCCCCCTGTGATGCCAAAAGAGCATCTTGATCTGTTCTCCTCCTTTTCCTTTGTTTTTTTACCACAGCCCTATGTTTGGGACTGTAGAATATATCTAAAGGAGGGATTTCTTCTATCTTTAGCATAATTTCTCTAGTGGGGTTTTCAGGAATGATTTCCACATCCTGATCTTTGGGATCGTCAACTTCAGGATTGTTTTGCAATCCTATCTACTGTGCAAATTGTTGATATTGATTTAGCAAATGAGAAGAAACAACCAATTCAGTATCTATTTTTCCTCCCAGTTGAGAACCTGCGTCATTCTTGGATGCCTGTTTAGTGTTTTTATTTTCTGTACTTCCCTTTTCAATATGTACCTGGGAATCAGTTCCAGTGTTCCCTTTTTCTGTTTGCACTAAAGCCTTCTGTGTATCTTTTTGAGAAGCTATTTCTGTTTTGGCATTGTCAGCTTTACTGCTGTCATCCTTTTTCCCTAAAACAAGATCAGCTCCTTCTACTTCTTTACCAGAACTACTTCCTGCTTGTTGTGATTCTTTCTCCTGTATGGGAGCCCTCAACTGATCAAGAGGCAAATTAAGTAACCTTTGGCTTCTATACAACAAAAACTTTTTCAAGTCCTCGGCGTGTAACTTGGACTTGGCTGAATCAAAGACTTGGGATATATCATCCATGGAAACAAATAAATCATCAAAAATGTCTGGTTCATGCTCAAATCGGGCAATCGAAACAGAGGTAGTAAAATCATGCGCCACTTTCCATGGGTTGTATTGTCTTCCAGGAATTGTTGAAAACTTAAGATTAGAAATCTTACCAACTTCTTTCTCAGCGTGAGCAAAACTACTAAGAGTATAGTCACCACACTTAAAAGGAAAGGTAGGCCACATAAGCTTTTTATTGCTTTTCAAAATTCTATACATTCCTTCAAATTTCAGTTGATAAGATATTTCCTAAGCTAACAGCTTATCTGGAACATATAGGGGAAGGATATGTGGCTGAACAATACTCCCAAAAATTCTGATATAAGTGAATTTTTCTTCTCCGAACCAATCTCCGATAGAAGACAAATCAGTCTTGGCTTTATTGGAAAGTCTAGGAGGGAAATGACAAAAAATGGTTTGGTAGATTGGAATTAGAAAACCATGGTAGACTTTGTAAACATGAAGTTTGAAATGTTTTTTCCATAATAAATTGTGGTACACATGAATAGGGATAGATTCTTTTGGAGTCCATTTCCAACCTAGCATGGGGAACTCAGAATTGAAACAGAGGGCGTCCAAAATATAAGCACAAAAATGGAAAGGGGTGGAATTCCATGAATTCTTATCTTTTTTGTACTCTAGAATTCGATTGGCTATCTTATCCGACAAAATGACAACCCAATCCATAATTTCAGAACTAATAGAAAAATGAATTAACGGAACCATTTGAATAGAAAATCTAGTAGAGTTATCATTTCCGAACAACCTACACATCATCGTCACGGCATAGCAATATGGAGGCACGAGAGACTCCACAGAATACATACTTGATGCTTCTTGCTTATGTTTCTCAGGATTATTCCTCCATTCTTTGATTGGCTCTGCCTGGCTTGGATGTTCTACATCATATTCCTTAAGGAATTATTTGTTGTAAACCTTTTGTGGATTGGGAAGATGGTACATTGCTTTAATATCTTCTGCCCTGAATGACCCGAACAATGATCTAGAAGTAGAAACAAAATTCCTATTTTGAATGGTCACATTGTCAATGACCCACTTGATAACATCATAGTAGGGAAAAATATTCGCCCGGGCAGCAACTCGGTGTAAAAATGAATTTTCCAATGCACTAAGTTGAGTTTCAGAGTCAGAGTCTGAATCTTCTTCATCGGGAACAGTTTCCTTGGGCACAATAACCCTAGGTTTCTCTTTTTCAAGAAAATTGTATACATTCTCCCATGTCATCTTCCCTAGTCCTTGATAGGAGGTGTCTGTGACTATCTTGAACCTTATCGATTTCTCCTTGGGCGGCATGTTTAACATAGGAGCTTTTGCAACAAAATCCGCTTTAGACTTTCTACTTCTCTTTGACATTTCAGTTTTGGGTAAATTCTCTCTGGTTCTACGAATGAAAGGATTCAAAATTTTGTTCTACAATTCAAATGAATTCTTTCAGCCGAGATAAAACACAATAATGAGAACAACTACACAAATATTTGTTTATTTAATTACCATTTAATCTCCACGTATTTTCAAAATAAATTCTCTCTAAGGGGTCACATTCACGTATTGAAAACAAATTAATCCATGATCCTCTGCCTTATTTTCAATTAATATTGTCGTACAATCGGAGATCGGCGCATGTTTGTAATAAATGTTTAAAATTCACTTTTGATCATTTGTGATGCGATGAATAAATATAAAGGCGAAATAACAATCGCATCGCAATTCTTCAATGGTGCACAAGATAAATAGAATATGATTCATGCCGATTTTCCAATTGCGATAATCACATCGCAAGTTGTTTGAAAGGGAATGCAACAATGCTTTCTACCGAATCCCGATCGCATTGGAGATTTTGCAATGGAATGAACTATTTAATATTATCTTCGAAAATACGATTGCGATTGAGCTCAATCGCATTGGCATTTTAAATGAAAGGAATACAATGTTTTAACTCTCTTCCGAAATGCTATTGCGATAAATCGCATCGCATCCTCATAAATAGAAAGGTGCGATACTTAATATTATTCTGAAATGCGATTGCGATTGAGTGTGATCCCATTGGAAATTATCAAAGCAATAACAACTCCTTAAAAGAACTTCTCCAAATTTACGATTGCGATTCACTATTCATTTTAACATATTTCTAAGTATAAATTTTTTCTAATATCTTCAAAAATATGTTAAAAGGTCTTTTAACTCATCGGATCGGAAAGTTCCTAACACTTGTATACTTTGTGAATAAAATGTGATATGCATCCTTTTATCTTATGGAAAAGATATAAAAAGGGGACCTATTTTTAAATGGGATTTATTCTAAAAATTTAAAAATGGGGAGGGTTGTTGTACAAGACAACAAAGGTATGTACCTTGAGAGACAATTATGATGGTTTCTATAAGTCATTGGTCTCGTCAACATTGTGCTCTATTCTTGTGGAGAGATAGAGTTGTTAGTAAAATCCTCGCTATGTGACAATGTTTGATGAGGTTAGCAATAAAACTCTTCTTATGATAATTCTTAACATTGAGAATGTCCAAGTACGTTGTATGGATTATGAATACCTCACTATTTAAGAGGGATTGTTGAAATATTTAACTAGTTTCGATGTGCATAATGACATATGTAATCATTACTTTTATGTATCTAATGAAAAGAGAAAAGCACATTTGGCAGGGGTTTCATGCTAAAGGGATTTTTTTTTTGGGTCAAACACCCATTGAGTGCTTCTAGGGATTACCATTGAGTTTATAAGTTAATCATTGTCCTTTATGAAAGACCATTTTTTAGCATGTTAGATATTGTAAAGAAAATTTATTTCAATAAAAATAAATTCAAAAGACCCTAGAAAACCTCATCAAGGTGAAAAATTCAAGTTGGCCTAGAAGTAGCAATGTGTACCCCTAAGAATCCTATAAATAAGAAGGAGCTCAACCTCATCTGGACATATTTTGAAACAAGTTTTCTCTCCTCAAGAAAGTAGCTAGAAAAGGATGAAAAATAAGAATAAGAGAAAGATGAAATTTTTGTACCTGTCTCTCGCTTTCTTCGGTGCTAGGGTCTATATATTTGTGGGGAAAGTCAAAAATTTAGAAAGATGTTGGGAAATTCAAAGTGTTGGAAATTTGTTGGCCAAGTCGAAGTGCTAGAGAGTTGGTGGGAAAGTCGAAGTGTTGGAAATTTTTTGGACAACTTGAAGTTCTGGAAGGTTTCTGGGAAAGTCGAAGTGTTGCTGGTAAACTTGAAGTGGTAGGAAGAAACTGTTGGTTCAAATTTCGAGAAGAATTTTTTGGGCAGTTCAAAGTTGGAGAAGGTTTTTGGGTAGGTCAAAGTTGTAGAAGAATTTGTCAGGAGGTCAAAATTATAGAAGATGAAGAAAGGTTTGACTTGATGTTGGGGGGTTTTGGTAAAGGGTCATAGGTCTTGGAATTCATCAATTGAATATTTTATAAGAAGATATTAATTCTTGCACTTTTTCCTCTTCGTTAGATGGGTTTTAGCCCTCCATGATCTCCTATATCTTGTTTCCTTTGTATTATTGTTATTTATGGTTTGTTAGTTATTTGATCAATATGATAATAATAATCATCAACAAAGAGAATAATCTAATCAAGTTAAGTAAAAATAAATCAAAATAAGTTATCCAAGGAAGAGAAATCACCTAATCTAATTTTCCCTAGCTTTTTGAACATCGAATCAGAGATAAGGTTACAAGACAAGGTAAGGAATCTTGAAGAAGGACTATCAAGAATTATCAAGACGTTGAATAGGATATTGTACCATCAAGAACATATATTCAAGAGTCGAATACAATAAATATCAAAGAAGACCTCAAAACCATAGTTTATCAAAAGAAGGTTTCTAACTTGAAGCATTGTTGGGAAGCTTGCACATCATCATCAAAAAAGTTCTCAAGTACCCTACGCCCAATAAATTATACACATTGAAGCATCTTGAATTCTGTACATGTAAGGGAAGCTAGAAGAGGCATTGTCATCATCATCAAGCAATCAAGGTGATCTTCCTCTCTTTGAAGGATCACTTTTGAAGGAAGACATCCTGATAAAGGAGCATCTTCGCTTGACAAGTAAGTACCTCTATATTTATGACTGTATCACCTATAAAAATGACTTCATCTTACAAGTAAAAAACCAAATTGGTTGGGTCATAAAATTTTATTTCATGGAATAAGAGGACAAATTTGATCCTCATAGAAAATGAAGTCGTTAAACATATTAAGGGATTAGCCTCTAAGCCTCCAAAGGAAGAATATCAAGCTCTAGAAAAGTATATGAAAGGGGAAGTGAGGGCTCAAAGGACTCTCATTTAATCCATCAAGGATCCCCTCATACCTTATGTATCAAATTTGGAGGCATCAAAAGAAGTATGTGACATGTTAACATAATTTTTCACCATAAGTGTTGCATGAGAAGAGGTATCATTGAGGAAAGAGTTGTACAAAATAAATATCTCAAAATAATATGGAATATCCACATATTTTATGAAGATATCAGAAATAAGAGACCAACTACAATTGTTGGGAGAAATAATTTCCGATAAATAAATGACCACCATAATGTAGGTCCATAAGAATGGGGAAAATTCACATCTATCATATTTGGAAACAAGGAAGGCACCCTATTCAGTTAGCTTTGGTAATTGTGTAAAATTGAAGAAACCATATTGAAGACAATAAAATATGTAGGATCAAATGATAAATTCTAAGAATTTGTTACATTTTATGAAGATATCCGAAATAAGATACCAACTGCAAACGTTGGGAGAAATAATGTCTGATAAATAAATTACCACCATAATACACTTCCATAAGAATGGGTAAAATTCACATCTAGAATATTTTGAGACAAGGAAGCCAACCCATTCAGTGAACTTCAGTAATTGTGTAAAATTGAACAAAGCGGATTGAAGACAATAAGCTATGTAGGATCAAATGAGAAAGTCCAAGCATTTGTTGCCATGGCTAGGAATAAAGGAAAGTTTGGAAGGTTTGGTCCTTAGAAAAAGAACAATAAGAATATGTCAAAGTTCCAATACTATGGTTATCATGAATATGGGCACTACAAGAATTATTGTATGAAAATCAAGAAGGAAAACAACAAAAGAGGAAGGGAATAATCCCACATTATCGAAAAAATGGAAGAATCTGAAAAGAATAAAATTAGAGGAATAGATCTCTACTATGAATGAGATAATATCCTCCACTAATTTCTTTTTAGTTTTGTAAATAATAATGATCATGGTAGGAAGCATTTTATGTATGATAGGATGCATCATATTGGTAAATGGAATCATGGGAGAAGCATAGGAGTGAAGCAAGAGCTCATTATAGAAGCTTGAAAAGTATATATGAACTAGAAGTCTACATCTATTTATTAATCACCAGATAAAGGAAGTAGCTTGTGGTAACTCATTGAACTAATATGTAATTCATGTGGTTGAAATAAATTCATCTACCATGATAGAAGGAATTCAGCATACATCATTATCATGAGAAAGTGCCTTCTGTCAGATGAGGATAATATATATCCTCTATTGGAATATTTATTAAAATGTTCAAATATTCTTGGAAGAAGCAAGTGACTCACTTATCATTACACCTTGTGTGGGATACATTGTTTAAAAGGATGATGGAATGTCGACAAAGGAGTGCCCTAGGTCAAGTTGATTGAAGTACTTTCAATCAAGTAAAAAGGAAGCTTACAAAGTAAGTCTATATTACCAAAGGAATAAAATAGGTATGTATGCATATATTTGATAGGTTAGATCATGTTATCATATATTTTTAGATAGCATGGATAAATGATCTACCTTGAAATCATGATCCAGGATCTCGTCCGTTGAAAATATAGATGAAACCATGGTTCACATATTGATAATATGAAATCAAAGTAATATTTACTCATTCTGAATATGAGGTGGTTGGCAATCAAGATGAAGTAATTATGGATGAAATTTCCTAGGAAGTAATATGTGAAGGAAGAAAGAAGATATCATGAAAGATGAAACTATGGTCTTGTAAGAAAAAGGAAATAAACATCTGATGACTTCAAGAATTTATCATAACATATCCTTAAAGAGTTAAAACCATGATGAGGTCTGCAAAGAAAGGAGACCATTTACATATATATTCTTGGATATGTGTTGATGAATGTGTAAGATGTTGATGTTACAAGAAAGAAAGACATCACAATGAAAGGACATAGAAAAAAGGTAACTTTAATTTTATTTCATTTTTATTTTTGACCAAACATCTGGATGGATGGATATAGGGCTACTGAAAAATTAGTTGTAAAATTCATCGACAACTAGCACTGATGTGGTTGGATAAAAAATCCTGGAGGAAACATGACCTGAAAGAGGTAGTTGTATGACGAAAAAGGATGATGTGGACTAGAGGATCACTTTCTGATAGAGAGAAGGATGGCATGACCGATATGGCTCTTGAATGAAAGTTGTGGATGAACGATGCCCTACAAAATATGAAGGCTCCATAATTTTGAATACTAAATTCATGACATTGAAAGAAGGAGCCCCACAAGAAGCTAATAGTCACATCATCTCCTCATATAGGAGAAAGTTGCTAGAAGAAACCCCCTAAATAACAGGGAGCTTGGGTACACTCCTTTTTTTAATAATTGGTACATTCATTTATATGAATGGGCATATCCTCATTAATTGAAAGGGAGAGATAAAAAATTCATTCTTGTATTCACATTGGAAATAAAGAATGGAGGATTGGGTAGGAGCAGCATAGTGTTAGGGAAAAATACCGAGAGGGCGGGGAGGCTAAGAATCAAGATTTCTCTCAAGATTTTGATCCGCCGAAAATCTTTTTATCGTAGATCTTATTTTAATTGTTTACTTATATTATTGCATCATTCATTCATAAGCAAGAAGTATGTGTATGTGCAAAGTAATAACAAAATTAACCATCACACATAAGAAACACACATGAACACCAATATTTAAGGTGGAAAACCCAATTTGGGAGAAAAAACCACCACTGTCGTCTCGGTTCTTCAATATTTATTATAAATAAAACTTCTTACAATTTTTGTGCTAGTGTAGATCTGTACCAAAGATGCAAGCACCCACCCGCGAAGGCTACAACCTTGTCTCGTTCTCCGCTACTACCGGAAGGGAGCTCCAACCCCGAATTCTAACACCAGCTTGTACTGGCAGAAAGCTTCCACTTTCATGCTGAAGACTTCAACCCTCAAATCCACCAAATTTCTTCATCAGACTTGCATCAGGTCTTCATGATTTCTTTGCAGATCTTCCTGGAGATTCATCATTTCTAGATCTAGAGATATTGAACCTTCATCAACTCCATAGCTGCATTATAGATTCAGCTTTTTTAGAAAACAAAGTTCAATCATGCAGATATCTCTTAAAGAGATTTATTCATTAACAACCCCTCAACATGCACACCTCGTACTATAATCC
Source organism: Pinus albicaulis (assembly GCA_034641835.2). Classification (NCBI taxonomy): domain Eukaryota; kingdom Viridiplantae; phylum Streptophyta; class Pinopsida; order Pinales; family Pinaceae; genus Pinus; species Pinus albicaulis. The sequence goes on along the minus strand of CM076578.1, from coordinate 1,571,874,055 downwards.
TCTTCTCCTCATATAGTTTTATCCTTTATTAATACCATGATTCAAAACCACCCAACCGCTGATGGTATTCCTGGACGGGATCAATTAGATAATCCAGTGGGGTCTACTCAAGCCCCAAACAATTTCTCATTGATATATTTTCTTGGTTTTGGCAATTAGATAGTTAATCTAAGGCTTATTAATATCTCAATCTGAGATTGAGATATTAATCCAAATTTCTTCTTTAGTAAAGACCTTCCTAAGGCATACAAAAATGCTCTTTTAATATCAACCCACGTATTAAAAAAAATAATCCAAATTGGAACCCCAAACTATGTTCTTCCATATACACTAATGCATATCCATAACACGAATCGACCCAAAGGTAATTTTTTTCTTATCTCCGCCATATAATATTATAGCCAAGGTTAATAAACATTTGACTCCGGGCCCCACGTATATGATCAATAGTCCAATCAAATTCCCGCGTCGTACTTTGGTTAACCTTCGCGCATCTTCTTCATATGACCGACGTCCGATGGCTTCCCTCCAGATCGACGACGCTCATTAATATCGTGCGGCCTCCTTGGTCGATCGTTAACGTGCGATGGCGCGCAGTGATGGCGGTTTTGGAACTTCGCCCGACGCCACGTGTCGACTGTTCTATGGAATCACTCTCGATTCTCAAATACCACTTTCGCTGCAAAAGTGGTGCGATAAAAACCACTTCCAGCCTTAAACCGCGTTCACTGTTCATTCGCAATGTTCTTCCCCTCTACTCCAGGTTTCGTCTGTGTACCTTCGCCAATTCTTTTCTTCACGTTATTAGATCATACAACCACAATATTGTTATACAGCTCTGATGAAATCCTTACGAACTGTTCGACTCGGTTCTCTACGTGCATTCGATCCACCATTCGGAACATAGATAAACACCTTACTCCATAATACAGAGGGTTATCACGCGATGGTTTATTGTCTACCAGTCGGGATACAAAGTCGACCGTATTGACATTGTTACCTCTAACTGTATACAGAGCACCATCAAACCCAACACTAATTTCTGAGTTCTTCATACAGTCATTATCTGCATTCTTTGTCAGAGATTTTCCATCAAGTACAATCAATTCAATATAATAGGATACCAGAAACATATTGCCAACAATCTCCCCCTTTGGACTTGATGGCAACCATGACCATAAATACATTCAGCAATATTCTCCCCTTTTGACATCAAGGGCAAAGGATAGATCAGGATCCTTTGTACTGACAATACCATGCTCCCCCTGAGATCATGCTGCATCTTCAATAATATTTAATGAAATAACAGAAATGACTTATACACTCAAGATCACAGATTCTCAAGTATGAGATCAGACTACAACAAATAATTAGAATGCCAACAATGCATCCTTGCCCTATGACCAATGCTCCCCCTTAGCCTGTGCATCCTAAACACTTTCAACGGGAGCGTATCCAATTTAATCTTCTGAATTTAAGCAGATCTGATCTTTTGCATGGCAGAGACTACTCCCAGCTTTTGTCTGAGATATTCGAACGCTTCCCTGGGTAAAGGTTTGGTAAATATATCAGCAACTTGTTCTTTGGAGGGAACATACTCCAACTTCACCTTTTGTTTAAGCACTTGTTCTCGTAAGAAGTGATACTTGATGGGAATGTGCTTGGTCTTGGAATGCATAACAGGATTCTTTGAAATACTGATGGCACTTGTATTATCACACATAATGGAGATAGGAGGTGAAAATTTGATTTGAATGTCTTGTAAGGTTTGCATCATCCAGAGAAGTTGAGTGCAACATGATGCGGCAGCCACATATTCTGCTTCTGCTGTAGATAAGGCAATAGAGCTTTGCTTCTTGCTGAACCAAGATACCAACCGGGGCCCCATATAGAATGCACCACCACTAGTGCTTTTCCGATCATCAAAATTTCCAGCCCAATCTGCATCAGTGTAAGCATGAAGAGTAAGATCAACATTCTTTGGATACCATAGTCCAAAGTCTTGAGTTCCTTGTAGATATTTGAATATTCTTTTGACAGCCTGAAGGTGAGACTCTTTTGGATTAGCTTGGAATCGTCCAACAATCCCAACTGCATGCATAATGTCCGGTCTAGTCCCAGTGAGATAAAGTAGGCTTCCTATCATAGATATGTATTCTGGTTGATTCACCGTGGGAGAATCATCATGAGAACTGAGATTACATCCGGTTATCATTGGTGTACTTACAGGTTTGCACTCTTCCATGCCATACTTCTTCAGAATTTGCTTAAGATATTTTGTTTGTGATAAGAATATGCCATCTATAGTTTGATGCACTTGCAAGCCAAGAAAGAATGTTAGTTCCCCAAGTAAAGACATTTCAAATTCTTGCTGCATAACAGAAGAAAATTTTTGACTCATAGACTCTTCATTACTTCCAAAGATGATATCATCAACATATACAACCACAATCAAAAGTTTATCATTTTCAGTTTTTGTGTATAAGTTGCTATCAACAGACCCCTTTGAAAATCCTTGTTGATGAAGATATTTGTCAAGACGATAATACCATGCCCTTGGAGCTTGTTTGAGACCATATAGAGCTTTTTTAAGTCTACAAACAAGATTTTCATCATTTCCCAAAATGAATCCTTCTGGTTGTTCTATATAAACTTCTTCTTCTAGATCACCATTGAGAAAGGCAGATTTAACATCCATTTGATAAACTTTGATTTGTTGGAAGCTTGAAAAAGAAAGAAACATTCTTATGGCTTCAAGTCTAGCTACAGGAGCAAAAGTTTCTTCAAAGTATATACCTTCTTGTTGAGCATACCCCTTGCAAACAAGTCTAGCTTTATTTCTTATAACATCCCCATTCTCATTTAACTTGTTTTTGAATATCCATTTAGTTCCAATGACATTTGTGTCATGAGGTCTTGGTACTAATTCCCAAGTGTGATTCTTTTCAATTTGATCAAGCTCTTCATTCATGGCTTGAATCCAACATTCATCTTTGCTAGCTTGATTGACATTTTGTGGTTCAATAGTGGATAGAAATTCCAGATAGCTAGAAGATCCCACAAGAGTCCTTCTTGTTTGTACACCTGATCCCTTTTCTCCCAAAATTTGAGATTCTGGATGATTCTTTTGAACATATCTCGATGGAGCTTTTTCCTATAAATCATCTTCGGGTTCTTCATTGGGTTCACTGTCTATATCATTCCTATTTGATGTAGAAGGATATATGTCATCATCATCTTCATATGTTGTTTGTTTTTCTTCTTTTGGAGCTGCAGGAGACTGATCAATAACAACATCAATACATTCAACAATCTTCCGAAGTCTTTTATTGTAACATTTATATGCTCTACTCCTAGAGGAGTAACCAAGAAGTATTCCTTCATCTGCTCTAGGTTCAAATTTGCCAAGTTTTTCATCATTATTTTTGATAAAGCATTTTCTTCCAAAAACTCTAAAATGCCTCACAGTGGGAGGATTACCATACCAGAGTTCATATGGCGTTTTATCACTATTTACACGAACATGTGCCTTGTTAAGAATATTTACCACTGTATGTGCTGCTTCTCCCCAAAAGGTGTCAGGTGTTTCGGAATCATCAAGCATAGCTCTGGCCATTTGTTGAACGGTTCTATTCATTCTTTCTACTACGCCATTTTTTTGTGGAGTGCCAGCTACAGAAAACTGTCTTTTTATGCCATGTTGTTCACAATATTCAAGGAATTCATCTGATGTATATTCTCCTCCTCGATCAGATCTAAGACACTTTATTTTTAGATCTAATTCATTTTCAACCAGTGCTTTGAAGATCTGAAATTTCTCAAATGCTTCATATTTGTGTTTAATCAACCCAATCCAACACATTCTAGAGAAATCATCAATAAATAAGATATAGTATTGTTCACCACGTGGTGACTTTTTCTTCACAGGTCCACATATGTTAGTATGAATGAGTTCAAGAGGCTTACTTGATGAACCTTCCTTGGCATTAAATTGCACTCTGGTTTGCTTACCGAATTGGCAAGATTTGCATATGATACTTTCAGGTGGTGTAATATTGGGAAGATCATGAACAACTTTAAGTCTGCTTGATTTGTTGATTTGAGAGAAGCTCAGATGGCCCAACCTTCTATGCCATAGCTAGTTTTCTGAAGATTTACTCATGTAACATTTTTCTTTGCATTTATTTAATACATACATATTGCTTGGAGTTCTTTTTCCTTTTATAATTGTTTTTCCTGTATCAAGATCACGTACCACACATTCTTTTGAACTAAAGACAACTTCAGTTCCTTGATCACACATTTGACTTACACTTAACAGGTTATGCTTTAATCCATCCACATACATGACATTATTATCTTTCACCTTTTATTTTAGAAAAACAGACCCTTTTCCCTTAATGACAACAGGAGTATCATTTCCAAATGTAACATTCTTTTCTTTTTCTAGAGCACTATATGCAAGAAGTTTGTTTTTGTCACCTGTCATGTGTTTTGAGCATCCACTATCAATGTACCATTGATTTTCTTCACCTTCTGCAAATAAAGATATGCCACAATTTTCAACCTGTAATTCCTTCTTTTTCCACACTTTGGAGCTTGAAGGAAAATGCTCTTTTGGCTGAACTTTGCTCCTGCATTCAGATTATTCATGGCCAAAGTTATTGCAATAAGCACATTCAAATTCATTTTGAAGAGGAGAAAATTTGTTATATGTATTCTTCTTTGTTTCAATATCAATCCTTTTCTTTCTTGCTTCTCTTTTCATGATGGTTTTATATGCAACACATTGAACAACTTTATGACCAAAATTGTGACATGAGAAACATTGTCCATTGAAGAAGAAATTTCTGCGATCATGAAATCTTCTACTCGAATTTACCTGTTGATTGGTGTTTCTTTGAAAGGTATTCTTGTTAGTGTTCTTTGAATTGAGATGGTCATGCTTTACCTGTAAAGATTCTTTATTCCCTTGCTGAGTGGCAGAATGTTGTATGCTGTCTATAGCTGCTTTTAGATAATTTGGTGCTGAAGCCTAAGAAGATTCTCCGATATATCCAAGACTTGTCTTTATAAGAGGAGAACGTTGTACCTTGATAATCTCATCTAAGGTTTCAGATCCTTTAGAAAATCTAAGATTCAAAGTCTTTACTTTCTCAATTTCTTTTCTTAGACTTACTATTTCACATTCTAATTTTTCATTGTGTTTCTCCTTTTCTTCAAGCTGATTTTTCAGAGTTTCTATGGATATTTTACTTTCTTCTAAGCATATTTTGAGTTGATTGATTTCATCAAGAAAATAATTGTTCTCTAAGGCATCCATAAAAGTATCTTTTTCTTCTCTAGACTCTTTTTCAAATGCCATGAGAAGTCTAAGATCTTGTTCACATTCTTCCTCACTGTCTGATAAGCCATCACTATCTTCATGAGTATAGTAATTTTTTCTAGTGCTAAACCGATTCTTATTCCTTCTTGCTACTTCATTTCCTTTTTCATGTGTTTCTTTGTGAGGACACTTAGTAGCATAATGACCAACTCTTCCACAAGAAAAACATTTGAAAGGAAGCTTACCTCTGAACCGTCCTGTGCCTAGTTGGAGTTTCTTTACAAAATTTACCTCATCTTCTTCTGAGATATACCCTGATCCTACTGTCTCTTGAACTTATTTCCCTTTTGTAGAAGCTCTAACGAAGGCTTCTTTGACTTTAGATGGTCCTCCTCTTCTCATTTCATATGCAGTTAGTATGCCATGAAGTTTCACCACAATAAGATTTTGAAGATCCTTCTTTTCTTCAAGAGCAGAAACTTTTGACTCAAATTTTGTCGTTAGTGATCTTAAAACTTTCTCAACCAAAGTAGATTCGGTTATTGTTTCTCCCAGATTTCTCATACGACTTACAATATCATCAAGTCGTAAAAATAAATTAGCAATGCTCTCCTCATTATGCATTTTTAGGTTCTCATATTGAATTCTGAGAGTTTGGAGTTTAGCACTTTTTACCTTTTCATCACCTTCATAGCTTAGAATGATTTTGTCCCATATTGCATTTGCTGTATTCAAGTACATGACTTTGACAAATTCTAATTTAGTTAGACTTCCCAATAGAGCATTAACCGCCTTTGCATTTGTTTCATAATTATTTCTTTCCGTTGGATCTGTTGGTACTGCGGCTGGATATTGATATCCTACTTCAACAATAGCCCATACATCTGCACCCAGAGACTGAAGATAGGATCTCATCCTTGTTTTCCAGAAGATTAAATTGTTTCCATTGAAGAGCGGAGGCCTGATAGATGCTATTCCATCTTGATTGCTCATCTTGATTGATCTTCCTTCTAGTGGCTAATCTTTTCGAAGGACCGCTTCCAAACCAATTGTTGTGTGAAAAATAATGAGAGGGGGGGGGTGAATTAGTATTTCGATCTACCGAAAACGTTTATCGAGATCTTATTTTAATTTCTTTACTTAGGTTATTGCATCATTCATTCATTAGTAAGTATGTGCAGTAATAAATATTAATTTCCATCACACATAAGCAACACAAATGAACACCAAAGATTTAAGGTGAAACCCAATTTGGGAGAAAACCACCGCCGGCCGTCGTTCTCTTTGTCTTCAATATTTATTATAAAGAAAACTTCGTGACAATTTTTGTCTTGGTGCAGCACTTGTACCAAAGATGCAGCACCCACCTACAAAGGCTACAACCTTTCTCTCTGCTCTCCAAGCATTAATAGAAGGGAGCTCCACCCCCCGACTTTAACACCAGCTTGTACTGGCAGAAAGCTTCCACTTTCATGCTGAAGACTTCAACCCTCAGATCCACCAAATTTCTTCATCAGACTTGCGTCAGGTCTTCATGATTTCTTTGCGGATCTTCCTGGAGATTCATCATTTCTTGATCTAGAGATCTTGAACCTTCATCAACTCCATAGGTGCATTATAGAATCATATTTTTCAGAAAACAGAGTTCAATCATGCAGATATCTCTTAAAGAGATTTATTCATTAACAACCCCTCAACTTGCACACTTCGTACTATAATCATCTTCTCCTTATATAGTTTTATCCTTTATTAATACCATGAGTCAAAACCACCCAACCGCTGATGGTATTCCTAGACGGGATCAATTAGATAATCCAGCGGGGTCTACACAAGCCCCAAACAATTTCTTATTGAACTATTTTCTTGGTTTTGGCAATTAGATAATTAATCTAAGGCTTATTAATATCTCAATCTGAGATTGAGATATTAATCCAACTTTCTTCTTTAGTAAAGACCTTCCTAAGGCATAAAAAAATGCTCTTTTAATATCAACCCACGTATTTAAAAAAAAAAAACCAAATTTGAACCCCAACCTACGTTCTTCCATATACACTAATGCATATTTATAACATGAATTGACCCAAAGTTAATTTTTATCTTCGCCGTATAATGTTATAGCCAAGGTTAATAAACATTTGACTCTGGGCCCCACGTATATGATCAATAGTCCAATCAAATTCCCACGCCGTACTTTGGTTAACCTTCGCGCATTTTCTTCATACAACCGCCGTCCAATGGCTTACCCCCAGATCGACGACGCTCATTAATATCACGCGGCCTCCTTGGTCGATCGTTAACGTGCGATGGCGCGTAGTGATGGCGGTTTTGGAACTTCGCCCGACGTCACGTGTTGACTGTTCTATGGAATCGCTCTCGATTCTCAAATACCACTTTTGCTGCAAAGGTGGTGCGATAAAAACCACTTCTAGCCTTAAACCATGTTCACTATTCATTCGAAAGGTTCCACCCCTCTACTCCAGGTTCCGTCTGTGTATTTTTGCCAACTCGTTTCTTCGCGTTATTAGATCATACAACCACAATACTGTTATACAGCTTCGATGAAATCCTTATGAACTGTTTGACTCGGTTCTCTACGTGCATTCGATCCACCATTCGGAACATAGATAAACACCTTACTCCATAACGGGATACATACGACCGTATTGACATTGGTACCTCTAACCGTATACATAGCACCATCACACCCAACACGGGTTTCTTAACTATCACGTATTTCAATTACCCTCGGTGCCTTCACACAACTCAAACTATTATTCAGAATCCTTCCATCCTTTGTCGAGAGTTTCCATCAAGGAAAATCAATTCAATACCATAAACTTGGCGGGCACTGGGCGTGCTAACATCTAATACTTTGAGAATGAGGTAGGAAATATAGGATAAGAGTAGTTGAAGGAATGATATTCATTAAGGGTAGGAGTCCCAAGAGATGAATAGTCTGGAAGGACATACCTTTGAACACCTGGTGGGTATTTACCTTGGATACCATGATGATGGTTTCTATAACTAATAGGTCTACTTGTTGTGATATGATCTTGTGGAGAGATAGATTTGTTAGTTATGGCCCATTATGTTGAAATTTTAGATCATATATGATACTAAACATATGGGTTACCAATCCGACTCTAACATGAGAATTATACAATTGAGAATGTCTAATTACATTTTATACGTATGAATTCTTCCCTAGTTAAGAGGCATTGTGAAATATGTAACTAGGTTCAATCTTCATAATGACATATGTAATCACGATTTTATGTATCTAATAAAAATAAAAATAAAAATTATTATTATTATTCTTGAGGCATGGGTTTCACTCTCAAGGGAAATTTATTTTTAGGTCAAGCTCCCATTGACAGCTTCTAGGGCTTGTCATTGAGTCTACAAGTCAAGAGAGTCATTGTCATGTATGAAAGACCCATTTGAAATATTAAGTTAAAGAAAATTTATTAGAGTCAAAAATAATGTAAAAATACCCTCGAAGACCTAATCGTTGGTGATGTCGACCTACATTAAGAAAATTTTGTCCCTAAAGATAAATAAGAAAATTGACCTCATTTGGATAGCGCTTATTAGGGATTTGATGTCCTCGAGAAAATAGCTGAAAGGATGAAAAAAAAGATTAATAGCAAGATCAAAGGCTTGAGCCTCTCTCATGGCGTTAGGAATTCTATAGTTCTTGGGAAAGGTGAAGTTTTGAGGAATTATTGGTAAATTCGATGTTTTATAAAACCTGATTTACCATACGGCAGGTTGAGGTGAGGAAAAGTTGTCAGACAAGTTGAATTGATGGAAAGTTGGTGGGAAAGTCGAAGTGGTGGAAGTTGTTGGAAAAGTCCAAGTTATAGAAAATTGTTGGGCTAGTCAAAGTGTTGTTGGTGAATTTGAAGTGTTAGGAAAAAACTGTTGGGTTGAAGTTCTAGAAGAATTTGTTGAGAAGGTCAAGTTTACAGAATAATTTTTTGGGCAGGTCGAAGTTGCAAAATAATTTTTTGGGAGGTCGAAATTCCAGAAGTGGAAGAAAGGTTTGACTTAGTCTTAGAGGGTCTTGGTCAAGGGTCATCTCTCTTGGAATTCATAAATTTAATATTCTATAAGAAGATAATAATTATTACAGGTTTTCATCTCAGTTGGAGGGGTTTTTGCCTTTGTTTTTCACCTATATCTTGTTTCCTTTGTATTATTGTTCTCTATAGTTTGGTAGTTGTTTGATGGAGATAATACTGGCAATAATCAAGTGAAAGTAGAAGTTAATAAAATTAAGTAAAAATATATCACAAGAAGTTATCAAGGGAAGGGAAATCACCTAATCTAGTAACCCCTATATTTCTCAACACTTTTCTCTCTTATGGCTTTTGCACTTTTCTCACAAGCTTATTCTTATAACTTCCATTGTTCCCTTAATTCTAGATTCCAACTAAATATACTAACAATATTCATTGTTGAAACTTTTCTGCCACAATATTTAATTTAAGGGCCTTAATCTTCCTTTGTCACATCTTCTTGGCTATAAATATTGCCATCGTATCCTTTATTTCTACTACTAGTTACTTCAACACTTTCGAATTAAGTGAAAACAAAACTCATTATATATCATCAAATTCCGTTGATCACTACTACAATACCTGACTACAAATATATCTTGATGAACATTTTTTCTTCTCAACCATCATCAATGTTAGCCTAGATGACCCCTATATCCCTGTTGATTTGTTGTCTTGGATGGTATCCTAGTAGGTAACCTAAATGACACATGGATCCTTGTTGACTTCGTGTCTTGATAGGTAGCGTACATGACACCTAGATCCTTTTTGACTTGGTGTCTTGGTAGGTAGCCTACATGACACCTGAATTTATATAGATTTGGTATCTTGGTAGGTAGCCTATTTTTCATCAAGGTCCTATTGAAATTGTTACCTTAGTTGGTAGAATAGATGGTACCTAGATCCCTTGACGGGTTGATACCATGGCAGTTAGCCTAGATTGTATCTAGCATTGTATATGTTGATTGTGATACTATTCCTAGAAAATTTCAACTTGATATCAACCATACATGATTTTTAAATTATGAATACACCCTTATTGAAGAGGGAGTGTGGAAATATGTAACTAGTTTCAATATTCATAATTGTAGAAAACAAAAAGAAGAAAAATAACGAGAAAAAGAAAAATTATTTCCAAGCATGGATTTCATACTGAAAATAATAATTATTATTATTATTATTATTATTTATTATATAATAATTCTCCTCAAGATTCTAGGATTTTTAGATTCAAAGTGTCAAAGTCCCATTCAGACCTCTTGAAAAATAAAATGAAGAAGAATTTTTATTGTGTAATTTTGGGTCAAAACCCTCTCTAGATGCCAATTTAGCCTACATGGCAAGTCACACTGTGCTAATGGACATGTTTGTTCAAACCCCTATGGAAAATATAAATATAATATGATATTATCTCATTTAGCCATAGAATTATAGGTGTTTTTGGCCTAAATTTCATAGAAAAAGAGAGATGAATTGGAGTGAAGGAGTCTGAAACTGAATAGGAGTTTCTTCTTAAGACGAAATATGTGAAAGTGTTTCCATTGTACACTTGTTGTTGATATATTTATGGTGAAATTATTGAGAAAAAATAAGGTTTGGCTTGGCGTCTGGATGTAGAAAATTAAATAACTAATAAAACACTCATAAAGATATCAGAGACATAGAACTGGTGGAAAAGGCCTGAGAGCCTTACAACATTCCTCACATATTCTTTAGCATTCAAATAATGTTATAATATAAATAAATAGATGAGGAATTTGTCTAAATATAGTGTGTCTATCTTGGACAACTTGGTTGAAAAAATATCCCAACCACACACACTAATCTAGGAGCTAAGTTAGGTAGGCCTAAACTAACTCCTAATTAAGAGGACCCAACTTAATCTAGAAAATTAGGCATAAATTCCTAATTTTCAATATTAATTAATTTAATTATATTTTTGGATTTATAAATGTTTTTCTCACATGAGAGTGAGTCTAAAATCCCCCCTCTGATTGATCGAATAAGAGCAACCATATTCCAAGTTCACATGTTGATCCTCAAAAGTATTTCCTGAAAAACTGCCAAAGCTGGATGCTAAAAAAACTGCAATTTGAAGAGACCATGAGTCAGCTGCATGTCTGATTCATCTCTAAATTTCACTTGACAACTCCATCAAGTGCCCAGCTAAAAAATCATCCATCTTTCCTCTTTTTGCAATCAACATCCTTTGTCCATTGACAAAAAATTTGATGATGCCTATTAGCAAATTTTCTTGTCTACTGACAAAATGTTGAAGATGGCCACTGGAGAATTTGCTGATGATGATAGCCCAGTAGCTGATGATGTTGATGATGTCAAGAAACAACTCACTATTGATTTTTTTGATTCTGTTGGAAGCTAGTCATTGTTGATGACCACTGTCTTCTTGGATGTTTGAACACCCACAGGCTGTTGAAGATCCCCAATGGCTGTTGAAGATGCCCACTGGCTTCTTTTGCTTATGTTTTCGAAACTTTTAGTCTGAAAACCATCGTAAATTTCATTAACATTTCCCCCCCTTTTTCATCTAAAAGGAGAGACAATCATCTGGAAAATACTTCTGGAATCGCCCCCTTCAGGTGTAGGAGAGTTTCACTGGTGGACACCCCCATTCATCTGCACGAGAGTACCATCTACATTTGACTGTCAGCTGCAATAAGTGTGATTGAATTCAATTTTAGAACTTATACAATATTTTTATTGTTGATGACCATTCGTAAGGATCAATCCATTCATTGATATTATGCCATTTAGCTGAATTTTGGTGGCAGAGATTTCACAGTCAATGATGGCACGTACCTGATGGCAGCAAGGATGGAGATCAAAAAAATGATCTTCCATATGACATTCTTTTTAAATCGCCGACATTTTGGATTCTTTGCAACCACATTTGCGGGCTTTATCATTATACAAATTTCACAAAAAATTATTAACTATTGTTTAAGAAGATGTGTGGTGATGAAATTTTAATAATATGGGATATGTAAGTTGTCGTGATCTTTGACATATCCTAATCCTTTTCGATTTCTGTTACTTTGAATTTATTCCCATGGCTTGATGACTGGTTTGGAATAAAGTTGAACTTGAACAAATTTGACACTTGAAGTTGTTTGGATGAATGGCTTATCATATTTATTTGTATGGTTCAAAGACTCAGAAGCATCACTCTTCTCTTGCAACTCATTTCCTTGTAGTTACGTAGCGATTAGTAAGCTTAATCGTTTTATTTGTCTGTAATAGATGGCTTGAAATATAAGCAAGAATTAGGGGGAATTTTGAGGTCTAAAATGGGGCTCCTATGGAAATTATAAAATAATAGTGGAAATTATAAAATAATAGTGGAAATAATAAAATAAGATTTGATGACATCATCAAATTCTAGAGGGAAAAAAAGAAAAAAACTACTTTTATAACTCGTATTTTCAACTTATCTCGCAAAGTGTTTACTCAATTTTCAAGTGGTAGTACTCATTGGATGCAAAATTTAATTCCTCATCCAAGGAATACCCATTTTTCATACTTTTGATGGTGCTTTCTGCACAAAAATGAAAGTAAATACATAAAATAAACGTGTTCGCAATAACATTTTCATGTAGTTCTCATTTTTAGGTATAGTCTATAGTAGTCCATCAAAAAACCGGCAAATAATTACCATAGATAATAGGGAATTAAATTTTTCATCCAACGAGTACTCCCACTCGAAATTTGAGTAAAAATTTTGGGAGATAAGTTGAAAATATGAGTTGAAAAATTAGTTTTATTATTTTATTATTTTTTAATATTTTTACCCTTTTATTTAAAAAATGGTAAATCATCCCCCATGGTTGACATCATCATCTTGAATCCTATTGGTTGTTATAAAGTTTATTTTTGTTGTACATTTTTCTTAGGAGGCCCATTTGAGACCTCAAAAGAAATTCTCTAATGAGTTGCTTTCTGATTTTGCACAATGTCTTCAGCACTTAATAGGATCAAATTGTGAAGAACTTGTAACACTTGAATGTGTTTCGCCATGTGAACTCGCTCGCTTGTCTTGAACTTTCTCACTTGATTTGAACTTGTTGGATTGAATTTGCTCGCTTGATTTGAATGACACTCTTGCTTGCTTTGAAATTTTCTTGATATCTTGCTTGGTGAAACTTGTTTTTCTTGTTTCACGCTCACTGGAACTCACGCTCGCTTGTTCTAAATTTCAACTTTCTTGATTGTTGTTTGAATATTACATTTACTTGTGTTAAAGTTGAACTCGCTCACTTGCTTTGATTGTTGCTTCAATGAACTTCACGCTGGCTCGCTTGATGTTGTGAATTTTTTATTAACTTGATTGTGCTTATTGGCAAAATAAGGGTGTCGAACACTGTCGAAATGCACCCAACAGAAAAAAGACAAGTTTAAATAATATGACTCAGTTGAAGACTTACTTGACCTAATTTATTAGGTTGATCACCTTACCAATTCAAATTTGGGTGTCGGTTCCAACCGAAAATTCACCTGTACAATTGAAATCAGTTACAAAAATGTTTATCTGCAAGTGATACAAAAAATGTTGTTGATGTACTTGTATCTTCTGAATGCTTGATTTTGTAGCATCCTTAACTTGATTGTTTTGATTGCGAGGATGTGGAATATAGATTTAGAAGAGGAGCTTATTTATCAACTTAATGATGTGTTGCACAAACGCATGTGATTTTTTGTTGGTTACTGCATCAATAATTTTTCATATCTAAAGATGACCAAGTATCGGTTCTACCAAGTATCTGTTCTAGGTTTCTAGAAACAAAGTTCATGAACATTGTGAGTTCTAGAAATCTCACGGCCTTCATTATCCTTAGGATAATTTTTTCCTATTTTCATCTTCCTATCTAGTCATCACTAGCCCACCACTCCTAAAAGACCCATCCTGTGTTCAAGCCATTTATTTTAACCCCAATTGTCACCCATTTTTCACCATGCCTTGCCTTTTGGCCCAAATCCTTTGTTTTGTTTATCTACAAGATTCCCCACTACTATTCAAACCTACCAGTCAAATAATCTTGTTGACTCTTCCATAATATTCTCAGACACTGATTGTCTCTACAGACCCTCTAGATAATACAAAATACTAGATCCTAGGTCTTCAAAACACACTAATCTTATCACAGGTCCTATCTTATACTTGGTGATCCCTAAGTCTAAAATCCTTATCCAAAATCTAGTCCAAAGGTCCCCATTAGGTCACCAAAGGTTTCACTGAGTCATAGGATGGATTTGGTGCCCAACAAGTTATGCCTTTCTGCATAAAGAGGTTGCACTCAAAAGGGCCTCCTTGGCTTAGAGCACAAACACTGCAAGGCATAGTTGCCCTTGTTCACATTTTTTAAAGAGTAGCCAAGGTGACCACCAGCAACAAGAGGAGGTGAGGTAATAGGGTATAATTATCACCAAGAGGTAGACCCAAACAAGACAAAAACAACAGGCTCGTAGGTAAAATAGTATCAGGGTTTGTTTTAATGGATTAACAAAACATTGATGACAAGCACAGAACCATCTCAGAGATTTCAAGGATAGAACCCTCCTCCTTAAGGTTTTTTCCAAAATAGCACTACTACACCTGCACTAAGAGAATAAATACAAAGGGTATCAGGTTAAAGAAGACCATTTTTGCCAAAGGGTAGAAAAACAGAGTTTTTGAAGTAAAAATTTGGGTTATAAGTTATCGTCAAGACAGGCCTAAAAAGGAAAAATGTGACCTCGATTTCTGCATCTCAACGATAGGTTCCCAACAAAAGGCCTCCATGCCAAAAATATTGTGCTACAAAAATATTGGCAAAGGCAGAAATAAACATGTTTTCCGAAAAATTTAAAGGGTGTCCACAACAAACATTAGTCAAAAGTGCACACTGAAAGATAGGAGACCCCAACTTTACAAAAGTGGGTTTGGTCTTTTTAATTTACTTTTCAAATCAAGTATAAAAGCAAATTTGAACCTTCCCCATGCATAATTTTCTCATTTTTGAGGAGAAAAATCCGTTGAGAAGAAATTCATTTGGTTTTTCGGGCAAACAGTGAAATTTAGCAGGCTCTATGCGCTGAGCATGGCACTAAGCCCCTAGCCTCCGGCGCTACACACAGAGGTGAGGTAGGTAGTGTAATATTACACTGTGCTACACGCTCACAGGTTGGCGCTGCATGCCTGGATTGACGTTGCACGTAGGCTCAGAAACAACCACTGGGAGACTGCCTTCCGCTCGACGCTACGCCTCGACAGCCTGACTGGCTCGACGCTACACGCTGGCATTGCGCCCTTGGCAGCACTTCAAAATTTTTGCCAAAGACGTTCACAATCAAGTTTTTCAGCCTCTACAAGGTTTTTTCAAGTTTATACAAGGTTGGTTAACATTTTTTCCTTCCCCCAAGTATTATTTATTAGAGAGGTCATCCATGGTTAGAATTGACCAAAACCCTAGACTATGAAAAAATAAATTGTTATGTCTTTGAGCTAGGGTTTATAAGAATAATTGGTTTTTATAGAAAGAGGGGACTGAGTGACTATAAGCCTGACCTCTACCACCAAGTGCAAGCTTTGAAAGTTGTCTTCACCTTAGCTTTCCTCTTTGCAAAAGTTTGACCTACACCACTTATTTTTCTCCAAATACCCTAAAGAAAACTCAAGGTTCCTTCTGTTGTTTGGACCAGCCATCATGTCAGAGAGAGATAGTCACACCAGTGGTGATGAGAGTCAAACTCCCACCAAGCCAAAACATCATGGAGGAAAAGCTAAAAGGTTTGAGCCCCTAGACATCACTCCAATTACTTCCTCTCCTATGATCCTTTCATAATTCCAGGATGTAGGATGCTACCATTTTTGTGAGAAGGTCAAGCAAGTCGAATACCATCCAGACTTAACCAGGCTGTTTACTTGTAGCCTAAAAAACCACCAAGTTAATCTAGTAGAGGTCCAATTTGAGCTTTCATCTGAAATCATTTCCAAGGCAACCGGTATACCAGATGTTGGTGAGCTTTGGTTCAAACAAAATAAATTGGATTTGGTTTATTATGGGCCTTATTTGAAACCAACCTATCAGCAAAAATGCAAGGCTATTTTTCCTTTTTCTTATTTTCTAGAGAGGTATGCAACATTAATGAGGTAGATTATCAGTTTTTTCACGTGTGAGGGAAGGTACTCCTAGATCTATTCATATCATATCAGATTTCTGATGCATTTTACCAAAGTCAAGATGATGAACCTACCTTATTACCTTTTCCAGAGTATTGATAAAATGGCCTTTGCTGTCAAGAGGAAAGCTATGAGGACCAAATGCCTAGCCTCTTTCATCACTCCCTAATAAATATGATTGTCCTATACTATCTAGAGAAACAAGGTATATCTTGGGAAACCTTCATCTCACATGATGTGTTTGCAAACCCTTGGGCCTTCATCCAGCAGAGCTTGTCGTCCACTTCACAATCATCTACCTCCACATAGTCATCATCTCCCCATGCGCCTTCTCCACAAAGAATTTCACCTATTACCTCCTCCCCTAAATTACCAAGTGAAGGGGCTGACAGTAGCCCTAATGAAGGGAAAATAGGAGGAAAAAGTGAGGAAGAAGATGAGACATATAATGATGAACAAGGAGAGGACAGTGAAGAAGAAGTTGATGAAGAAGAAGAAGAAGATGAAAATGAAGAAAATGATGAAGTAAGCAGCCATGATCATGAGGAAAGCATTGAAAAGGAAGATGATATAGAGGAAGAAGAAAATGAGGAAGAGGAAAGTGGCCAAGAAGAAAGAAGTAATGGCCAAGGGCAGCAAGATGATGAAGGAGAAAACAAAGATGAAACTAGTGATGGCAGCCACAAAGATAAGAAAAATTTAACATGAGCAAGAGAAAACAGTGAAGAATAAAACAGTGAAACAACCATATGAGGAAAGTAATTTGTCTAAGTACCGTCAAGAAAGAGTCATGACAGTCATGACAGCTGTCATGACTATCTTGACAAAAATCAGTCCATGGAAGAGATAGAAAAATTAGAGCAGAGTGAAGGAAAAAATGATGTCAACATTCCCTCTGAGACTCCCATGATTTCCCCTCTCTCATGCACTTATCATAGAGGGAAAAGGAGTGTGTTTGTTGCCTCTAAAAGGCAAAGGGCCACCTCCTCACAAAATACCAAAGAATCAGAAAAAGGCAAAGAAAAAAATGAAGAGTGTTGAGCCAAAAGCACCAGTCAGGAGGAGAAAAAGGATTAAAAAGGCTTCTCAAGGCCCTCTCTTTGTTGATCTAGACAGTGATAATGAGGACCAAGGGATGAATACAAAATTGCTCCTTCTAGAAAAAGATGCCCAGCTTCAAGAATGGGAAAATGATTTTGAAAGGGCACAAAGGGTCATCTACTATTATAAACAGGAGCACAAAAATTTCAAAGAGGTGAAGAGGGGCCTTTCCTTGCAGAAGAAAATGGTCAAACACTATGCAAGGAAGAGCATGATTGCCAATGTTAAATTGAGGCAAGCCCTCCTAGAGCTAGAAGAGCTACAAAGGCGCAAAATTCATGATAGCCTCGGGATATTGGCCGATTCTTTCTAGTAGGTGTCTAAAACCCCTTGAGGGGTCTACCCACCAATTTTGAAGAAAATCCGGAAACTTTTTTTTTTTTCCAAATTTTGGCCCCTAGGAGCGCAACACCCTAGGCGCTACGCTCTTTTTTGGGGTATCCTTAGCTGCTAAAGTTTACATTTTTGGGTTTTTCATGTCTCTAGCAGTCTGCCCAAAACATTTCAGATCATTTGGAGCATTTTTTTCCCCCTCAAAAGGTCAAAAAACACCTCAAAAATGACCTTTCTGGTTCCTTTTCAGGCTTGGCATTGTGCGTTGCGCAGTCATGGGAGATTGGATTTTTTAGAAGGAAAATGGCATCCATTCAGAAAAAATCAAGTATTTCTGGAAATTAGACTCTTCAAGCTTTCCAACAAGCCATCACAAGCCCGAATCTGATGCCGGGAAGGGGTCCAAAACTCAGCTGAAACAAACCCCAATTTTTGCTGATATGGAGCTATGCATAGAGACAACGTTTTGCCAAAAAGTCAACAAAAGACACTAATTAATGGAAAATTGGTTTTTTAATATTTTCTTGGACGAAACACTCCTGATTTGATTGGGGAGTTATGTTTTGGTGTGAGACACTAATTAATGGAAAATTAGTTTTTAAATATTTTCTTGGATAAAACACTCCTGATTTGATTAGGGAGTTATGTTTTGGTGTGTTTCATTTATTTTCTTATCTCTTATGTGTCTTGGGCCTTGCATGGTCATTAAGCACATTTATGACATTTATGGCTGAATTAGGGTTTCTGGAAGCCTCTTAGGGTTTCCACCTCCTCATTTGCCCCATAAATAGAGCATGAGGCTCTTGTATATTTTTTTGGATGTTGATGACTTATGCTGAAGTAATACATAGTCCCTTGAAGCCTTTGATGAGAAATTGATGTCTTGGAGCTTATGCATGATCTGATTCACTTGTTGATGGAGAAGGATTGTTTGCAGGATCCATAGGCCTGGTTGATGGTGAATTTTTCTCTTGTTAATGTTTTCTAAGTTTCTCATATGTTTTCCATCCATCTATGCTGCAGTAGGACAAAAAATTTAGACTAAGATATGCTTGTTGATGGCACCTTAGATCTGTTTGTTTCCTTCAATGCCTAAATGTTTTCTTCTACTTAAAATATGTTAGAGAATTCATCTTTTGCTCCCTAATAAGTTTTTGGCTTGTCTATTTTCTTTAATTATTTAGATCAGTTAGTATCAATTATGATTTATGGTTAGCCCTACATATTGTTACCTCTGAAGTACTCTGTTCTTGAAATCATCTTTTGAAGCAGCTTTGCCCATAGTTTGTCAAAGAAGTCTGTCTTAACCATGCTCTTTGCCTTACTTAGCTAAAATTATCTCAAGGAAATCTCATAGCTGTCACTGTGGATGCTAGGGTTTATCTCTTCTTCTATGGTTATAGTTACTAGTGCAACTTAAATTTTTTTCCTTCTCTTAATGATAAAACCCATGAAAGATTAAATGAGTTTTTGCATTTCTATTTTTTATCTGAATGTTGTCTTGGTTGATTATCTACTTTCAGTCTGAAATAAAATGGATTAGGTGTTGCTTAACCATTTGACTCTCTTTCTATGCTTATAAATCTTCTAACTCTCTTAGTTTACAAGTATATAAAGGATTCTACTTCTGCCCTTTATTAGCTTGTTGTTCCCAAGTTTAATGTCCATCTCATGATCCTTCACAACCTTAAAGATCCACCAACCAAGTTAAATTGCCCTGCAAATGCTCTTGAAACCATTGATGAACTCATTCATGACCTTGTTTGACTCCATTGCCCAATGACTTAACAATCTTCCTTGTTTTCTATCTAAATCTATCTGAGCATCATACCCAACCAAAAACAATCAAAATACCCTGCACTTAACATCTAGCCTAAAATCAACCCTAATCAGCAAACAAGTTCACATCTTTGCACCTACTAGAGAGATCCCTCTCTGAATCCAGGAAGGCTAGGTCCTTGGATTCCAAATCTTAGTTTGATGTTACCCTATCCATTTGTATCTCAATCAATATAGAAAATTACAGGGAGCTAACATAATGGCGATCATGGTGGGACTGAGTTCATAAAAGCCTGAAAAACTCTTATAGACTCATATACATCCCTAGTTTGACTTAAAAACCAACCCATAGCCAAAGTAGAAACTAATTAATTCACCATCCTAGCAAGATGATGACTTAGTTAGGGGATACTCATTAACCTTAAGTCTGCATAAAGAAAATAAAAACCCAAAAGTACTCCCTAGATTGATTTTTTATCAAGAATTTTGTGGTGGACCATTGTATACATATCTTCAAAATTTCAAAAAAAAATCCACCTGGTGACTCCACTAGCCTCCAGTAGGCCTTCCTCATCCCACTAGTCCCATAGGTTGTTCTAGGATTGTGTCAAATCAGTCCAAAATAGTTTTTAAGGCCTAGTTATACCTTGTGTGAATAAAGAGATCTGGCTTCACGGAGGATCTATACCAGATCTCACCCAGACCCAAATCCTCCTACCATAGTTGATAACCCAGAAAATATTCTGTGGCAAAATCCTAAAGCTGGAAAGTCACCCACTGTTAGGACCATTCATAGAGCAAGTTCTACACCAGAACACCTTACAGTTCTACAAGATCCTTAGTTTGACTTGCACCATACCAAGAACCTATTTAGGACCAAGTCACAAAGTAGGGTTGACCAAGCTGACTTTGAGCCCATAGATTTGCAGAAAGCTCCAGTAGAGAAGCTTCTCCTTCCACTCCACCTGATTTTCAGCTTCTCCATCACTTCAGCCCTTTTCATCTCAAATCTACTCAGAATCAGTCTTCCAGTCCAAGTACCTCAGCTACACCCATCCATACCACCAGTGTGCAAACCACCTCACTCCATCCTCCTCCACCTCTCACAAATCCTCCCCTTGTAAATCAGCCTTTGTTTCCTTTCCCTCCCATCATGGCAGCCTGGTATGCTCCATTGGCTCTACAACAACCACTATTACCTTTGCCAAATGATTATCAGTCCAAAATCCCTCACTTCTTAGGGACTGAATCCATCACTGCTCAAAAACATGTAGATAGAATTAATGATGCTTTTGACTATATGGAGATAGAAGAAGAAACCATAAAAATGAGGATTTTTGCTCAGAGCCTAGGGGGAGAACCCAAGAAATGGTTTAAAGACTTACCTCCCAACAACATTCATGATCTCCCTACTCTATACCAAACCTTTGTGAACAAATGGGAAATCAAGAAGAACCCCCTCCAAATTCTTTCTGAGTATAAAAATCTTAAGATAAATCCGGGAGAAAGTGTTCATGACTACTCCACTAGGTTTAACAGTGTTTACAATGTTGTCCCACCTCACATAAAACCTCCACAAGGCTTGGCCTTGGTGAAATATCCCGAAGGCTTTGATGCTGATATGGCCTATCAACTAAGGGAGAGAGATTACCTAACTCTAGAAGACATGCAAAAGGGGGCTATGAGTGTAGAGGCCAATTTGATTGAGAAAAGGGCTAGGGTAAGATCAGAAAAAAGGGTGACTTATAGAGATGACACAACACCTGCACCCTCCTCTTCCGACACCAAACTTGACTCCATAGTTAGGACAATGGAGAGGATGATGGAAAAATTCAGTTTGAATGAGAGAACACCTCCTAGGGAAAATAAAGCCAATCTTCAAAACAGGAATAGAAATAAAAATTTTAGAAGAGACCCTCCTCTAGTTAGGCAAAGAGAGAGTGACCAAAAAATCAGATCGCCTTTCCAAGACAACTATGTAAATGAAGAAGAAAGAGAGCCTGAGCAGTTGGAAGAAGACCATGTAAATGTCATAGGTTCGGATGATGAGGATAACACATTCCTTACCGAAGAAGAAAAACTGATGCTTTCCTCAAAACCACATGAGAAATCATATGAAGATTCTGAAGACTATAGATTAGGATTTGAGAATGCCATAATGGAAGTCCATATGTAGTATGACCTTAGGAGAAAAAAGAGTCAAGATATTCCCAAAACCAATCAGCCAAACACTGTTGTTAGAACAACCTATGAACCCATCCCTAAAAATACAGCAGAAATCGCAAATACTATGGCTAAGAAAACTGAACTAAACAAACCAAAGACTAGTCAACCTAACAAAGATTCAAGCTGCCCTAGTACTTCAACTAGTGGCCCTGAAAAAATCTTTCTTTCCAAACCATTAAATCAAAATCAGCAAATTAAAAATGTAGAAAAGTTCATGGCTGATAAAACTGATATAAATTCAATAAAGACACCTACACCTTTCAGTTTTGAGGGGGAGATTGCCAAGATCAAGATAACCATACCCCTCACTGAGCTGGTAACCCAAGAGGTATATAGATCCCAGATTTTCAAAGTTTTAAATATAGGAAGTGATACCGATACTTTAAACGTAACAGATGATAAACCAGAATTTTTGTTTGGTCCTGAAGTAGAGGGAAAATATCAAGAAGGATTTGTCCCTCCTTTCTATGTAAGTCTAAACATACATGATAAAATTCTGCATAATGCTATGTTAGACTCTAGCGCCTCACACAACCTCATGCCAAAGGTTGTGATGGAGAGGTTGGGCTTAGAGATCACAAAACCCTACAAATATTTGTACTCTTTTGATTCCGGTAGGGTCAAGTGTCTAGGCCTAATCAAGGATCTGTGTGTCAATCTGGCACAAATCCCCACTAAAAGTCTAGTCATGGATATAGTTGTGGCTAACATTCCCCCAAAGTATGGCATGTTTTTATCTGGATCATGGGGGGAAAAACTCCAGGGAAGCCTTCAAATGGACATGACTTATGTCACCATCCCAATGTTCGATCAAACAAAGAGATTATACTGGGAATCCCACATGAAATACATGGTGAGTAACATAGATAGGCCAAATAACACACCAGTTTATTCCATTCACTCAAACCTTGACTCCTTCATCCTGTACAATGAAAATGACATAGGTGAACAAATAGGTGACAAGGAGAAAGAACTAAGCCCCTCAGAAAAACCATGCCAGTCCTCTGACCAAGAAAATGACACCCCAAATCCTAGCAGCCCCAAAGTGCAGAATATTGACAAAACTGAAATTGACACCCTTTGGCATATAAGATTTGATGGATCCCGTGGTAAGGCTGGTTTAGGAGCAGGGGTTTGGTTCCACAACACAAATAAAGGCCATTCCTATAGGCTAGATTTCCAATGCACCAACAACGTTGTAGAATATGAGGCTCTCCTTATTGGTTTACACCTACTCAAAGACCTCAAAGCTAAGAAAATCTTGGTTCAAGGAGATTCAGAACTAATCATAAATCAAATTAAGGGATAATATTAAGCCAAGAACCCTAGGTTGAAGGAATATAGAAATGTTGCCCTAGACCTTCTCAAAACCTTTGGGAAATATGAGCTCACTTTCATCCCTAGGGCCCAAAATTGCCTTGAAAATGAGCTTGCCTTTGCTGCCAGCAATTTATCTTTACCTTATGAAGAGAATCAATGCCTCATCAAAATAAAGAACAGGCCTACTATACCAGACAACCTAAACCATTGGCAAGTGTTTGACAATGATGACCAAATAGATGATTTTCTACAATCCAGAAATGACTTTGCAAGTACAAAATAGAGTTTGAGATTTGAAAGAAATACTTATGCTGAAAAAGAAACTCCCAAAACAGAGCTGCCCTTTGATGATGATATAAACTACCTTCAAAACTCTTGTGTTTGTAGAATTATTTGATAAATCATATCAAAGAGAATTTGAAATTCTGCAATACAAAAATGACACCTTGCCAAGAGGCCTTACACCACTAGAAGAGTTGTTTGATTTTAATGATGTAGCTAAAAAACCCAAGATGGAATCCACTCAAACAAATGTAGAAGAGTGTAACATTGGAGGGATGAAAGAGCCCAAAATGATCAAGCTGTCCAAAACTCTCCCATCTCACACAAAACATAAATACATTGAGTTTTTTAGAGAATTTAAAGATGTGTTTGCTTGGGGGTATGAACAATTGAAATCCTATGACACCAAAATCATCCAACATAAAATTCCTTTCAAAGAAAATCAGAAACCATTTAAACAAAAGTTGAGAAGAATAAACCCCCTCTTGTTACCCTCAGTTGAGAAAGAAATAAAAAAGATGTATGATGCCGGGATCATAGTCCCGGTCCGATACTCAGAATGGGTGTCCAACCTTGTGTCAGTTAGGAAGAAGACCAGGCAAATTAGGCTTTGTATTGACTTCAGAAATTTGAACAAAGCCTCCTTGAAAGACAATTACCCCTTGCCTAAAATGGATCACATACTCCAAAAAGTAGTTGGCTCACAAAGAATCTCATTACTAGATGGCTTCTCAGGTTATAACCAAGTTCTAGTCTTTCCAAGTGACCAACTTAAAACTGCTTTCACTACACCTTGGGGTACATTCATGTATGTTGAAATTCCATTTGGTTTAATGAATGCAGGGGCTACTTTCCAAAGGGAAATGGACATATATTTTTCAGAAGACATAGGTTACTTCATAGTCATATACCTTGATGACATCACTGTCTACTCTAAGACTGATGAAGATCACTTAATCCACTTGAGAAAAGTCTTCAAAAAATGTAGAAAGTATGGTCTGTTCCTCAATCCAAAGAAAAATTTGTTTGGCCTTTAGGAAGGAAAACTCTTAGGTCACATCATCTCTGAGGAGGGAATCAAGATAGATCCCAAAAGAATAGAAGGCATCTTACAAATCAGCCATCCTAGAAACATTAAAGAGTTGCAATATTTCATTGGAAAGATTAACTTCCTAAGAATATTCATCCCTAACCTTGCTAAGCTCCTAAGAAATATCACGAATATGTTGAAAAAGGAAGGAGTGAAGTGGAATATGGAAGCAAAACAATATTTTGAGCTAGTAAAAAAAGCACTCACGCAAACACCAGTCTTAATTAGCCCTGACTTCACCAAGGACTTTTACATTTTCTCCTTTGCCTTTGAACATACTGTGGTAGCAGTATTGTTGCAAAAGAACATCATGGGGCAAGAGCAGCCCATAGCCTTCTTCAGCAAAGCCTTAAGGGATGCTCCTCTAAAGTATAACATTATGGAGAAACAAGCCTTTGCCTTAATCAAAGCTTTGAAGAATTTTAGAGTTTATATTTTGCATTCACATATCATAGCCTTTGTCCCAAACATGGTTGTCAAAGATATACTAAATCAAGACCCTGATGGTAAAAGGGGCAAGTGGATTGCTACCATTTTAGAATATGATTTGGAAATCAGACCCACTAAATTGATTAAAGGACAAGGACTTGCAAAACTTATGGCTGAATCAAATTTCCAAGCTCTATACATGAATATGGTTGGCATGTTAGAATAAACTGAAGAAAATATAGCACCATACATTGAAGAAATGTTTCTAAATTCACCTTGGTATGCTGATATTATTTATGTGCTTCTTTATCTCAATGATCCCCCTTCTTTGTCAAAAAATAAAGAAAGATTATTAAAACAAAAAACATTAATTTTTTTCATTTTAGATGGAGTATTATACTAGAAGATTTTTGCTGTTTTGGTGCTTAAATGTTTGCTTGAATATGATGCAGAGAAAATCATGCATGAATTACATGAAGGAGAATGTGGGGGTCACCTCTATTGGAAGACCACAACCAACAAGATCCTTAGAGCTAGCTACTATTGGCCCACCTTATTTTCTGATACTCACAAACTAGTCATAACTTTCCATAAATTCCAAATCTTTGATGGCAAAAGAAAGATCTTGCCTTTACCCTTGCACCCCATCAGTGTTGAAGCCCCTTTTCAACAGTGGGGTTTGGAATTCATAGGAGAGATCCATCCTACTTCATCTGCCCAACATAAGTGGATCCTCACTGCCACTGACTATTTCACCAAGCGGATAGAAGCCATCCCTTCTAGAAACACCACTAACTCAGGTATCATCAAATTCCTTGAAACCAACATCCTATCTAGGTTTGTAATTCCTAAGAAGATCATCACCGATAACGCTACTTCTTTTACATCTAAGAAAATGGTAGACTTTTTCTATAAATATCACATCACCCTCAGTCACTCCACTACTTATTACCCACAAGGGAATGGACTAGCTGAGTCCTCTAACAAGAGCTTGGTAAACATGACTAAGAAGCTCCTAGAACAAAATAAAAAAGCACAGCATAGAAAACTAATGCATGCACTATGGGCTGATAGACTAACCACCAAGAAATCTATTAGTATGTCTCCCTATCAACTAGTGTATGGAATGGATGCAGTTTTTCCCACCTCTTTAGGAGTCCCAGTCATGAAGCTTCTTCAAGAAGTTCAATCAGAAGAAAATGACATGCAGAGGAGGCTGAACCAAACCATTCATTTGCAGCAATCAAGAGAAGAAGTTTACAAAAGGACACAAGCTATCCACGACAATATCAAGAAAATATTTGATAGAAGAACCAAAGAAAATGATTTCCAGATTGGAGACAAGGTTATGAAATGGGATTCAAGAAGGGAGGACAAAGGAAAACATGGTAAGTTTGAAAATCTGTGGAAAGGTTCCTTTATCATTGATTCAGTGAGAGGCAACAATGCTTTAATTTTGAAGGAAATTGATGGAACTGAAATGTTTGGAGGTCCTGTAAATGGGAGGATGCTTAAAAATTACTTTTGTCAAGAACCTTAGTTTAAACTTTCTCATTCCTTGTACATACCATTGTTTGATTAAAGGATATAAAGACAAAAAAACCCTAAAAAATAGAAAAAGCGAAAAGAGGGAAGGAATTGAAAGATAGGTACAACCCCATACCAAAAAATGATGTTATTGAAAGTGTGAAAGCCTAAATGCCACTTCTAGTCTTTGAAAAATGAGTATTGTTCAATCATCTAGCCTAATCATGGTTAAACATGTTTTCAATTTATTTGCTGATAAGTTAGTGAAAGAGAGCTTGTTAAATCATTCAAACTTGACTTGTAAAAAGGGATATATTAGGGAATGAAAGGATACTGGTTCCACATGCTAAAAACATAACCAAAGAGGAAGATGAGGATGCATAACAAATGATAGATCACAGCCTTTATCTTTCTAATTTTTTTTTATGCAGAATAATGATTGTGTGTAGTTTGTTCTTATGCCACAACTCATGGTAAGTCAGATTGCCTAATCTTGATTTAAAACCATGCTTTCAATTTCATGTTTATAGCTTAGAGAATGAAGTTTTTCAAACAACTTAATCTTGAGAAATGATTAGACTAGGTAGAGAGTAAGAGAGTTCATTAGCCTAATCTGAACTCTTGGAAGAAATAAGGGTACAATTAGATAGTTTGATTTGTGTTTTCAAAAAACAAAAATGTCAAGGGTTTGCCAGTTCAAATGCACCCAAGGAAAAATGTTATGAAAGTAGGTTGGGTAGGTAAAGATGATTTTGATGTTAATGTTAATCATTTGTTTCAGATTACTAAACAAATTCAAGCAAGCATCAGTAAGTGAAAGAGGTAAAAATATGGCCAATGGGTGAGGCACTAGTATTCATAAACCAAGAGATCTGAAAGTTCTGGACACCTCCTAAAAAGGAGCTGCCCTCCCCAAGTGGAGCCACTGCTAGTCATCCATAATTTTCTTATCTAAATATGACTAAGTATTGGTTCCAGATTTCTAGAAACAAATTTCATCAACATTGTGAGTTCTAGAAATCTCACGGCCTTCATTGTCCTTAGGATAATTTTTTCCTATTTTTTCATCTTCCTATCTAGTCATCACTAGCCCACCACTCCTGGAAGACCCATCCTAGGCTCAAGCCATTTATTTTTACCCCAAATGTCACTAATTTTTCACCATGTCTTTCCTTTTGGCCCAAATCCACTATTTTTCTTATCTACAAGATTCCCTACTACTATTCAAACCTACCAATCAAATAATCTTGCTGACTCTTCCATAATATTTTCAGACACTGATTGTCTCTACAGACCCTCTAGATAATAAAAAATGTTATATCCTAGGTCTTCAAAACACACTAAGCTTATCACAGGTCCTATCTTATACTTGGTGATCCCTAAGTATAATTCCCTATCCAAAATCCAAGTCCAAAAGTCCCCATTAGGTCACCAAATGTTTCACTGAGTCATAGGATGGATTTGGTGCCCAACAAGTTATGCCTTCCTGCATAAAGAGGTTGCACTCAAAGGGGCCTCCTTAGCTTAGAGCACAAACACTGCAAAGGACATATACCCTTGTTCACATTTTTTAAAGAGTAGCCAAGATGACCACCAGCAACAAGATGAGGCAAAGTAATAGGGTATAATCATCACCAAGAGGTAGACCCAAACAAGACAAAAACAACAAGCCTGTAGGTAAAAGAGTATCAGAGTTTGTTTTGGTGGATTAACAAAACATTGATGACAACCACAGAACCATCTCAAAGATTTCAAGGACAGAAGCCCCCTCCTTAAGGTTTTTTCCCAAAATAGCACTGCTTCACCTGTGCTAAGAGAAGAAAGATGAAGGGTATCGGGTTAAAGAAGACCATTTTGCCAAAGGGTAGAAAAATAGAGTTTTTGAAGTAAAAAGTCAGGTTATGAGTTATTGTCAAGACAGGCCTAAAAGGGAAAAATGTGACCTCGATTTCTGCATCTCAACGATAGCTCCAAACAAAAGGCCTCCATGCCAAAAATATTGCTACAAAAAAATATTGGCAAAGGGAGAAATAAACATGTTTTCCGAAAAATATTTAAAGAGTGTTCACAACAAACATTGTCAAAATTGCACATTGAAAGATAGGAAACCCCAACTTTACAAAAGTGAGTTTGGTCTTATTAATTTAATTTTCAAATCAAGTATAAAATCCAAGTTGAACCTTCCCATGCATCATTTTCCCATTACCGAGGACAAGAAGCCGTTGAGAAGAAATTTTTTGGGTTTTCAGGAAAACTGTGAAAATTTGGTAGGCGTTACGCGCTGAGCACGACGCTATGCCCCTATCCTTCGGTGCTACGCACAAAGGTGAGGCGGACAGTGTAATATTACACTATGCTACACACTCACAGGTTGGCGCTGTGTGCAGGCACAGGAACGACCACCGGGAGACTGCTTTTCTGCCCGGTACTATGCCTCGACAGCCTGACCGGCCCAGCACTGCGCCCAAGCATTATGCGCTGGCACTACGCCCCTAGCAACACTTCAAGATTTTTTCCAAAAACATTCACAATCAAGTTTTTCAACCTCTACAAGGTTTCTAAAAGTTAATATAGGTTTGGTTAACCTTTTTTCCTTCTACCAAATATTCTTTATCAGAGAGGTCATCCATGATTAGAAATTGACCAAAACCCTAGACTATGAAAAAATAAATTGTCATGTCTTTGAACTAGGGTTTATAAGAATAATTGTTTTTTTTATACAAAGAGGGAACTGAGTGACTATAAGCCCAACCTCTACCACCAAGTGCAAGCTTTGAAAGATGTCTTCACCTTAGCTTTCCTCTTTGCAAAAGTTTGACCTACACCACTTGTTTTACTCCAAATACCCTAAAGAAAAACTCAAGGTACCTTCTGCTGTTTGGACTAGCCATCATGTCAGACAGAGACAATCACAACAGTGGTGATGAGAGTCATACTCCCACCAAGCCAAAACATCATGGAGGAAAAGCTAAAAGGTTTGAGCCCTTAGACACCACTCCAATTACTTCCTCTCCTATGATCCTTTCATACTTCCAGGATGTAGGGTGCTACCATTTTTGTGAGAAGGTCAAGCAAGTCGAATACCATCCAGACTTAACTAGGTTGTTTGCTTGTAGCCTACAAAACCTACAAAACCTAGCAGGGGTCCAATTTGAGCTTTCATCTGAAATCATTTCCAAGGCAACCAGTATACCGGACGTTGGTGAGCTTTGGTTCAAACAAAATAAATTGGATTTGGGTTATTATGGGCCTTATTTGAAACCCACCTATCAGCAAAACTGCAAGGCTATTTTTCCTTTTTCTTATTTTATAGAGAGGTATGCAACATTAATGAGGCAGATTATTAATTTTTCCACATGTGAGGGAAGGTACTCCCAGCTCTATTCATATCATATTAGATTTCTGATGCATTTTACCAAAGTCAAGATGATGAACCTACCTTATTACCTTTTCTGGAGTATTGATAAAATGGCCTCTGTTGTCAAGAGGAAAATCTATGACCACCAAATGCCTAGCCTTTTTCATCACTCCCTGATCAAGATGATTGTCCTATACCAGCTAGAGAAATAAGGTATATCTTGGGAGACCTTCATCTCACATGATGTGTTTGCAGACCCCCGGGCCTTCATCCAGCAGAGCTTGCCTTCCACTTCACAACCATCTACCTCCACACAACCATAATCTCCCCATGTGCCTTCTCCATAAATAATTTCACCTATTACCTCCTCCCCTGATTTACCAAGTGAAGGGGCTGATAGTAGCCCTAGTGAAGGGAAAATAGGAGGCAACAGTGAGGAAGAAGATGAGACAGATAATGATGAACAAGGAGAGGATAGTGAAGAAGAAGTTGATGAAGAAGAAGAAGAGGATGAAAGTGAAGAAAATGATTAAGTAAGAAGCCACGATCATGAGGAAAGCATTGAAAAGCAAGATGATGAAGAGGAAGAAGAAAATGAGGAAGAGGAAATTGGCCAAGAAGAAAGTAGCAATGGCCAAGGACAGCAAGATGATGAAGAAGAAAACAAAGACAAAACTAGTGATGGTAGTCACAAAGATGAAAACAGTGAACATGATGATGAAGAGGAAGATAACAATGATGAGGAAGAGGAAAACAGTGAATAAGGAGAACAACCAGATGAGGAAGGCAGCTATCTAAGTGCCCAAGATAGTCCAAGAAAGAGTCATGATAGTCATGACAGTTGTCATGACTATCTTGACAAAAATAAGTCCATAGAAGACATATAAAAATCAAAGCATAGTGAAGGACAAATTGATGTTAAAATTTCCTTTGAGACTCCCATGATTTCCCCTCTCTCATGCACTTATCATAGAGGGAAAAGGAGTGTGTTTGCTGCCTCTAAAAGGCAAAGGGCCACCTCCTCACAAAATACCAAAACACTGGACAAAGGAAAAGAAAAAATGAAGAGATTTGAGCCAAAGGCACCATTTAGGAGGAGAAAAAGGATTAAAAAGGCTTCTCAAGGCCCTTTCTTTGTTGATCTAGACAGTGATAATGAGGACCAAGGGATAAATACAAAATTTCTCCTCCTAGAAAAAGATGCGCAGCTTCAAGAAAGGGAAAAGGATTTTGAAAGGGCACAAATGATCATTTACTATTATAAACAGGAGCACAAACATTTCAAAGAGGTGAAGAGGGGCCTTGCCTTGCAGAAGAAAATGGTCAAACATTATGCAAGGAAGAGCATGATTGCCAATGCTAAATGGAGGTAAGCCCTCCTAGAGCTAGAAGATCTAAAAAGGCCCAAAATTCATGACATCCTTGGGATCTTGGCCGATGCTTCTCAGCAGGTGTCTAAAAACCCTTGAGGATTCTACCCACCAATTTTGAAGAAAATCCGGAAACTTTTTGTTTTTTCCAAATTTTGGCCCCTAGGAGCGCAACACCCTAGGCGCTACGCTATTTTTTGGAGCATCCTCAGCTGCTGAAGTTTACATTTTTGGGTTTCTCATGTCTCCAACAGTCTGCCAAAAACAATTCAGATCATTTGGAGAATTTTTTCTCCCTCAAAAGGTCAAAAAACACCTCAAAAATGACCTTTCTGCCTCCTTTTCAGGCCTGGCGCTGCGCGTTGAGCAATCATGGGAGATTGGATTTTTGAGCTTTCAAATGGAATCCATTAAATACAAATCAAGTATTTCTGGAAATTAGACTCTTCAAGATTTCCAACGAGCCATCATGGGCCTGAATCCGATGTCGGGAAGGGGTCCAAAACGTAGCTGCAACAGACCCCAATTTTTGCTGATATGGAGCTACGCACAGAGACAGCTTTTTGCCAAAATGTCAACAAAAGACACTAATTAATGGAAAATTGGTTTTTAAATATTTTCTTGGACAAAAAACTCCTGATTTGATTGGGGAGTTATGTTTTGGTGTGTTTCATTTATTTTCTTATCTCTTATGTGTCTTGGGCCTTGCATGGTCATTAAGCACATTTATGACATTTATGGCTGAATTAGGGTTTCTGGAAGCCTCTTAGGGTTTCCACCTCCTCATTTTCTCCATAAATAGAGCATGAGGCTCTTGTATATTTTGTTGGATGTTGATGACTTATGCTGAAGTAATACATAGTCCCTTGAAGCCTTTGATGAGAAATTGATGTCTTGGAGCTTATGCATGATCTGATTCACTTGTTGATGGAGAAGGACTGTTTGCAGGATCCATAGACCTGGTTGATGGTGAATTTTTCTCTTGTTAATGTTTTCTAAGTTTCTCATCTGTTTTCCATCCATCTATGCTGCAGTAGGACAAAAAATTTAGACTAAGATATGCTTGTTGATGGCACCTTAGATCTATTTGTTTCCTTCACTGCCTAAATGTTTTCTTCTACTTAAGATATGTTAGGGAATTCATATCTTACTCTCTAATAAGTTTTTGGCTTGTCTATTTTCTTGAATGATTTAGATCAGTTAATATCAATTATGATTTATGGCTAGCCCTGCATATTGTTACCTCTAAAGTACTATGTTCTTGAAATCATCTTTTGAAGCAGCTTTGCCTATATTTTTTCAAAGAAGTCTGTCTTAACCATGCTCTTTGCCTTTACTTAGCTAAAATTGTCTCAAGGAACTTTCATAGTTTTCACTGTGGATGCTAGGGTTTTTCTCTTCTTCTATGGTTATAGTTACTTGTGCAACTTAAATGTTTTTCCTGCTCTTGAAGATAAAACCCATGAAATATTAAATAAGTTTTTCCTTTCTATGTTTTATCTGAATGTTGTCTTGGTTGATTATCTTCTTTCAGTTTGAAATCAAATGGATTAGGTTTTGCTTAAGCCTTTGACTCTCTTGCTATGTTTATAAATCTTATAACTCCCTCAGTTTACAATTATATAAAGGATTATGTTTCTGCCCTTTATTAGCTTGTTGTTCTCAAGTTTAATGTCCATCTCATGATCCTTCACAACCTTAAAGATCCACCAACCAAGTTAAATTTCCCTGCAAATGCTCTTGAAACCATTGATGAACTCATTCATGACCTTGTTTGACTCCATTTCCCAATGACTTAACAATCTTCCTTGTTTTCTATCTAAATCTATCTGAGCATCATACCCAACCAAAAACAATCAAAATACCCTGCACTTAACATCTAGCCTAAAATCAACCCTAATCAGCAAACAAGTTCACATCTTTGCACCTACTAGAGAGATCCCTCTCTGAATCCAAGAAGACTAGGTCCTTGGATTCTAAAGCTTGGATTGATGTTACCCATGTCCATTTGTATCTCAATCAATCTAGCAAATTATGGGGAGCTAACATAACCTGATGTTTAATGTGAGAGAAACCTTGGTAAACAGGTCCAAGATTAATAGGGAGCTTATCCTTCTCAAAAGATTAGTAATTTTTATCTCCTTGTTTATTATCTTTGTACTTTGTTATTTTTGTTCTTTCACAGTCTTCTAATGAAGGTTTCACGTCAAGACAAATCTTAGCTAAAAATTCACTAGCAGAAGGAAGAAGTATAATAACATGGAAATGCATAAATATGAGGTACAAAGGAGAAATTTAGGGTTTGCATAAAGAAATTTGATTAAAGGAAAAAAATTCCACTTAATTCATATTGAAGCTTACTAATTGGTTCGTTCACAGTGATTTATAATTGAAAGTTGAAGATCATGAAACAAACATCTATTGCAATAAGGAAATAGAACATGCAACGTAATTTTTATCTTAGAGGGAGAAAGAAACAAGAATTTTATTTGAATAATTTCACAGCTTGATTAGAGGATATTTTGATAAGGGCACTTTGATAATGATGGTGGTTCCCTAGAAGAACATATTGCATTTAAGTTGGAAATATATCAATTAAGATAAATTTATTGATGATATTGTACCAACAGTTGTTTGATTCGATGAATTGAGTGGACACCACTGATAATGGGTTGAAATAACATGAGGACATAATTCTATTATGTAAGGAAGAAGGAATGTGCTTGCAGTTGTGAGGAATTTTGGCTCCTTGAAGATGATGGATCAATCATTTGATGACAAAATTGCATGAATATTGACAAGATCCAGAAAGGTCGAAATTTGATATGATGTGATTTTGTTAAGAGCTGGGAAACCCTATCATGAAAATATAATGTGAATTTTTTTTGTCTCCGTAAAATATTTGACATCCAAGAAGGTCAGAGAAAAAGTATGATATGTGAGAAAGGAGCCCTGCAACTACAACTATATCTCCACAAAAGAAAAACTAGTTGATGTATTACTGAAGTATGAAAAAAACTGAATCTTATGATTATGTCTATGTGGTTGAGAGGGAGTGATGGTGGACATTGTATTCTCTATGTGTCATGCACTAGGGTAGGACTAATAGTAATAATTATAGTGAAGGAACTGGTAGGGAGAATCGAGGATTGGATAATAATATGGGTGTTGGTGTCCCGTGTTTTGATAGTTTGGAAAATCAAAAAGACAAGGTAACCCAAGAGCCACCTTAGAGTTCCAAGATAGAGTCCTCCCTGCTCTCGAGAGGGATCTCTCAAAAGCTTGTTTGCAAAGGTTTATCTTGTGTGCTTAAAATATGGATTTTAGACTAGTTATTAAGTGCAGGTGTTTTTTTGTTTGTTTGGTTGGGTTGTCATAGCAGAAAAAGAAAGATCTAGGAAAGATATATAGAATGGAGAAACATCTGGTTCATTGGGAAATGGAGTCAAAAAGAGGTCATAACATACTCATCAATGGATATGGGATATCAGAGGGCAAATCTAACTTGGCCACAGGATCCTTTGGTTTTGGAATGAGATGGACATCAATGATTTGGAAAGAGAAGTTTAATTCTCAACGAAGGGAAACTTGAAAACAAAACTTGAACAATAAAGAAATATTTGATAGACAGGGCTAACCATAAATTCTACAAACATTCTTTAAGCAAATAATGACTTCAAGACAACTTTCAAAATGAAATCTAAGATTCGGGGAACACCCTATTTCCTCAAATATTTTATTTTAAATGACTTAGAAAACATAAAAGATTCACTGATAATTGCAGTCATAGAAGAGGGAACACCTAATACATCTATGATTACAACTATAAAAGACCTTCAAAACAACTGTTCAAGCAATGACAAAGGGCAAGATAGAAACAAACCTCTTTGACTAACTTAAAACAATGGTACTTCAAAGGAAGACTTCAATAAGAGGTCGAGCCCGTTACGGTATCTCGAATGCGATGCGTAGGCTGTTCCCCACGTCTTACCGCCTTAACACCTCGGAGTTAGGAACATGTCTAAACACACTTGCATGAAAAATCAAACTAAACTTCAATCCATCGTGCCTCCCCGGCAACGGCGCCAAAATGTTGGGTGCTAATATGTTCATTTAATTCTGTTGTAGTATTTGCCCAACTATTTAATTTGTCAATCCGAGGTTCGTAGGCTTACGAGACACATGCACTATATATGCAGGACTGAAGTGGAACTAATCTAATCTAAATTACTGAAATCAAATTAATCTAGAAAAGCATTGAAACACTAACTAGGAAAGCAGGAAATTGCATAAAGGAAAAGCAATACAACATGTGAAGAATTGAATGACAAACAACATATGTGAGCTCACAACAATAAAGCTATTTCAAATTATATTACAAGAATCAAATTACAATTCATGAAAGCATAACAATAAAAGAATATGAATTCAAAACTAAGAATCCCCTTCTCCTAATTACAAAACTATTTCTCCATTATTATTAAAATGAAGAGAGAGCACTCTCTTATATACATGAGGAAGATAACCATCTCATAATTACATATCCAATATTCTCTCAAGCACTCTCAACTAATTTCCCATTATTACAAGATATTATCCCTTTGAATCCTCCACACATCTCTCACATATCTTGGATAAGATATGCCAACCAAATCCTCCATGATCTTTTCCTTAGGAATAGGCTTGAATAATTATCTCCTTAATATGGTGGAGGAGATATTTGAGACGTATCTTGGAATTAATCCTTCACATATTTCCTACACATTACAAAGCTCACATATTCTTGAGATA
Source organism: Pinus albicaulis (assembly GCA_034641835.2). Taxonomy (NCBI): domain Eukaryota; kingdom Viridiplantae; phylum Streptophyta; class Pinopsida; order Pinales; family Pinaceae; genus Pinus; species Pinus albicaulis. The sequence continues at coordinate 1,571,837,885 of CM076578.1, read as the reverse complement.
TATATATAAAAATATGTATATTTTCTAATATTAATCATAAATTCACTTATAATACAAAAATGAATAAAATGGAAAATAAGAAGGTGAAACCCAAATATATTTATGAAAATGATGTAATGAAAGGTTAATGGGATGATGAAATGTAAGGAATAGTGAAGGAAAAGGTGGATAAAAATATGGCATTTTTGAGTCCCAACATCCTCCCCAACTGAACTTGTTGCATGTCCTCATGCAACCATGCATGGGTCTCTTTAAGAACATTTGGCATCTTGAACTTTGGCTTTATATGATGATGTATTTTAATAATGAATGTTTCCAGGATATGTGAAAGACATGAGTAACAACTTACATTTTCTTATGGTTGGTTCTTGTGTGACAACCATGAATACAAAGAATGTTGGTTCTTGTGTCAACAACATTCATTTCGTTTTATGTTCTCTTTTCTTTTGGTTGGTTCTCATGAATACAAAGAATGTTGGTTCTTGTGTTAACAACATTCATTTCGTTTTCTGTTCTCTTGCTGCAATAATAATGTAAACATTCACTGGAAATCATAATGTGCATAAGAAAGCCCTTTTGTAATATTAATGAAGCATGCCAATATGTATTTTAATGTGTATGAAGCAAAGTGCAACAAAGTATCGTTGGAAAATAAATGTTGGTGAATGGTAAATGAGAAAAAAAAAATGGAGTGATAGTGGTGAAGAAATGGAATCATGGTAGTGAATATGTAGCGAATATAGTTCCCCCTCCCCAACTGAATTAGTTGCATGTCCTCATGCAACTTGGCATTGGTCATGAAAGGAAATGGAGCATGATGAGGGAATTTTCCAAAATATTCAAGTTAGCATATAAGGAATTGCATGATTAAAGATTAGAAAACAACATACCTCTACTTACCCAAGAATGATGAACTATGCAATAGGAATGTAGCTGCTGCTGCTGCTGGATCATGAAAATGTAACTGATGTTGTTGTAACTGGATCTTGGGAAATGAAGGAATCTGAACTGCTGATGCTGAATCATGGAAAGGATAAGCGCTAAAAGTGGAACTGTGGTACTCTCATCGATCAAAATTCATGCTGCTGTAACTGCTGAGGGAGTCGTGAAAAAGTGTATAGTCTTCACCCGCTACAAAACTTCTTGGTACAAGTCTAATCATGCGAAAGAATGTGTCGGTGTCGAGCATGAAAAGAGATCATTGGATTACCGGCCATTGATGCATGCCGTTAACCAATGCGAGGCAACTCACCATTGATGTCAATGAGTGCCAAGGTACCCGGGTACATCTTGCGAAATGCGAATAAAGGGGTTGACGTCGAGCCATTTGCAAGATTTGAAAATCAAGGGACATTGATGTATTCCCATGATTGTCAGCGAGAGAACTTGCCATTGAGGCATGCAAGTCTCAAGGTACCCAAAAGGAACTCTAGTCTATTTCCCAGATAAGGTGCTGATGTCGATGGGGCAAGACTTGTTGAAAGGTGGGCCTTAAGGAATCCCACATCAGTCAACGCGAGTTTGTACAAAAAGATTTGGTAGGACTATAAATGGAAAGAACTCACGGACAAGCAGTGTGGATCAGCATGGCTAGGAAAACAAGGCAATGTAATCATGGAAAGGGAATGAGTTTTATTCAGAAGGCAAACTAGAAGGCAAAAATAAACTGAAAAGGATAAAGGAATGTATGCGATTCAGAAAAATAGGCGTGCATGAAGTCGTGAAAGATAAGGTAATGGAAGATGGGCTGCAACATAAGAATGATTTAGGCGCTTGGAAGGAAAAATTTGAGTAATCATGTCATGATGCAAAAGGGTTTTTGTGTAATGGTAAATGTCATGACATGATGCATGTGATCTCTAGAGATCTCGCCTTCATGATTGTCTTCAATACCTGCATAAAAATTTTCGCCTTTGTGTGCCATCTCCATCGATCATTCCTGTATGAAGTGACTCAAAAACAAATTAGCTCATTTTCAAGAATTTATGAAATGTCCATTTTTTAATTATTTTTCGAAATTACTCTAATCATGGATGAAAAGGGTGTCGCATCGTAATGTTGAGCTTTCTGCATAAGCTTCTCTTTGACCTACACAACACCAATCTCATTTAATCTTGTTAGTATATGCATCCTAACTTTTGCCCACAAATTCACTTTAAAATAAATGATAAAATCCAACATACTTTTATTTCCCCCCAACTAGAAATATTACATGTCCTCATGCAATTTAATCATTTGATTGCGTAATGTTTTTTTCAATGTGTTTTTATTGTTTTGCAACAAGGTTGATCCATAACAATCATTAAAATAAACGTTTGAAAAGGCATTTGTATCTTTTTGGGGAAGAATTTGTTGGATTTATGAATGTATATATAAATGAATGAGGGCAAAATTTTATTTTTTATTTTTTTATGTTAAATTTTTTATTTTTTATTTTTTTAATAAATTTAAAAAAAATAATAATAATATTTTTTTAATTTATTATAGAAATAAATAAAATAACAAATTAAAAAAAAATATTATTTATTTCTTGAGTTTTTTTATTTCTTTTTTATTTTTTTTTTTTTTTTTTTAAAGAACTAAATTAAAAAGAAAAATTTATGATAATTTTTTTTTTTTTTAAATAAAAATTATTATTATTATTATTTTTTAAACTAATAGTTTTTTTTTTTTTTTTTAACCAACAAAACCATTAACGCCGAAAATATTAGCTTTAATTACCTGATTCATCGAGCTTCAACCAGAATCGACATCGATCAAGCAGATTTCTTCGCAAAAGAGTGCAGAAGCTTTCTAGTTTTTTTTTAGCACGAGGTGGGATCTGCTAAGGTATCAAAACCGCCTGGATTGGAGGAGAGATTGCCATATCATCAATAAGAAGATTTGAAATTTCTGAAATTAGATTGCTCCCACCGTAACAACCAAGCAAGAGTATCAAATCCATGAGATCCGGAGTAACCGCTCCTCCAAAGAAAATTGGGAATTTGAATATCTTGGTGCGAAAAACAAAAAATAATAGCCCGATTTTCTTATGGATTTTTGCAGATATTATAGGTGCCAATCTTGCTGCTATCAATATTGCGCATCTGGCCTGGATCATCCAAGTGTGTGTGCACCTGAAAATGAATTTTCTTATCTGTCAAACCCATCTTGTAAAAAAAAATATCACGCAGATATAAAGGAGGACCAGCATCTGGAAGCTTTCTTTTCGGTGGAAAATCTTCAGGTCCAGGTGCAGCCAGTTGCCCATATTTCATAGGAAATACGGGGCCTCCAGCATCCTCAATAGCTGTGGAAATGGCTAATCGGAACAGATCTGCATTTGTATTCCTATCTTTGATGCATTTACAAGACCATCATTTGCTTTGTGGTTTAGTTCTCTCACAAAGCACAAGCTCTTTATTTTTTTCACCACACGTTGGCCACTCTTGAATGTTTTTGTCATATGTTCCATCATCATGCCATCCCAATCGAATCATAAGTGGGTTACAAATGTGGAGTCCTGAGTCATTTCAATGAGGTCGTGCGTGATCCCGTCTCGGCATGTTTGAGTTAAGCCGAGATCTGGAGCAAAGAAAATGATCGTGAACACATAGCGTATTCCTGCATCTTCCCCCGCTCGCTTCGCTAGTTGATATCTTCTCAAATTGTGTGAAGTTATGTCGTGAGGTGAGAGAGGAACCTCACAGAAACCTCGTGGAAGCTATAGCCATTGATTTTCCTAAAATGAGTTAGCAGTTTTCTTGATAATTCAAGGCGCTCAAATTTATTGTTTTGTTTTATTTGTTTCAAATATTTGTCAGATGCGTTGTTTTTTTTTTTGAATGTTTTGTTTTGTGTTTGTTTTATTTTTTAATTGTTTTATTTTATTTTATTTATTTATGAGTTGTTGGTTTATTGATTTGCATTTTTTTTTTTTTTTTTTTTTAATGAAAAATAAAATAAAATAAATAAAAAATGACTCCTATCTAAAAAATTGTTAGGTTTTTTTTTTTTAATAAATTTACAAGAAAATGAAATTGTATCTTATTCTAAGAAAAATTGTTAGTTTTTTCAAAATCAATTTTTTTTTTTTTTAAATTAAAAATCTAAAAAATGAAATTAACCCTATCTTTATAAAAATAAATGGTTATTTTTAATTTTTTTTTTTTTTAATTAAAAACTAAAATTTAAAATTTAGAAAGAAACTAAAATTTCTCTAGACTTGATTTTTTTTTTTTTTTTTTTTGTTAACAAATGGACACAATGATTTGCATATTGAAAGATGTTTTTAATGAAGCATATTGCAAAACATTTATTTATTCCTGAAATTAGTCTAAATCATCCCTATTTTTCTGATCCTCGTGATCGCACTAAGCGCGGAGGAGAGCATACTTATTCTAGGTAAAAGCAAAACTGAAAATGAAAGTAAAAACTAAAAATGAAAGCCTACCTACTCTATACTAATAAAAAAAATTAGTTACGTGTAATTAAACTTCCAATGGAGCCATTCACGTAGCAGTAACAACAATATATCCAGTAGAAATTGTTCAAATGAAAAATGAAAATATTCGAGAGTGAATGAGTCTAATTGTTGTAACTGCAAATCAACTAAATAAAAATAAAAAGATGAATCTAATCTAGTACTTACCTGGAACCATTGTTCGATAAAGCTTTGATAGGCACAGTTTCTCTCACTCAGATCATGTTGTAACTCCTGTTCTTCTTCTCCGATCTGCTGTTCTTCTTCCTCGATCTCTTGTTCGAATGATTGTTCGCCATCAGATATGCAGGATTCTTCAGATGTTGAATCTTCGTTTGTTTCTTGGGGAGTAGTTGAACCTTTAAGTCTTGTCAAGATCTTCTCTTCCAAGGAAGAAGAGATCCCTTCTTCTGCTAGGATCTGAGTGAGTAGTTCCAAGCTGAAACTCATTGTTAAACCATGTTGAAAAAAAAATTCGTACAGACTAAAAACAAAGTGCTAATAATTGTCAGAGTTTTTAATCCTCTTACAAGGCTATAGTTCATAAAAACTCTTTCAAATCAACACACTAAAAATTGAATTTTTTTTTATTTTATTTTTTCTCGAAGTAAAACTAATTCTATTAAGAGAACGTATGGTACAATATGAGATTACATCCAAGAGAAGCAAGAGAATGGGCAGCCGGAAAGGATGAACTATCCACCTCGGCCCCTAAGTGAGAACAAAAAGAGAGCAGTGCTAAGCAACAAGTAACAAAAACAGAGAAACAAGAGCTGAACAGGGGAGTCTACCCAGCGTGGGTAGAATCAACTATTCGGCATTTTTTTCCTTTCTTTTTACCAACTTTGACCCAGCCAAGCTGATTCTGCTGAGCTGGCATGATTTGCAAACCGAGCGGGGCTGACGGAGAGGTCTCCTTGTCTGAATCCGAGGGAGAGGACTCATGAGCTCTTTTCTGTGAGTTTGGTGGAGCATTAGAATCCTCGGGACAAGCCGAAGGCGGATCCTGTGCCGGCTTTGCGTCCATTCCTTCCGCATCCCCTTCCTCTTCATCTGAGCTGAGATCAGAATCATCCATGGGGGGAGGATCATGAGGTTTCCAGCTTTTGGATTTCGGCTTAAGATTGGCTTTCTTCTTTTGGGCAGTCATCGAGGGACAAGAGCTCTGAAGGTGCCCTGTGTGATGGCAATTCCGGCATCGGAAGGTTGTGTTCTCGTAATCCAGGGTCTGAGTCCAATGGAAATCTCCAATTTTGAGGTTGATCTGATCTGGTAGTCCTTTGCTCATGTCTATTTCTGCACAGATTCTGGCGTAGGTGTATATGCCCTGTTCCCCTCTAGAGGGGTCTGTAGCCAGAAAGCGGCCTAGAGTATTGCCGATCCCTTGGAATACAGCGAAGTGCCATAGATGCGCCGGGAGATTAGGAAGTCTGACCCAGATGGGGAGCTTGGTGATAACTGCTGTAGAGGGGTCGAAATCTGGGAACCAGGGGGTGAGGAATAACCCCGCTGAGCCCCAACACCTTGGGCCGTCAGTTAATGCTTTTTGGTAGTCCTCACTGAAAGCAAACACTACAATGAAGAAACCCTTAGAGCAGAGTAGAATCCTGCAATTGTTTGTCCAGTTAGAGTGAATCCATTGGTAGAGGTCTGCTGTGCGTGGCCATAGCCCATTAAACCTGCAAATAATGGCATGCTCTGCAAACTTTTGTATTTGCTCATCTAGCGTTGGATGCATTACTTCAACAGTGGGGGTTTCCTCTAGTTTGTCCACCAAAAAGGGTTTTGGAGCCTGAGCTGGTGGGTCTGTTTTCTTAGGTATCTGAGCATGGACAGCATCTTTGTATGAAAAAGCCGCCGCTGTAGATGACTGTCCAACAGCTCCCCCTCGCAAACGAAGGGTAAAAATGATGGTAGAATTTCTCTTAATGTCGTAAAAAGAAAGGGGGTAAAGATCTTCAAGTTGTTTACCTTCGTGGAGGAGTCGTTGAGATGCATAGGGAATCCCCAGCTTATATTGCAGGATTTGCTTGAGGTCCTGCACTAGATCCGAAGAGCTCACCCATTGTAGCAGCGTTTTGCCAGAAAGGAGTAAGATCTGGATCTGAAACAAGGCAGAGAGATCAGGCTTCTGCTTTCCTCTGCAAATCTGAGACGAGAGGCAGCGGGGACTCTGGGTTCTGTCTACGCTGCTGTCTAGAGCGGCTTGGAATGCATGCTGTTCTGCATTGATGGAAGAAGTTAGCAGTCCAAAGCTGCTTGATCTATCCGCGCAGAGCGAGCCCAGGTCTGCGACATGGAAGCTTGAAATCTGATAAACCCTAGATGCCATCGCGTCTCCGTTTTCAAGACTCCCATTTCGAACGTGCGAATCCAGAGCTCCAGGGGCGTTGGATTCCCGCAGATATGGTCGACCTCCCACATCAGGTAAATAACCAGAAATATCTCGGCCGCCAGAGATCCCTGACGGCGGGAGATCACCACGAGCGCGCTTGGCCGGAGCTGGAAGCCCAAACGAGCGGCTAACTCTCCAGTAAGCATCCGCCATTGAGTTCCTTCAAACACGCAGCAAACTGCAACCACGTCTCGGCGAAACCCTTCGGCTCTTGACTCCGTGCAGAGAATAAATTACGATCACAAGCTTGTTTGATGAGTCTGTACCTAGAAATAACAATCTAAAAATTGAAAAAAAAAAAAACAAAGACCACAGAAATAATCTTGAATTCAATACTCAATTAAACCCTCTTACAAGGACTGCTCATTAATTTAGTAATTGAATTCTTTAATTACAACCATGAACCATGAATTCATCAAACACTCTTCACAGTTGCGAAAATCAAACACACTTGCAAAAATTGAAATTCACACTTGCATAAATGTAAACACACCCTACATGCCCTGATCCATAAGAGGTCGAGCCCGTTACGGTATCTCGAATGCGATGCATAGGCTGTTCCCCACGTCTTACCGCCTTAACACCTTGGATTTAGGAACATGTCTAAACACACTTGCATGAAAAATCAAACTAAACTTCAATCCATCGTGCCTCCCCGGCAACGGCGCCAAAATGTTTGGGTGCAAATATGTTCGTTTAATTCTGTTGTAGTTTTTACCCAACTATTTAATTTGTCAATCCGAGGTTCGTAGACTTACGAGACACATGCACTATATATGCAGGACTGAAGTGGAACTAATTTAATCTAAATTACTGAAATCAAATTAATCTAGAAAGGCATTGAAACACTAACTAGGAAAGCAGGAAATTGCATAAAGGAAAAGCAATACAACATGTGAAGAATTGAATGACAAACAACATATGTGAGCTCACAACAATAAAGCTATCTCCAATTATATTACAAGAATCAAATTACAAATCATAAAAGCGTAACAATAAAAGAATATGAATTCAAAACTAAGAATCCCCTTCTCCTAATTACAAGACTATCTCTCCAAACTTAAAACTCTATCTCTCCATTATTATCAAAATGAAGAGAGAGCACTCTCTTATATACATGAGGAAGATAACCATCTCATAATTACATATCCAATATTCTCTCAAGCACTCTCAACTAATTTCCCATTATTACAAGATATTATCCCTTTGAATCCTCCACACATCTCTCACATATCTTGGATAAGATATGCCAACCAAATCCTTCATGATCTGCGCCTTAGGAATAGGCTTGAATAATTATCTCCTTAATATGGTGGAGGAGATATTTGAGACGTATCTTGGAATTAATCCTTCACATATTTCCTACACATTACAAAGCTCACATATTCTTGAGATATATATATATATATAAATATGTATATTTTCTAATATTAATCATAAATTCACTTATAATACAAAAATGAATAAAATGGAAAATAAGAAGGTGAAATCCAAATATATTTATGAAAATGATGTAATGAAAGGTTAATGGGGGGGGGGGGGGATGATGAAATGTAGAGAATAGTGAAGGAAAAGGTGGATAAAAATATGGCATTTTTGAGCCGTTGGATGGCATCATCCAACAGTCAGGATTGATCGGGAGAAGTGATAGAGAAGGCGAAAGATTTGTTTAAATCAGAGCCGTCGATCGCGTAGAGATCGACGGTCGGGAGCGAAAATGGAGAGTCAAAGCGGAAAATGTTTGATTGGGCGATGAATCAGGGCGATGGAATATGGGCGATGAGATCTATTGAATGCCGCGTCGTAGCCCGGTTAACTGTCGGGCATCTTCGGTGAGCGATAGCCGTTGGATGGCCCGCCCCAGATCGGACGGTGTACAGTGATATCGCGCCGGGTCCACGTTCGAACGTTAACGCGCGATGGACGGCAGTTTTATGAACAATGCACAGGCCACGCGTCAACTGTTGAATGGAATTGCTGCCAATCGGGAAAAAACCGCCCTCACCCAAAGGCGGTGCGATGAATACCGCGCGGGTTGTTTTGGAATGCTGGGTTAATGGTGGGGATGGACACTTAGGGAGTGACGATCGCGCCAGCCGATCTGCAGATCAGATCGACAGTGGAGATTGACTGGGGTTTTTTAACCGGCAGAAAAGTTTATAACATAATAAAAAATCGGAAAATTCATATAACCAAAGGTTTTATATATATTTATAATGCGGCTTGGTGCTCGACTGCGGGGCCGAGGGTTATATGAAGGGAAATACGACCAGGGTTAAAAAGGAGGGGCTAATCGTATGTATGAAAATGTGTTTTTAGGCATTTTTCAATGTTTTTCAAAGGTTTTGAAAGTTTCGATAAGGCAAAAAAGGAGTTTTTAAACCTTATCAAAGGGGTTTTGATGAATGGGGAAGGGGGGAAGGCATGAAAATGAAGGTTTTTCATGGGAAATGGAGGGATAAAAACTGAGGTTAGTGTTGGAAGAGGGGAGAGAGGGAAATGGTGCTTGCAGCAGTATTCTTTCTTGGGAAACAGCAGGATTCTGAGTTTGAAAAAAGGGAAAAGCAGTGACGATTATCCAAAGGATAGGATATTATCAAAAGACTTTAAGCATCATCAATTTTAGCAATGAAATTGTTTCTTGAAGGATATCCAACATTATTTAGCCACCACCTGATATGACAGAGTTTATGGGTGGCTAACAGTGGAGTCGATACTCCTAGGGATTTAGATTCAAGATAGTTGGTAGTCCCATCGTAGATACTTTGTGAGGATAGGACAAGTTAGCCAAGATAAGAGTAGTCAAAAGAGGACCAATATTATTTGATAATTAGGGATCCAAGATCATAATAATCACGGAAGGACATACAGTGAACCTTCATATGGGGTATGTTCCTTGAGAGGTTGTTGTGATTGTGTACAAATGTATGCCTCCCAACATTGTGCTCTAATCTAGTGGAGATTTAAGGCTTGTCGATCCGAAACCTTTCTATTTTTTAGATTGAAAATGTTGGTTATGATGTTGATGGTTGATTATGGCTTGTCAATGCGGTAGGAATCTGTAATTTTAGCGGTTGGTGAGACAAAAAGCTAGCAGGGAGAACATCGTTTCAACCAACTTTGGGATTCTAGGATCTAGCCTCCTGAATCTAGAGAGGGATCTCTCCAATAAGTGCAAAGATGGATTTGTCTTTGAAGTTTTGGGGTAATGATATTAGGCTAGTTATGAAGGCCAAGGGTTTGTTTGTTTTTTGGATGGTTGAGCATGAATACTGCTTGAGGTGGAAAGTCCTAAGTGCAAAGAGTTTCAAAGGTGAGAAGTTGCAAGTGAATGGAAAAACTAGGCTAAAAAGATAGATATAACGCTGGTTTTTAGTCCATTGGGCTATGGAGTCATAACAGAGCTTTAATTGAACAACAACATCAAGAGTGATCCAAGGGGCAAGTCATCTACATCACAAGATTATTGAGATTTAAAATGATGGAATGGGAACAATAAAGTGTTGGAGGGGTGGAAACTGATAATAATTTCACAAGGGATTTATAGTCAGTCCAAACAAGAAAATCCTCTTAAGTAACTGTTTAAAACCAACCAATGGCAGGGCTAACCATTGACCTCTTGGGTAGGTTTGTATTAAAGTAGCTTAATTGACAAACAATCCAGTAATCCACATAATTACCTTCATAAAGTATGAAAACATATAAGAGAAGACAGAGTGTAAACTTAAGATCAGATAAAGTACTTTTAAACCTAGTCTGCTTTCAGTCAACACCAAGGGAAACTTTCAAAATCTGCTTTTGGAGAATAGAAGCTAGAAACAGGGAAAACCATCACTTTTCTAGTCTAACTTTAATAAGAAAATAAGGAAAATAACTTTCAAGAACAATGTTTAAAGAAAATAGTAGGACGAGGGAACTCCTGCATTCCTAACTGCTTAAACTGTGTTAAATCATTCTTAAATAAAAAAATTGGAGGAAAACATTGAGATAAAGCTTTTCAGTCAGAGAAGGTTACTGATATACAGTAGGTCCTAACTCTATAAATGTTGTTCTTTATCAGAGAATAGTGAACAATATGACATACATAGAAGGAAAAACAATAACAAAGAAAGGGGCACTTCACCAGCGATATAGACTAGGATCCCAAGAAACAGCTTGTTATTGATGTCAAACCAGTTACAGTCTTCAAGTCCAATGTTTCAGTTCAGCAATCATCTTCACTATTCAACCTAACTAATCTATCACAAGCAGAGCTCCAAGGGCCAGTGAACACTATTTACAATCAGAAGTTTAAGCTCAAATGTATTTCAAAGTTCTGCAACCAACCCCTCACTCATCTTCTGCAGTAGTATATATAGAAGAATGAGGAGGTGAGATCTGATAAAAGATCTCCAATTACAATTAATATAGACTTAATGGCTTCTTGGCCTTTGAGGGGCTCAATGAAGAAACTTACATGGGTGCACTCTGTATTAAATGTTTTACATAAAGTTTAAGCTCGGTGGGAGCTTTTGTTGACCTTTGAGGCTTTGTGTGGCGTCGAAGTAACTTTGCAAATGTTTGTCATTAATTTCCTTGGCAGAGTTTCCTCTTTGGCTGCGTTTTGAGACAAATATCTAATCCTGATCAATAAATTCGGCTTGTGATTGAATACTTTGAGGCACAGGTGGCATCGTGGTAGCTAGAGGGATCAATTTGCCTCAATTGTGGCGGTGGAGGCATTCCTGTTGATAAAACCCTTAAGATCTTCTTTAAACTGTGTTTTAAATCGGGGATTAGGCTTTTGATAAACATTCTTAGCCGTGATCCCCGGAAATATGTCTTCCATGCTCTGTCTTGGTTCATTTTGATCTTCGTCACTGATACTCTCTGACTGTGCCTGATTCATGGTTTTTCTGATATACAGGGTTGTGCAGGGTTATGTGGCATTAATGCTCCATGAACGATTGATGAAAACGTGTTTTTAACACCCTGTGATGATTTTCTTTGGCGAATCGAAGGTAGGAAGATCTTCATCCTCTGCCTTCGAATTTTCTTCAAAAATGGCGAGAAAAGCATTTAAACCTTGCAAAATACAAACAAATATTAAAAAATCCTGCATATATAGGTTTGACTAACTTTATGGGAGAAATTATTAGAGCTTATTAGCCGTTGGATGGCATCATCAATGGTCGGAATTGATGCGAAGTAAATGAAAGATTTGTTTAAATCAAAGCCGTCGATCACTCAGAATATTAATGATCAGAATGACAAACAGCAATTTTATTAGGCGATGAATCAAGGTGCAGAATCTATTGAATGCAGCGTCGTGGCGATTATGCATCGAGCATCTTAGGTAAACAATAAGCGCGTTGAATGACGCCCTAGATCAGACGATGGATGCGATATCGCGAGTCCGTCACGACGTTAACGTTGATAGACGGTTTTATGAGCTTGATGCAAGGCGTGTATCAACTTGTTGTGTGGAATCAACCTTGTCGGAAAAAACATATCGCCCAAAGGCGGTGCGATGAATACCGCGCGGTTTTTGGAATGGTGAGTGGTTGGCGGGGACCACCGGGCTAACAGACTCCGCGTCATTGATCTGCAAATTAGATCGACGGTGGGGATTAATTGGGGTTTTTTAACCGACGGAAAAGTTTATAACATAAAAAATCGAAAAATTCATATAACCAAAGGTTTTATATATATTTATAATGCGGCTTGGCGCCCAACTGCGGGGCCGAGGGTTATATGAAGGGTAATACGACCGGGGTTAAAAAAGGAGGGGCTAAAGACTAAAATACATATAAAACATGCATTTCAATGGTTTAGAGGGGTTCCGATAAGGCAAAGAAGGAGTCTTTAAACCTTATCAAAGGGTTTTGATGAAGGGGAAAGGGAAAAATCATGAAAATGAGGGATTTTCCATGGGAGATGAAAGGGTTAAAATGAGGTTAGTTTTGGAAGAAGGGAAGGGGGAAAAAGGTGCTTGCAGCAGTATTCTTCCTTGGGAATCAGCAGGATTTTTTAGTATAAGAAAAGGAACAGCAGTGAAGATTTAGACAGAGGAGAGGCATGAGGCCTACAAGAGTCTTCAAGAGCCAACACTTTTTAGTAATAAAATTTGTTCCTTGAAGGCTCAAAAAGTCTTAGCCACCTTTTGATATAAGAAATTTTATAGGTGGCTAACAGTGGCTCCACTTGGGGATGGTGCCTTTTTGAAGGCATCAAGAACTTCAGACCTGCATTCTCTGGGAGGCTGACCTGTGCCACATCCATTATGTTCTCTGGGGGGCTGATCAATTGCCTCATCCATTGGGTTGCCTTTCTTTCTGTGGATGATGTGCTCTGAAAACATATTAGCAGCCATAAAAACAATGGATCTTCATCAATACAAACTTTCTACCTACCCAATCCTACTGATCTAACATTTTTTCTTCATTAGAGTGCACTTGGATTGGCAAACTCTTTTCACAACATTTTATTCTTTTAAAAGCATAAAACTAATCTAATTCTACTCCTTATTTCTCCCTGAACTCAGATTAAACAGTTGAGTCCATATGATTCTCTACCTATTCTATCAATCTGTCGGGATTAAACAGTGTAACAAATTTTTATTCTCTAATTTCTACAACAGAAATTTAAAAGCATTCAAGTCAGGATTAAACAGTCTAACTTGATGCTAGTCTATGGCATAAACAGGCTACACATAGACATTTATTTTGCAGGAAATTTAAAACAAAATGGAAGGCTTAAGATCTGAAATTTTCCCATCATGGCCTTCTCTTTTTACAACTCTGTTTTGGCTCTTGTTTGAGCTGCCTCTTCCTTGTTTTCTGGTTCAGATTTTGAGCTAATTAGAACCATATTTACTTCTTTTTTGACTCAGAAAATAAAACAAATTTGAGTCATCTCTCTTTGGAAACTTAGGTTCAGATTTTGAACATGTTTGAACCTTTAATTTCTATCCTAAACTATCTACTGATAAGCCAAGATTAAACAGTTTGGCAAATCGAATTCACTATCCTATCAGCAGAAAATTTAAAGCTAATTAGTCAAGATTAGACAGTTTGACTAACTAGAAGTGTGTTTTTCAAGAGTGACAATTGAGCTTGCACACTTTCAGAATTTGTTTCTCTTTTTTGGTATGGGGCTATACTCTTCTTGTTTTCACAATCTGCCCTCTTTTCTTTCTTTTCATTGTTTTTGTATTTTTGATTTTTATAACTTGAATGCAATGGTGGATGAAATATTTACAATGGAAAAAGATAAAAAAGGCTTTTGAAACATAACTTGGATCAAGAGAAGTAATTCTTAAGCATCCTGCCATTGACATGACCCCCAAACAGTTATGCTCCATTCAACTCCTGCAAGAAAAATGCATTGTTACCAGCAGCTGAATGAATAAAGTAAGGGCCAAGACATAAGTTGTAAAATTTTCCATGCTTGCCCTTCTCTTCCCTCCTTGAGTCCCACTTTAAAACTTGGTCCCCAATTTTGAAATTGCTGGCCTTTGTTCTTCTGTCAAAAATATTTTTAATGCTGATCTATTTCTGCAATGCTTTGTTATAAACTTCCTCTCTGGTTTTCTGAAGATGAATGGTATGATTTATTCTTCTGATCATGTCATTTTCTTTAGTTTGCAACTCTTGAATCAACTTCATTACTTGTACACCAAGGCTGTTTGGAAAAATTGCATCAGTACCATACACCAGCTGAAAAGGTGACATGCCAATGGATTTCTTCAAAGTCAATCTGTCAGCCCACAGTGCATGAACTAGCTTTGTGTGCCAAGAATTTTTTTTGTCTTCCAACAGTTTCTTGATTATGATCACTAAAATTTTGTTTGAGGATTTTGCAAGTCCATTACCTTGAGGGTAATAGGCCGTGGAATGCCCCAATGTTATCTGATATCTGTGACAGAAATCAACCATCTTGTTTGATCCAAATGCTGCTGCATTATTAGTGATAATCTTGGTAGGATAGCCAAACCTGGAGAGAATGTTAGTCTCCATAAATTTTATGATAACTGAATCATTGGCCTGTCTACAAGGTATGGCTTCTATCCACTTAGTGAAATAGTCTGTGGCAGTGAGAATCCATCTATGTTGGGCAGAAGATGGGGGATGGATTTCTCCTATGAAGTCAAGTCCCCACTATTGAAATGGGGCTTCAACAGTGATTGGATGCAGAGGCAGGGGTAGCAGTTTTCTTTTGCCTTCAAAAAGTTGACATTTGTGACAGGCTATGATCATCTTGTGCACATCATGGAAAAGAGTAGGCCAATAGAAACCAAGCCAATAGAAATCATATTCAAGGATAGCATCAATCCACTTACCTCTCTTACCATCTGGGTCCTGTGTTAGAATGTCTTTAACAATCGAGTTTGGGACAAAGGCAATGATGTGTGAGTGAAGGATGTATACTCTGAAGTCTTTCAAAGCTTTAACCAAAGCAAAAGCTTGCTTCTCCATAATGTTATACTTCAAAGGGGCATCCCTCAATGCCTTACTAAAGAATGCAATAGGCTGCTCTTGTCCTTGTGGATTTTTCTGTAGAAGGACAACAACTATGGTATGTTCTGATGCAAATGAAAAAATATAAAAATCCTTTGAAAAATCAGGACTTATAAGAACCGGTGTTTTGGTTAACGCTTGTTTCACCAGCTCAAAGGACTTCTTTGCTTCCAAGGTCCATTTCACCCCTTGCTCCTTCTTCAACATGTTTGTGATATTCCTAAGGAGCTCAACCAAGTTGGGGATGAACCTTCTCAAAAAGTTAATCTTTCCAATGAAATATTGCAACTCTTTGATGTTTCAAGGATGAGAGATTTGCAATATGGCCTCAATCCTCTTTGGATCTATCTTTATACCCTCTTCCGAAATAATGTGCCCAAGAAGTTTACCTTCTTGGAGACCAAATAGTGTCTTCTTAGGGTTTAAAGATATCCCAAACTTTCTACACTTCTCGAAAAAATTTCTTAAATTTTCTAAGTGCTCTTCATCTGTTTTTTAAAACACAGTGACATCATCAAGGTATATAATGATGAATAAGCCCAGTTCCTCTGAGAAAGCTATGTCCATGGCTCTTTGAAAATTTGCTCCAGCATTCATTAGACCAAAGGGCATTTTCACATACATGAAAGTGCCCCATGGTGTAGTAAAGGTTGTCTTTAATTGATCAGCAGGGTGAACTAAGATCTTATTGTACCCTGAATAGCCATCCAGCAAAGAAATTCTTCTAGACCCTACCACCCTTTGTAAAATGTGATCCATCTTTGGTAAAGGGTAGTTGTCTTTTAATGAAGCTTTGTTCAAGTCTCTAAAGTCTATACAAAGCCTGATCTCTCTAGTTTTCTTCCTAACCGACACCAGATTAGACACCCATTCAGAATATCTAATAGGGACAATAATACCAGCTTCATACATTTTCATGATCTCCTTCTGAACCAAAGGCAACTGAACAGGGTTTATTCTGCGCAGTTTCTGTTTGAATGGTTTTTGGTTTTCTTTGAGGGGAATTTTGTGCTGTATTATTTTAGTGTCATAGGATTTAAGATCTTCGTAACTCCACGCAAAAACATCAGAAAACTCTTTAAACAACTCTATGTATTTAAGTTTAATGTGAGCTGGTAAAGTTTTAGACAGTTTAATCATCATAGGTTTAAGTTCACTGTCTATATTGCACTCTTCTCCTTCAGCCTCTACAGGTTCTAGTTTTCGCTTTTTGGCCACATCATTAAGATCAAACAACTCTTCTAAAGGCACTAGACCACTTGGCAAACTTTCATATTTAGAGTTCAAAGTTTCTAACTCATCTGTTCCGAACTCTGCATCCAATTTCGTTTTGTTTTTTAGTTTGCTTGACAGCAGGTTAATATTAACAAGTTCAGGAGACGATTCTTCTTCACCAAGGAAATTTTCTTCGCTGCAGTCTGTATCATAATCTGAGTCCGAACTGTGTAGTTCAAATTCATTTATGAATTTCATGAAGTCTTCTATTTGTTTGTCATTGTCAAACACCTGCCAATACTTTTCATTATCAGGTACAGCCAGTCTACATTTTATCTTAGTTGTGCAGTCCTTGGTTTCATATGGCGTCAAGCATGTCCTAGCTGTAAAGGCTAAATTGTGGGCCGCAATATTTCTTTTTCTTGGGACAAAAAATAGTTTGGACTCCTCAAAGGTTTTCAAAAGGTCCATGACGTCGTTTTCGTAGGCTCTAAGTCTGGGATTATTTGCGTTAGATTCCCCATTGACTTGCCTAATGACTAACTCTGAATCTCCATACACATTAATTCTTCTGGCTCCTAACTTTTTCAATAAATGTAAGCCTAAGAGAAGGGATTCATATTCCGCTATGTTATTGGAACACTGAAAATTTAATCTCCAGGAAATGATTTCTATGTGGTTATTTTCAGTGTTGGAAATCCAGACACCTGCACCAACGTTAGTTCTAGTGCAGGATCCATCAAAATACATACTCCACAGAGGACTAGTTTCAATTTCATATGTTTGGTGAACGTCCTCTTCAACTACTGTGCTCAAAGGTTGCCGGAAACTCGGCTCGTAGGAAAATACCTAGAGGGGGGGGTGTGAATCCAACATTTAGGATACTGATAAATGTTTTTCCTTTTCATTCTTAATAACCCATACGCTACTTTAATGAAACAGACTCGCGTATATACGCGGATACCCTTTACAGAACTCGCGTATGCACAGAGATATTAATAAACAATCAATTCTTCACTTAGATCCTTGCATTTATTCATTCATCAGATGTTTATATAGCAGTAGACATGTGCAGTAATAACAGAATGAAACATCACACAAAAGCATCACACATGAACACCATGATTTTTAGGTGGAAACCCAAGTTGGGAGAAAACCACCGCTGCCGTTGTCTCAGCCTTCAATATTTTATTATAGAGAAAAAATCTTTCAATCATGTACTGGTGCAGACTTATACCAGCACGCAGGCACCCACCTGCAGAAGACTACAAACTTCTCTCGTTTACCAGCCTCACCTGGAAGGGAGCAACAACCCCCTGCTCTCGTTTACCAGCCTCACCTGGAAGGGAGCTACTACCCCTAATCTCAGCACCAACCTTTGCTGGCAAAAAGCTTCTACTTTCAGACTGAAGGCTTCAACCCTCAGATCCACTGCAGACCACGTTTCATCAATTTTCAAACTGGATCCAACAGCTCCAACACAACCCTTCACTCTTCAACAAACATACTTTGCCCAATGCTACAAACAGAACAGTGAACCCACTGTAACCAGAATATCAGAGTTAACCCAGACTTCAGAACAGACATTCAGAAACACATTCAACTTTGAGACCCCATTAATTCAGATTCCATACGCGCTTTTAGTATATCAGACCCGCGTATGTACGCGTGTTTCATAAGACGATCCCGTGTATTCTTCAGTAAATTCTTCAAATAAACCCTAACTGCCCATATGCGCTTTTCCTTGAACAGAGCCGCGTATACACGCGCTTTTCACGAAACTAACCTGTGTATGGATCTATAAAAGATAAATTTTTACAACAAATCAGATCTGTGAACTTACCCATATTTCTTCAACTTCTTCAACTGATTTGCGCCAGGTCTTCATCAATTCTTTTCGGATCATCCAAGAGATTCACCATTTCAAGATCTAGAGATCTTGAACCTTCATTGTGTTCATAGATGCCTCATAGATTCAGATATATCAATTAAGAGAAAAGTTTAACCATGCAGATATAATTCAGAGTGAAGTATTCATTAAAGCCCAGACACATACACCCACACTCATGATATGCACAATGAATTTCTTCTCTTTATATAGGTTTACCCTTTTTCAATACCATGAGCCAAAACTACATTACTTCTGATGGTATTCCTGGACGGGGTCACATAGACGAATCATTACTCAATACAATGGGTCAATACCATGGTGGTTACCCTTGGTTTTTCACTTTATGAGCGTTTTTTACCCATACGCGACTTGGCATGTTATTTCCCGCATGCATACACGACTTCTCCTAGACAAAACCGCGTATGCCTTGAGACATAATATTTTCATCATGTTCTGTTCCTTCCGTCATTACCTTCTGTAATCATTGTATATACATCAGATTTACATCATTTAACAATTTCATCAAGACATATTCCATCAGGGACAACTTCATCAAGTAGGTTGCCATCATCTTCATCAAGTGGGTTGCCATCAAGGACAACACTCAGCATCATATTGCCAACAATCTCCCCCTTTGGACTTGATGGCAACCACGATGGTGTTTGATCACCACAGAAGATAGATACATTAAGAATACAATGACTTCATGTCACTCTCCCCATTCTTTGACACCATTCTTTCCCTTTATTCAAACACCATGTCACTACCATGTCACTCTCCCCCTTTGACATCAAGGGCAAAGGGCGAACCAACACAAGGTTTTTCCCTTCATGTAGAAAGAAGCGTTCTGCAGAACTGATGTACACTGTAGTGACCATGCTCCCCCTGAGTTCATGCTGAACCTACAAACATATTTTTCAATGAAGTATATGACTCTATGACCTTCCTATCACCAATGACTCATACTTACATCAAAGATCCATCCATGTGGATTTACATATGAGACTCAAATACCCAACCAAGTGGGTTTACACATCTCAACTCAACTACCCAACCAAGTGGGTTTACAAATTTGACTAGTCCTTACATGACTGAATATTACAATTTTACATCATGGGTCTCAACAAGACCGTTTCATCAAATTACAAATATGACTTTTCATAACCAATATCCAAGAGATCTCAAGAGAGAGATCACATTTCAGAACCATCATAATGCCAACAATGCATTATACTCAGCAAGGCTAATGCTCCCCCTGAAAATGTGCATCCAAGTCTCCTTTCTATATGACCAAGGCTCCTCCTTAGTTTGTGCAACCTGAACAACTTCAACAGCAAGTCATCAGCAACAATCTCTGCATAATTTTTCTGAATCATAAGACTTCCATCATATCCAAAAGATATTCTTCATCAAATAAGCAATCCGGGCACATCCATAATCTTCAACATAAGAAACCTTGTATCATGTCATCATCATATAGAACTGAGATATAAACAGATACAGTGCCAATAATACAATCATCAGTAGTCAGATTGATGCTCCCCCTGAACTGGTACTCTTGATCTTCAACTGCCATATTAATTCTCTTATCATTAATGCATACACGACTGTGTCTGCTGTAACTCGCGTGTATACGCGACTTTTTTTCACATAACCCGCGTATGGAAAGTGAAGCATAGAAAGTTTCACATTCCTTCATCTCCTCCTGAACTTGTCCTTCCTGTACCTGTCTTCTTCATATCAAATGCTCTGTCAGAAATACATATAACCAGAATAATCAAACAGTGCTGCAAAATGCTGACCCCAACCAAAAATAGTTAGCAACTATCCATACGCGACTTTCTGGTCATATACTCGCATATATACGCGAATGTGTTTCAGGAAACCCGCGTATCCTATTTAATCTTCTGAATTTATGCAGATTTGTTCTTTTGACTGGCAGAGAATACTCCCAGCTTCTGTCTTAGATACTCGAACGCTTCCCTGGGTAGAGGTTTGGTAAAGATATCAGCAACTTGTTCTTTGGAGGGAACATACTCCAACTTCACCTTTTGCTCAAGCACTTGTTCACGTAAGAAGTGATACTTGATGGGAATGTGCTTGTTCTTCGAATGCATAACAGGATTCTTTGAGATACTGATGGCACTTGTATTATCACACATAATGGAGATAGGAGAAGTA